>WFKH01011801.1:17604167-17622284 GCA_016163765.1 Magallana hongkongensis
ACAAAAGTGGACAAAGAAATGCAAACCAATTTCATCGATGGAATTGAATTTACAAGAGATATCATATTAAAGAGGCATTATTATACTACACTTTAAGATTGGTATTCAGTATCTAAGAAGACGGTGGTAAGATAAAGAACAATTCTTGTTGTTGATCTCCGATGAATATTCTAGTAAGTTAACTTGGTTGTTAAAAATGTTTGCCTCACCTTTAATATACTTTCATATACTAGTATATGTATAAATATAAAGGATCACAGTTAATGAAAAAAGTCTTACACCAGACACCCATGCCTTTCTTTTCAGCAAGTTTTTCAACATGTACTTAGATATTTTTGTTATATTTATTGTAATCGTAATTGTGCAGTTGTAAATATGATAACTTGCTAAATTGATAATTGATGTTATGAAGCTCAATGTTTGGAATAAAAAATAAAATGTGCATAAAAAAAAGACATTAGTGAGTTTATTAAACCATGTCATCATTTATTCTGTTATACTTTGAACTAAGCCAACCTGCCTGTTTTATACCGGTATGTTATATGACCACCAAAAGAATAGAATCTATGGTGAAACTAATGTTTTAGAGATTTCAGAACATCGGAAGTGGATGTAAATGATCCATAATTCAATGTTGATATCTAAAATTTTAATTTCAACACTCATAATCACTAAATATCATAACCAACCTACTTACAACGTATTAATTACTAGTATATGTTTTGAGCATCCTCACGTCCTTTCACATTGTTACAATCTACATTTATTTCGAGAAACTATTTTAATTGTTTACCCTATTTTCGATTATTTGTCAAAATATGTTTTCTAATTTCTCACAGTATTTTTCTTTTAATTTTAACTATTCACATAATTTATTTGCACATAACTTTTCAACCCTATACCTAGATTTAAAAAGATGCAGCCCAATTCTAACGTGTGAGCGTTTTGTTTGTTTTAACAATTCCTCTTTGGAATATAAATATATATATAAATATAAAGAATATAAACAATTAACGAAATTCAATATAAATATAAAGAATTATGAATTTCATTACAAACAGGGAATGGTAGTTCAACAAACATTACATTACTAATGTTAAGGACAAATTTATTTGACGTTTTTTTATACGAGCTAAAATTTATATCTTTTTACAATTCGCATATATGAATCAGATATACGTGGTGATTACCCTTTAAGGTCAACAGCTGTTAACTAGTGCTCAATAACTATTATGATAAATTCTGCAAACATCAGGAATCGGGAATGAATCGAAATGAAGGTTAGCCATGACGATAATGGGAAGTTCTTTGCCTGAAAAATGAATTTAAAAAACCCAGATAAATATAAAAAGCAATATTACTTGGTGAAAAATGACTACAATCATTATTAAAGTTAAGAAGTTTTACATTTTTACATTTAACATTGTATATATATAGATAATGTTATCCACTGCTTAAAACATTGGTAACCATGATCGAAAAAAATGTCTCGCAAAAATCCTTTATAAGTTTGATACACAAATATTCATCTCAAAATCAAAATTACTTCTGCAAAACACCATTATTATGGATTTATAAAGGGGATATATATTCATGATGTTTTACCTTTTGATATTCTTTTAATTCAGGTGAATTTTAAATCGTTAAAATTTGTTATTTTCTACTACCGGTATTTTATAGTCACTTTGAATAATATTTTAAAGATCATTTAACTTTTGACCTTGTCAATTTTTGTGTTCCATATAATTGTTTTTAAAAAGATTACTCAAAGAAGACAAAGTTTTCGATAAAAAGATTTGGTAGTAAAATAAAAAAATATATATGATTTAGATTATGATAATGTTATGTTTTGTGACAACGGTGACTCGACCAATTTTGGGCTAGTATTCTCTTGTTCCCCTGTTGTGCCATAGTTTCGATGTTTTTTGTATTTGAATACCGGTAATATAATCAAGACTTAATATTTTCTTTAAATCTGCAGAAAATTCTAGTCCTTATGTATGATTAGAAGCAGAAAAGAGGTTTTGAGTTGTTTTATTATTTTCTTTTTTCATGTTTACTTTTTTCCCCCATAAAAGCTTAAAATCATACCTTGATCTTATGTTTTCAATTTCTTCCAGCAAGGTATTTTTTAAGTTCAGTTCAAAATGATATTATTCTGCTTTGCATTTCCATGAAAAGAATTTCAAGAAAAAAAATATTAGTATTATTTTTACTATTGTTTAACACCACGATCCCATTGTCTCTCTTTGTGTCATTTGTTTAATTTTACTCTACATCTATTGCTGATAAGTCAGTTTATGTTTAGGCTGAATAGAAAACTATTTTTTTAATATTTGAAAAGCTTTCTGAAATCAATGATTACAATCCAGACGACCTTGATTTGGATGATTTTTTCCGAGTTAATTTTTGGGTTACATTTCAGAATCTTGTAGCTACTAAGATTGTTAATCCTTTAAACCCATCAGGTTGAGAACTTTGTTCTTACTTTATGGATTATTAACATTTATAAATTAATATGATAATAGTAAGTAAGTCAATCACTTTACTAGAACAACAGTGATAGTAAACAAGATATGATTAACGGTTCCTAAATCTTGGTGAAACGTTCCACTACATCTAAAAGTGTCCAAATAAGTTGGACAGATAAACTCTCTTTGCCTCTCGTTAAAAACAATTAAAACACATAACTTATATATTCTGGATATCCTGGATCAGATAATGAGGCGTGTTTTCCAAAAAAAAAAAATTATATAGAACCACGTAGATCGGCACTTACAACTGTATTCGATGAAGTTTATTAAATATGATTTAGAGATATGGATGTTGCATAAAACACACGTATATCGTATATGAGCAATTGTGAGTTCTAAGATCAAAGTTTAAAATGCACATGAATCTAATATATCAAAAGAATATATTTGTCTGCAAGCAGTAGCTTAACAATACGCTTCAAATCTAATTACAAATGTTTCCATGCATATACAATATTCTCTCTCTCTCTCTCTCTCTCTCTCTCTCTCTCTCTTGACTTTGAAATTCTTGTACATGTATTATCTTAAAGTGTCATCATCTTTACATATACTCAAGTTCCTATGACAGCAAGTAATCAAGCATTGACGATGACTTATTCAATATGCCTGATGAGTTTAAATATATAACCAGAGATATCGAAATTATTCATTTGTCATTTAAGTCTACACCACCGGGTTCTTTCCGAAGAAAAAAGTACCTATTTGACAAAAAGGGAAAGAATCAGTCGTTTTCACCAAAATAGTTCTCTTTTTACTGTTACTTTTTTTCCTTCGGTCGATGCATATTCAATTCTCTAGAAGCCATAGAAATGTACCCCACAGTTTGATTTGATTTAGAATAAATTTGTATAAGATACATGTGCATATCGTCTTTCAAAGTAAGACGTTGTGAAAATAGAGTTATTCTGTACATAAGCACATCATGACCAAACTGGAATTTTTGATCAGAAATCACTCCAGTGGTGAATGTTAACATATTGTACAATAAGGTAAATTTACCATTTATTATGATGTTTATGGTTTTATTCTAAAGATAAATTATACGTTAATTTTTATTAACCACCTCCACTCAGAATCTTTGCTTTGAGCTACAATGGAGAATAAATAACAATGGAGAATGAATAATATGAATCATGCTCTCTGTTGATCCGCACATAATCATCGTCTAAACCTTTACATCATTGGCGAATAATCAATTAATATGTATAAAACTGTTGTGGAAAGTGTAATAAATATGTATTATACACCGAATATTGCCGAATACTCAATACAAAAAAAATATTCATATTGATCAATTTATGGATATACAGATTCGTCAAAGAGTTAATCATGTCCAAAGAAATATACCATAATAGGGAAGGTCTAGTAAGGATGAAATATGAACTATCACATACCGACAACTTTGGATCTAAATGGATTTCTGATGAATCATGTAGCCTTTGTTGTTTTTTACTTAATGAACTTCCTCTGAGTATATCGAAATATATTTTTCCCGCCGTTGCTTAAAAAACAGAATTTTCAATTTCGGGTTAAAGATGGATCAAGCTGTTCGGTAATACTATTGATAAAACAAACCAAAAATGCAATGTTTTAAACAGTGAAATGTATGGCATGTCAAACGTTGCAATATTCGATCTTTTCCATTTTTATTGTATAAATATCTATTAGTATTGTATAATTTTCTAATTGTATTCTATAATTTTACATTTGTATTCTATAATTTTACATTTGTATTCTGTAATTTTCCATTTGAATTGTATGATTTTCATTTGTATTCTATAATTTACCATTTGTATTGTATAATTTCTTATTTGTATTCTATAATTTTCCATTTGCATTGTATAAATTTCATTTGTATTGTATAATTTTCTATTTGTATTCTATAATTTTTCATTTGCATTGTATAAATTTCATTTGTATTCTATAATTTTCTATTTGTATTCTATACTTTTCCATGTGTATTCTATAATTTTCCATTTGTATTGTATAATTTTCTATTTGTATTCTATAATTATACAATACAAATGAAAAATTATACAATACAAATGGAAAATTATACAATATTAATGGAAAATTATAGAATACAAATGAAATCTATAGAATACAAATAAGAAATAATACAATACAAATGAAATTTATACAATGCAAATGGAAAATTATAGAATACAAATGGAAAATTATAGAATACAAATAGAAAATTATACAATACAAATGAAACTTAAACAATACAAATGGAAAATTATAGAATACAAATGAAAAGTATACATTACAAATGGAAAATTATAGAATACAAATGGAAAATTATACAATACAAATGGAAAATTATACAATACAAATCGAAAAGATCAAATATTGCAACGTTTGACATGCCATAGAAATGTTCCTTGTTGTTTATATTCTTCTTCCTGCAAACACCGCTACTTCCCGACACGAATGAAACTACAAATCTTTTTACTTTTCATATATTCAAGCATATATTTGTTTGAGTATCACTTAAATCAATCATAAAAACGTTATTAAAAGGTGTTTTTTTTCTGTTTTTGGGGTTTTTTTTTTTAAATACTACATTCTGCATTAACGACCAGAAAGTTTCAAAGATGTTCTTAATCTATCGACAGTACATTCGATCCGGTCATTTGAATAGTCAGAGAAGAATTAGCTTTTTCAAAGGTAAAAAATGAGCAACAAATACAAAAAATATAATCATTATCATATATTGGATTTTATGAATATGCACTAAACAATAAGAAAAAAAATTAATAAAAATATCCTAAAACAATAAGTAAAAAAACAAAACCTAAACGAAAACCAAAAGCAATATCACAAACCATGTAAGTTCTAGAATGCGTCTAAGCAAAGGTCTGGTGGAGAATTGTTTTTCGCATAAGTGATTTTTTTTGTGTGTGTTAACTTTAATCAAACAGTCAGGATCCGGTTCTTTCATTTCTTTGTATATCATGATAAACATCTAAAGCAATAGAGGATAATACATAATATACTCTCTTCATTCATTAACAGTAGGGGATTTGCAACTAGGTAAAAGGCCTATGATTAACGGTGACTCTAGACAATAGAAAGGTTATATTGGTAGAATAAAGCACAAAGTAAAAATGGAAGATGCAATAAAGACAACTTAAAAGCGCCTGTTTAGGAATGGGGAAGGGTGCTGTGTTGCTAATATTACTATTGTATTTTTGAGGCAAAAAAAATAATATGGTCTTTGTATATACGCGTGTTTTATATAGGATCTCTCGTGATTTGCGATGGTATATGATTTTTATCCAACGAGTTGTGTGTTTTCTATCCCCGAGCCTTGGCGAGGGGATAGAAAACACACAACGAGTTCGATAAAAATCATATACCATCGCAAATCATGAGAGATTCTTTTTATCACATGTTTTCCACGTATTTTGTTAAACCTTAATCTTTTCTGTAAACATTATAATTGTGAGCCGCACACCACATTTACTACAAGACGTCAACAACCTTACGTACGGAAAAAGTTCCTTGAAGATTAACAAAAAAGAATTTAATTTTGTAACATATTTTTAAAAAAACTATGAAAAAAATGAAACCGCGGTTACGTATATTCGTCAAGAGATAAACACTTCAATTGTACAAGCAATTTAAAAAACACCAACACACAAACATTAAAAACACCAATGGGCAAAATTGCTTTGCATCAGATTCAAATTGCTTTGCATCAGATTCATACAGTGTGTTACTTGCATTTATAAGTACACCAAAAGTTCATCGTTCTTAATTGAAAATGCGATGTTCGATAATACTGAGGATCTGCATGTGATTTCAATCTTTCTCTGAGCTATTATCCATGACAAGGAGTTCAGCGGATCGAGAATATCACCGATGGTTCTGCCCCTGGGTACGTAACCGCGGATGTCTATTTTTCTCCAGAGACTTGACGTTATCATGGGTTCAAACTCTTTAGATTCTCTATACCTCTATACAAACAAGGAACCTGAGATGGATTCGCAAAAGATGTGTGAGGCAATATTGACATACAGGGATTAGAATTAAGTGTGAAATTTTTGCATTACTGAAACAAATATATTTTTTCCCATTTACTTTTTCGGTAAAAGGAAAATGAGTCTATAAAATACCAATTTTTTTATTTACTTAACATAATAATTATTCAGACATTATACTTACTTTTTGGAGATTTGATTGGAAAGCTATAAATAATCGATATCAAGGAATATCGTTCAATGTTTATTAGAGAAATTGATAATTGGTGATAACATAGATAAATAATTATAATATTGATTTGACGTAAATGTCTGACCGATGTAACAACGTTGAAACATGCAATTCAGAAACGCCAGAAGATATGCAAGTAATTGTATAGACAAAAATTTTGTATTAAACATTTTAATTTGGATAATGAAATCAAAATTTAGCACTATTTATTTCTCAACGATATGTTTACAATATAAATATTGTTTAATCAAATATCCTAAACAGGAAAAGCGAGACTTTGCTCGATTACGTGAGGTGCATACCGGTATTACTGCTGGACCGTTTATTACTTGACTACATTTTGGTAAAAAAAAAAAATTACCGGGTATAATTCAGGAGTAGAACTATCTAAACAAAGTTAAAAGTGATTCCATCGTGAATATATATGCCGAGACATTTTAATAATGAAGGAAAGGGACTTGCAAGAATTGCAATTAAAATCGCACATAACCTTTACGGGTATATCTTATTAATTAAAACTTACGTTTATTACTGGCTAGACCTCCAGATATACAGGTGGACAATACTTTGAGGCGGAGACACCGTATTTATTTCAGTCAAAGTCAGTTAACACTATACAGTGAATGATTTATGGGAAAATTCTATTGGCTGAAATATGCTCATCCTTTAACTGACCATTTTTCCTTCGCAACACCTCACTTAGATATTATCTATCTATATATATAGAACGTTATTCTATATTCATAAAGATAACCTTCAGTCAATACACCAGTCTACACAAAATCTGTATACGTAACCATGAATTCTACGAACAATTCGAACATAACTTCCATTGACGAGCCTTTTTCATTGCCTTCTGTAATGAGGATATTAGCTGCCATCATTGTGATCGAAAACTCCTTTGCAATTTTTATTTTGGTTCGTTCGGTGCAGTTGCCTAACAACATTAGGAGTCTCTCAATCTGCCTGACGTGCACCGATTTCTCTGCAGGTTTGTTAGGTTTGATTCCTTTATCCATTTTGCATAGCGCAGTGATCTGTAAAATACACTTAATACTTACTACTGCCGTTCTCATGGCTTCGTTTCTAACCATTAGTGCGATTGCGATGGATATGTCAGCATCTTTAATGTTTCCATTCAAACATGGAAGCTTTGCAACAGCCTTGTTTTACAAAATGGTGTGTTTGTCATTATGGCTTCTTGGGCTTCTGTTTGGGACAATTACTTTCTATGGTCGAAATTTGAATGATACGTGTAGTATCCCGTTCAAAAAATCAATCGGAATTCAAATTCAAACATATACGTTATTTGGGTTTGTCATTTGGAATATCATTTTGTATGCATATATTTCTATCGTCATCCGAAAGAAGAACAGAAATGTACTCAACGGTGCAACAGGAAGAAGACACATTCGCCAGACGCTGAAGTTAACGGCCGTTGTTCTGACTTTCATCGTTTGTTTTTTACCTCATACGCTTCTAAACGTACTTCTGTTGACGCTGGACGGTGAAATCTATCAGCAAATGCTGCATATTCGTAGAATTGGGTTTGCGGGTGTATTTCTTAATAGCTTGCTGAATCCCATTTTATTTGTGTTTCGGTTTCGAGTATGTAGATACCACACATTTAGTTTACTATGTAGCTGTTTTAACAAAAATCGTGTGCAGATATGTAAACCCATTCCATCGGTGGACCTAAATCTACAAGATATGTCAAATTAAAGAGGTGCTTATTAGCGAGAACACGTTGCATGGTTCTAGGTATGAATGTTTATGTATGAATGTTTATTTCTCTCAACCCATATCAATGGTACATGAGGTACAAAAAAACAAAATATTTACAAATGTACAAATGCAGAGTCAAGTTAGGAAGAGTACAGAAATTAAATAAATCGAGCTAATATTTTTTTAACAAATATGGACAATTTTTTTAACGAATCAATATCCATGGTATTCATAAGATTCCCAAATTTATAGTGTTAACATTTGAGGAGTATTTTTCCTCAATTAATTTGTTGCGGAATAAAGAAAATGCCTGACATTCCATATCATAGTGGTATTCGTCACCCAAAGTGTTCTTATTACATAATGAACAGATTCTTTCTATGTTACTCCATCTTTCAGTTCAATTGGTAATTTATGATTACAGGTTCTAAATTTTGTAAATATGACTCTTAAATCGTTTGGAAGTTTCTTAAGATAAATTTCCTGTCCAAAGCTTTTCTTTAAAAAAATTCTGTAATTCAAACATTTGGGTGAATTTTCTACATTTCTGAACAAATCTTGTAAAAACTGATTTATGAGCGTTTCTTTAACAACAGATTCTAGCCAGCTGATACTAGAAAAACTTTGATTAATATAGACATAAGAAAGACCACATGAGTTAAGTATATCATAAACGAACCCTCAGAAAAACATTTATAAAAATAGCGATACATTACATGCGTAAGTTTACAATCATGCGCCACTAAAAGATTAGCCCAATAAGTAATTATTGATAAAGATTATCAGTGGATATCGCCCAGTTTCTCCATCAACCATACAATTTGGGGTACTAGACTTAATATGCAGTACAAATTTCAAAATTTTAAATGAACTTTCTCTAAAATATCTGTGTTTTCGTAGTCCCACACTTCACAGCCATAAAATAAGATTGGGCTAATAACACTATTAAACAGATCAAATTGACAGTCGATTAGTAAATCAAAATATCTTATTTTATAAATACTCCATACAAAGCTTTTAAGCCTTGCTCAGTTAAATGTGTTTTCGTACTTTTAAAACATCCACTACGAGACATACATGTAACTTTATTTCTACTTGATAATTACTTTATAGGGCCTTATGAAAACAAGCTGTTAATTTATACATTCACGAAGCAAGCAGCTTGTGGCATTTCATCAACTAACTGGCCGTATCAATGTACAATGACAGATTTGATTGATATGAAAGGTAAAAAGAAAGGCCATGAACAAAATGGTTGCAACATATTTGCTTTGTTAAGCCGCGAAACAACCTTTACTTTAAATCAAGGTCCCGTATTTCAGAATACCAGGTACTCATAGTGCTATATCATGTATATATGTAATACAATGCTGACATTCACCGGATATTTAAATTTCAAAGAAACGTCTTCAAGAATGTTTATGACATTGAACTAACTACTTTATGTGTATCATCTTGTTGGTTGTGTTACATTTTGTACAGTATCATAAAAAAAAGTTTCTACTTTTCGTTTCCAAGTGCTGGAATCGTTTGTATTTTATTATATTCATACCATTTTAAAAAAAATACAAGTGTTCATATTTTCAAGATATCAATTTTTGTTTACAAAGGATGTAATTATTAAAAAGTAAATAAAACGTAAAAAGATTCATTACTTTCTATGTGCAACTGTGTATTGTGAGGTTTAGGTATGTTGTTGGTTTTGTTTATTTGAATGCATCGTTTCTTCTTTTTGGTTTTAAGGAGGCTAGGTGGTCAAATAATTAACCATCAGATCTACCTTAAATTTTTAGATATGATTTTTGAGCTATAAACTATCATATAGTAAAGAAAAATTCCAGACAATTTAGCTTTAAAATTTTAACATTTTCCTATAAATTAATACAGTGCTCTTCTCAAGGAGATTTAAATAGTCTGAAAATGGCCACGACCATCGAGCCCTCTTAAAAATCAATTCTTCGTTATCTGTATCTAATCATGAGTACATTGTCATTATATCGAATTCCAGTAGCTTTTATATGTTTCATAATTCATTCGACATATGTACCTTCTCCATGTGTTCACTGTGTTTCGACTATTGTAATACAATAAATTACACAATGAATGAGTGTTTTAGTGCTTGAGTTGTAGAAAACATATAACTTTCCAATATAACACTAAATATGAGTAAAGCGGCAGAGCATTTTTTACACTTTGAATATTTTCATTTCATCTTTTGTTAACCGGGTCTGGTAAATCTCCTTATTGGCCTGCACCCCGTCCAATAAGTTACCTGTAGCTGACCAATAAATCTCTATTTTTTGGACGGCTACGGAAACACACTTGAAAAAATGCACAATCACTGGTTTAATTCTCCAGTTTTAGAGGTATATATCAAAATTACGCCTGCAAAACTGCGTAAAATATCCATGAAAATTTGAAATTTGCATATTCCAATACATACAAAAAAACCTCTGGCAAAACAAGAATAACTTGTAGTAAATTTTGAAAAACATTAGAACCATTCTCTCGAATGTACAAAATTAACGTCGTCCTTTTTGTTGAAATAAGGTCAGAAAAGGAGATTTCAAAATCCATTTGAACATTCATAAGACATAAATCCATTCACTCGGAGGTTTAACATCGACCTTACTGTATGAAATTGGGTCGGAATTCCTAAATCCAATCGATCATCTCATTTATTAACAATTTAATCCTTTAGAAGCACGCCTTGCATCCTCTATCGTTGCTTGTAAAAATAACGGAGGTGATGGGTCCGAATCGTACTCACCTTTGAACATGCTTATTTAATGGCGCAATGTGGACTAGTAGAACTGAAAAAAAAAATGTTTATCTGAACACGACTATTCGTTTTGACGTCTCTATGCTATGTACATACCTAAACTAAATTGGTAATTTATAGGATAGTGCCAGGTAAATGAAATGAAGCAGACCGAACGTAAAACCCGTTGTAAAGGCAAAATGTTTTAAGTAAGTAATAAGCCAAATACTGTCCATTCTGTCAGATATTGAACAGTCCTTGGCGCTGACGGGCCCCGTCCGTCCAATAACTGACAGAATGTACATTATTTGGCTTATAACCATTACATGAACAAAAAACAAACGAATGCACCCTTTTCACTCTATTTAGTAGAAAAAAAGATATCAAAAGTTAAATATTCGAAATAGAAAAATTTTAAATAAATTCGTAGGTTATGTATTTTTTTCTGCAATGTCGCTACCTTCATATCCCGCATGAATCACCAAAGAAAGCATTTTATTGTTTAAATAAAGCACAAAATTAAACACAAAGTGGATTCGATAACATGGGTTGTCATTATAAAACTCCAATGTTACTATTTGGTATAGTAGTGTTTTCACATTCGCTCAAACATGGGAGTTGAACTTACAGTGTTGTTTCTTCTAGTAGTTTATAACCAGCAAGTAAGCCGCATGACAATCTAGGAAAGTCATAAAACTTGCTTTTTACTTTACTCAATGGAACTCACCACATCGTTTTGAGAAAGTAGCGTGAAGTACAGCAATATTGTTTCTTATTAGAAGATTAAAAAATATATTATATATCATTATAATACATAAACTCTTTTTTAAAAACACCACCGAGGAATCGCAGTAAATTCCATTGAGCTTTCCTTTTGGTTTTGTGTGTGTGTGTGTGTGTGTGTATATATATATATATATATATATATATATATATATATATATATATATTAAAATGGATCTTCACGTATCTGAATCTTAGAAGTTACAAATTTGGCTAAATACTTATACATGTAAGCTGAATAAAAACTCTCTCTCTCTCAAAAAGAATGTTTTCAACCATAATTTTAAATCGTTTATAGATGCTGCGCTCATATAACGATAAAGAAAGTCCAAGTTCTCTGTAAATCCAGCATAAGTAAATAATAGTATACAAACTAAAACCAACCACTATGATTTTCAAAAGGTAACAAAATATCTGTGAGCCAGTGCTTACTAGTGTTACCCCCGCTATGATGTGAAAATACAAATTAAGCAAAGTTGACATTAAACAGGGAGTTGACATCAAATTTGTTCAAAAATCAATCCCACCATATGCAAGCCTAAACAAAGAGTGTGTTAAAATTTCAAGCATCTGCGATTAATAGTTGCTGAACAATGTTTGACGAAAAATTGTATGAAAATTTAGGCTAAAAATAAGCAAAGTCGTCATTTAACAGAAAGTTGCCGTCTGATTGGTATAAAAATGAGTCCCACCATATGGCATACCTAAACAAAGAGTGTGTTAAAATTTCAAGCGATCAATAGTTGCTGTAAAAAATGCGACAGAAATTGTTACGGACAGACGGACGGACACACAGACAGAAAGACACACAAGGATAAACAATATATCCCCTCTCCTTAGGAGCGGGGGTAAAAAATATAATATGATTTCCCAAATAATTAATTAACAAGTCTTGTTCACCTTTAGATGCATTAGTACAAGATATCATATTACGTTATTTCTTATCGAAAACTAATTATGCGTTTGATTTTCGAATTGGTTCAGGCTGCTAATGAAATTCTTTTTTTGTAAAAGAAAAACACAATGTTGCCTCACAAAAGCAACCACGGACATTTGATATGAAATAATTGTAAGAACATGTCAAACTCGGGACAAACTAAAAATGGAAAACGAGAAAACCGGTACCACGAGAGACACAGAGGCGCAGAGGGTACAAAAGCGTGAATGGCATACATAAATGATCTTGGAATGGTTTTGAGCCTTATACTGATAACCACGCCAGGGTTGTCGTTCAGTTTTTTATTGTACACTTGTACGTATGCTTTGCAGTAAAAAGCTGTAATAAACAAATAACAGAGTTATAAATCTGAAAATTCATAACATAGTTTAAATCAATACATGACAAATGACTGAAAAAATACATTGACTTTTCCACATAAAAACACAATGACACCTGAATTGACTTAATTTCCATGAAAAAGGGTTTCGTCATATATAATATCTTTGTTATTAATATGCATTAAACATATTGTAGTTCAATAAATTCATCATATAGTTTACCTAGCGTGTATACATATAACATCATGCACGAGCGATTTTCGCGCCAACATGGCTAAGTTCTGTCATACATTGTTTCAGTTTCATAAACATCCTAAACTATTTTGGAACATAAACTACTCATACCTAAAACAAGAGGCCCACAGGCCTTAACGGTCACTTGAGTATCATATTCCATAAACAGGAAAATCTCATAACTGCATTTAATGAAGTTTCATACTAGAGTCTAAACCTTATCACAAAGGGACCAAAAACCCCTAAAATATGTGTATGAGCCCCTATCTGATATCTTCATACTACTAATCTGAAAGCTATAATTTTGATGAAAAACTGTAAGATAATAAGATTGCATGACTGGATATTGAAAAACGTGCAAGACTCTAATAATAGGGAAAAACTTTCATATAATTTGTTGACTGTCTGATTTTATATGTTTACATTAATGAAATATCGTGAAAGGAGCTTTATGCTATTTCTAAAAATGCACTTTGTTAACAAAAGTTTAACAGAAGAACTAAATATGTCGTTAACTTTTCTTACCTAACCCCCACCCCACGGGGCAGTCAGAAATCCCCCCCTCTCTAGGGCATTTAATTGGAAAAAAAATATTGGTAAAATGCCTTATTTACTCAATTAAATTGCGCAAAGCGCATAGAGCGTTTGCGCTAAAGTAGAGATCTATATTTCAATCTGGTTGGAAACATTGTGTCTAAAACTGTGACGAAAAGCGGTCGAAAAAGGAGAAAATATACCACATACACACAATCTAATTTAAACACCGTATGAAACGAATTTTCGGGGGAGGGGGAATACCATCAAACCCAGGATAGGAGCACTCTTCATGATCTTCGCCAATACAGTTTAATGGGAAAATCTTTTGGAGAGGAAAGGAGCATGAAGAAAGGTTATGGTTTCGGCAATACTTTCAAATTCTGTTAATCAAACCCGATAAACCTGCGGACGGGTTAAGGTCTATTTTACATAACATTATATGAATATTTTGGCCCCGCCCTAATCAAAACCGTTAACCCAGGTAACACGAAATTTACAATTTTAGTAGAGGGCTTTATTGTCTTCCTATTCAGTATCAGAAGAAGTAAAGAAGAAGATTTTTAAACATTATATACTTTAACACTTAATGACCAAACTGGCACTAGTGTCAAAACGCCGACACCGGGAGGCAAGGAATAGGGTTTTTGAAAAATGGTCAAATTTTGGCAATTTTTTCCCTGTCCTTAGGGCCCTTGTGGGGCAAGTTATGAAATTTACATTGCATGATCCTCTTACTTCTAAGATGCATCATAACATATTTAAAAAAGAATTGGGCATTTAGTTTTTAAGAAGTTAATAATGTTCAATTGTTCACAACGCATTCCGACGGACGGAAACCAGTTGCAGTGATAAGCCTCAGTTGCTTTACTTACTAGTATTCTTCTGCCCGATGTGAAACTTAGGATCCCATATGATCCAAATGATATTACTATACCTCATTATAATAATTCTATATAACGCGTTATCTGATTGGTTCTAGACAATCACGTGTCAGGGCAAAAAACTTCATATTTCCCTGTCATCGCCATATTTTTCATCACATCTCACCAGTTTGGAAGCCATGTGAATTTCATTCAATGCGTATGAAAAATCCCTAGGATCAGCGTACGATTATTAAAGGAATATTCTAAAATTTTATTGGATTATATCAACATTTTAATCCTTTTTATATAAGAAAACTAATCGATTTGATTTATTGAAAAATAAGAAATTAACACTGAAAGAAACTGGTAAACATTCACAACGTTTTTACATTACAAAAGTTGAAAAACGATTAGAGCCTGATGTATTCTATAATAATCACTTATCGTTCGGCATGATAAACAATTTATTGCATGATGTTGAGGGAAATATGAAGATTTATTCCCCCCAAAAATCATATTATCCTCGGACGTTGCCCTCGGGAAATATGATTTTCCATGAGGAAATAACTCTTCATATTTTCCTCACTATCATGAAATAAATGTATATTGTCTTCAGTTATGACTTTGTTAATGACATAGCGTACAGAATAATATAATTGTTTGATCAATTTTTGAACATGTGGTTAGAATTGGAATTTGACACTTATTGGGACCAGTTATCACAGCCCGAAATCTGATATTATGTTGATTTTTTGTTCGATAGTTGATTTAAAATTTCCTCAAGGCGACCCCCCCCCCCCCCCCCCCCCCCCCCCCAAGAAAATGCCAAAATATGCTATACAAAAGGCGGATTAAAAACGATTGTATCTTAATGAGATGAAATTTTTTTACCGAGTGCTTGCAACATAATTTTAGGCAGGATGTTGATGACAATGAATCGATGAGCATCAACTAATCGGCAGTTAATGCGCTTTACTTTGTTTTGATTAGTTATTGATATGGTTGGATCTGGCAACAGTCTTATATTGTGAAAATAATAGAATGCTCGTACATAACGTTAAATAGTGCTGTCGTAAAAGATATGCACAGCGACCTGACATGAATTTCAACGATAAAAATATTTTGCGATCTTCTTCGTCTTCCAATCGATTGTTCAATTTTGTAACATATCTTGCAAGATTTCATCAATTATTTAATCATTAAATTTAAATAATAGAAATATTTTTCTTTTAATATCAAACAAATAGGCAGTTGTTCCAACAAATCTTCATTGCAAAGTTCATAGATATAGTTATTATTTTTATCAATTTGGGTTTCAAAAAACAAATTACAGAAAGAAGACTATGTTTATGCTTTGTGTGTTGCGGTTGATATTGTGTTAGATGCCGATTCCACATGAGGAGGAATCATGTGTATCTGTAAATGTATTATAATCAACATATTATCATAACCTTGCGCTGAAATTGGAAATAGGAAACCAAATGAATATGGCGTTATGACTATTTACGATTCATGTTCAGCTTTAATGTGAGATTGATATGCGTTTGTTTAGGGATTTTTTTTAAAGAAAGGATTTAAGGTGGAACAACACACCTGGAAAAAGTCACTCAAATTAACAGTAAAATATTTGATTATGAAAGATATAATGATAAATAAACTGTACATATGTCAAATAAGCGAAAAATTTGCAGTTTGAGGATAAAAAATGAATATCTGAAAATTTCAATTCAGTAAGCAACAACAAAAGTCCCTGCGGGATTCGAACTCGGGATGTACGGATCACAAGCCCGACACTTTATCCACTCGGCTATTGAGTAAGTTACATGTTGTCGTCGATAAAATCCTTTTAATAAAACGAAATGTCGTTTCGATCAGAGGTCATCCATTTTGTGATGATGTGTTATTTCCACCTTAAAAGGCCACACTCAGTTTAGTTAATACTAGTATGCCTGAATCGTATAGAGAATTTATCCATCCTACGGGGTGATTATATTCTGAAGTCTATTAATCCTTTACAATGAATATGTTCATTACTTCAAGAATGACGAACTTTCAGTACAATGAAGTCATTGTCCGATTTGCGGCTTGAAAATAATTTAACAGACACAATCTCGTTATTAATTTCCTTCTTAGATTAATGGTTCCCAAGCAATATATGACAATCATAAAATAGAAGTAGGATTTTTGTTCAAGAATATTGTCAATAATAAATCAGATGCGATTCTTTACTTTTTTTTAATTACAATTAACAAAACTTTTAAATGTTCACCCTAATATAATAATACCGATTGAAATCAATTACCCGTGACAAAACCTTAAAAAAACACGAATTTGATGTTTTGCTGGTGTCTGTATTGTTCTAACGACATGTTGTACTCACTTTTAATCTACGGTTTTTTGGCAATCTATAAAAAAGTTGTTTTAAAGTAATTTTTCTCTGCCTTCAGCGTCATGTCATTTCCATCGGCAGCCAACAAGTTGACAACAATACGAAAGCTCTGGACGAAAACCAAATCGGAAATGCTCGTGATATCCAGCAAATGACCAGGTCTCATGTCGCGACCGAAAGGTCAAGGTCGCTACAACGTTCTTAACAATTTGATAGATAGATGGAAATCAGTCGCTGTAACCGCAAGACAAACGATAGCTATTCATTGCCGTCTTATATCATCTCAAACAGTCCGAAACGACCTTACATAGGTACATTTACGCGTCAGGCGTCCAAAGAGAGGTTAAGCACTAACTCAGAAACATCGATGCGCGCGTCTGGCGTGGACGTAAAGACATCTCAGGACTGGGCAAATGTCCGGGTTTTTTATAAAAACAAAATAACCTACAAAGTCCTGATGATAGAAGGGTGTTACGATTTATAAAGATATTTACAACAGGTGTGGTAGCAGATAGGGCATCCTGCGAATCAAAGGCACATTGCATCCATGAAGCGACATTGTCTTACAGAGATTATAGCCAAATGTGGTCATTTAACGTTCTAATTTTCGGGGGGGGGGGGGGGGGTAGTTTGGTTCTGTTTGTATGCATTAAAGTCTTATGAGGTACTCACTACTCAGCTGATGTTTACACATCATTATTATTATTAATGAAAAATTTTTGTATCGTTTGTGTTTATTTCATATAACCGAAAAATCATTTGGTTTACACTTTTAACTTTTGAAACTTCTTTCCG
>WFKH01011801.1:17627284-17668812 GCA_016163765.1 Magallana hongkongensis
CGAAAAATCATTTGGTTTACACTTTTAACTTTTGAAACTTCTTTCCGCTCATATTTGGAAAAATATCGATTAATCTATACTTTAAAAAAACAAATAACATTATACCATACTTTCATTAAACGTAATTAAAGTTTCTACGAAAATTCTTGTATTGGCAGTCCCTGTACTGAAATGCTGTATGATTTAATGATTTACAACAATTCGGTAAAATGGTGCTTTTTTCAAAATATGCAGGCATTAGTACATCATGTCTTCTCCTGTCAAACTTTCAGATTCCGTTTCATTAGAAGTTAAAATTCGAAAGAGTCGATCACTGTACAGTGGTGTGTATTCAGGGTTTCTCTCTCGAACAATGCGACACAAGTGGCGTATGGATGTGTTCCTAAAGTTCAGTTTTATGCCCACACTCTGACATATGTTAGTAAGTTTTCGGCTTTGATTATTTTTACCTATCGGACTAGTAGAATACCATAATCCTGTCTTTTGAAATTCTTCATATCCCGTTGGCTGTTGAAAAAAGACCATTGAATCTGAATGAAGTTTTGATAAATATAGCTCGAACGAATAGACGGGACAATAGGGACTTCCAGGCTGTTCATACATTCTGGCCGTTAACTGCAGTGCAACTTTGGGATCTTGTATTTTGTAGTATTTTCTCCCGTTGTTAAGGTCTGTACAACAATGAAAAGTTTTCTTGGACATGTTTCGCAGCAACTGGCGAGTAAACCCTCCGAAATATAGATTGATATCAAGCCATACTTTGTTCTGTAGTGAATATCGGTCGTTCAGTCCCAACACCGGCGACGCATACACTTTCCTCAAATCCGCAAAAGATATCGATATGTTTTGGTTAACCACTTCTCCCCTTTCGGCGTCATCCAGATAAACAGGAGTCTTCCTAAGCATGCTATTGGAGGACCTGAACTCGGGGTCATTTTCCACGTCAATGTTGCGATAATAAGGGGCAGAACTAAGATGGAGCGTTAGGAGCGAAGGAAAGATTTCTAAAGGAGTGGAGGTAATGGACGCAGTGTCCTCATAGTATTGACAGAGGATGAGATTTAACTTGGACGCGTCAATCATTTCGAAGTCTGCATTGTAGCCATTGTGCAAAAGCCATTCTGAAACGACAGAAACAATATTCCATAGAAGAGATATGTTAAAGAAGGCACTACTTTACACAACTATAAGAAATGTGCAGTTTCTTAGTTTCTTTTCAACTTAAACAGGGTTATACAGTAAAAACACACAACAAATGAATAGCGTTCGTTAAGCAGGCTGAGTAGTCAACAAATTACCTATCAGACCTATCTAAAATTTTGAGATATGATTTTTCTTGCTATAAACTATTATATAGAAAAGAAAAATTCCATACATTTTGCTTTAAATTTTGAATAATTCCTATATTTGTGTACAGGGCTCTTCTTCTCAAGGAAATCAATATAGTCTAAAAATGGCCACAATCATTCAGCCTTCTTAAAAAGTTTGAGATCACAACATACGTCGTACTTAGACATAACATAAAGGTACCAATATTCTAATCGAAACTTTATACAATTGTTTCTTTCGTATAATAATTACAACTATTATACGCAATACCTTGTAAGTAAAAAATGAATTTTGTTCTCCAAAATTTATAATAGGACATAAAACAAAATCAAAGAATAATTGTTATTATAGTGGGGCCCATGCAATCTATCGAATCCGTTACATTTAGAAGTGCTTATGAATCAACATAGTATGTCATCATCGAGCTTGAAATTAATAATAAGGATCCTACAGAGGAAGACTTGGCAACTTCTTCGCTAGCCAAGGGTTTTCGGCCTACTCCACATCGGGAGCGGAGTGGACCGAAAACCCTTGGCTAACGAAGATGATTTGGCAAGGACATCAGACTTTTGAATAGATAGAAAAATCTTTTCTACACCCTTTACTGAAATTGGGATTTTAGCAAATTTAGTAAAGCATAAAATTAAGCTTACAGGCAATATTCCTTTTACGGAAGACTAAAGAATAATCCCACAAGGAATGTATGAGGAGGTAAGACACATCTAAAAGAAATGTTGGAAGCTGGTGCAATACGATCACAATAAAGTCATAGTCAAAATGTAGCGTCTGACGGGTCATTATGCTGCTGAATCAACACAGTATGTTGGTCATCATTGAGTTTTAGTTTAAAATCGAGGCTGGTCTAGTAAGTTGCAAATATGCTTCTTCAACTGAAAAAACCAAGCTAGCAAAGAAATAAGAACGGTGAAGTTAAATTTTATATAAAATTCATTTATACAACCAGAAACTAAGAGTGACTATGATTTATCTAAGGGAACTAAAAGCTTTTCATTCTGTTTTCTGTCAAACGCGATATTAAGCTTTTACCGCGTATTCCCATGTTTTAGTGTAAATTCTATCAGTATAAAGACAGTCTTTGTAATGATTGGCAAAATTACCTGCCCTTTGGTTCCGTTCGACGTCCATCCTCATGCTTCACGTCATAACGTATACCATACGATTTTAACGCTCGATATAGTTAATATTCTACACAAACGAATAGGGCCAAAATTCAGTGGATCTCTTTTTCACAGAAATTAATAAAAAATCAAACTGAACATATACATTTAGTGAATTCTGTGTAATATATTGATGGCGTTTCTTTTGTCATTTGTATTACAATCGCCGCAATAAAGGTAAATTACTGAAGTTCGCACCATAGTCAGTTATTCTTTCTCTTAATGCATGGATGGTTTGTCTAACTGAATAAAATAAAGACAATTGTGCGTCTTATTTTGCCGAGACAAATACATGTATTTCTAAAAATATGAGCGATTTTCACTGTACACAACATATTGGACAATTCTTCATATAAAAGGGGATGAAGATGAGCGACCATGGATTTCAGTGTTGGTAGAGGCATCCTTGCTCGTCTTGATAATACACAAAGTATTTCAGTCCACAAATTCAAAAAAAAATATTCTTGGAGAATTTAGTTCACCTAAGCATTTTGATTTAATAATCAGTAGAGTCCCGTCTTCATAAAAGACCACAACATTCAAAATTGGCAATGGTTTTCATTATTTTGGTTCCATTTACTTAACTCACGTACAAGATGTTCAAAAATAGAAGATTTTTTTCAAAGTTGCATCAAATCCTAACCAGATTCATGTACCTCATTTCCCCAATAAAAATCACAGCTTACGTTTCCTTTCCACTTTCTATGTATAAGTGACACACACTAAATTGTGACAAGACTATAAATAAGTAATTTTTAAAAAGAAGTTAAAAGGATCAAAAGTTTACTATCGACTGACAAATATGGATAGAATTAGGTCTCTTACACAGCCAATTGTGCCTCACGTTAAATTCTCGTGAAAAGAGCTTCACGTGAATTTCACGTTAAGTGAAATTCATGTGAATTTGTTCATGTGAATTTCACGTGAATGTGTTTCACGTGAATTTCATGTGAAAAATTTATCACATTTTTCACTAAAATTTCACGTGAAACACATTCACATGAATTTCACATGAAAAAATTTCACGTGAAATTCGTGTGAGTGCTCTTTTCACGTGAACATTTCACGTTAAATTCACGTTAATTTCACGTGAATTTCATGTGAGGCACAATTGCCTGTGTAAAGTGGCTCAGGTGACCTAAAATGCTTGTTCAGTTATACACATCATATTGAAATAATGGGATATTTGTTTATTATGTCAGAAATGTTACAAGGATATCTGTATTACACATGTACAAGATTGTCATAAAATAGTCCGTGAATAAGATGGCTGTTCTTTCTCTGTTCGTCAGATGTCAACGATGACGGGGGAACAATGATGACACTTTTGGTGGCTTTGTTGCGAGGATTCTGTCCTAACACTTCTTCAACGGAGTGTCCACTTTGTTCGACCAAATCGGCAAGAGTATACCTTACACTGCTGTTAGTATAAATGCGCTTTAACCCTGCTTCCTCACTCATGCGAGACATCATACAAGCCAATGAACTGTGGCCGACCGGTGATTCAAACCAAATAGCTCCTGCGTGTGAACCATAATTGGATTTAGGTCTTTGAAAAAAAGCTCGCTTGTGTGGATTTCTCTTTTCTAAGTAAAGATCCAGAGTTTTCACAGGGCAATTTACGTCTGTAGGCAGCTCGTACATTCTACTTTCCCAGCACCAGTATTGCATCTCCATACAGGACCTAGACTTGTCTACATTGATGTTACGATTTAACCGATAGTACCGCCTTCCTTTCTCGTCCACCTCCGCAATAAAAGAATCATCGGATAGACCCCGCATGCCAGCTTGGCCTCCAATTCCAAGGTGTATGGCGAGATCAAACCAAACTTTCCTAAACAAACCTACTGGATTTCTGTTGGTCAAAAGACCAGAGTTAATTAGAGTTTTGATGTCTTCGTGTAGCATCGGGACTTTGTTATGTGGCAATTTTACTTTTGTCGTCGAATTTTCGCGAGAGGTGAGAGACTCCAAACAATCGTTTGATGTTTGAAAAATAGTGCTGTCTTGTACGATATGGCTCCATGTTGTGGTATATCCAGAAAGGTACCAGAATATGCCATCTCGCACCTCCTTTAATCCGTGTATGTCCACATGCTTGTTGCAGTTTTCAACGTAAAATCGGTAAAGAAGATCATTTAACTCTGCGCCCTGGAAATGTTCGAAACTTTGCGAGACGTTAGATGATGCAAGCCAGCCTAGAAAGATTTGTTGATGCTTCATTTGTTAAAATGAATTTGAGAAATATTTCAGTTGCCACAAAACGCGGATAAGTTAAAGAAAGATGCACAAATTTTAAACATACTCAAAAGTCTTACCTCTAAATAGTTTTACGGCCATGCTCCCGTCCATCGTGCACGCGACATTCTTCGAGCCACCTTTAACATCATGATTTCCTCTGCCCAGTCCTGTGAATGGTCGATTCATAAATCACGTGATTTTAACTTTAAATCAAACATTCAGCATTCATTATCATTATAATTATAGTTAAAGTTTAGCCGTACATTCAACCGTTTTATCGTTTTCGGAATATTCTTCGAATCATTTTCTCTACTTTGGATCTAAAAAAATTAGTTTTTCAAAATGTCTGCTGTGAAACAAATATTTCGAATCTTCTTGTGACTTTTTTTAAAGACAACAAATTTCTTTTAATAAACTATGATCTTTTATTAATACAAAATAAATCTACAAGTCAAACAAATGCAAACATTTCTATTGTAAATTCTAAAGATTATATCAAATAAATATCTAAATAAAGTCATGCAAAAGCATTAAATCACAGAAAATATATAACAATGCTCAAAGACAACTAGATTCTAATACTGTATGACCATTATTGTAATTTGGGAAAGCAAACGTATATACAAAACCGTACATGTACTAAAATTTATTGCAAAAATGCGCAATTCAAATGGTCATCTATAGATATTCATATTTTTTTTTTAGCATAATACATCCAAACAATGAAACATGCACTATAAAAATAGACTGTGGAGACTACAAAAGTCAAATCTAATATGCATAATATACTAATTTTTTTGGTCATAAATATTTTTGTTCTCAAATGGTTTAACAATTTTCATATAAGGAAGGTTCACCACAGCAGTAAAAATAGCATATGTTTTAAATGCAAGAAACAATGTATAAACTCACAAATATAAAACATAAGAATAAAAATTAAATATAGCAGATCTTTGATCAATTTGTATAAATAAGAGACAAAATATCTCTACTTGTTCTTAGCTAAAACTCAATTTTACAACCAAATAAAACAAAAATAAAACAATGCACTCTCTGTACAGACCATTCCATTATACTGGATGGAAGAAGGCTAGTCAGACGAATATACAGCAAATCTACAACCTTTATTATACACACTTGGACAAATAATAACCAATACAGTCAATGGACTTGACTTTTATCAAGTCAACAGATCTGGAGGGCTACTTCAGACTGAGATCTGAAGTTTAAAGTCAGTGGAATGTAAGTGAACATGTCAGCTTCCAAAGTGGAACATTTAAGTCGGACAATATATAATGTAACATTAACTAAAATCGCTAAAAATATATATATATAGGCCTATAGGATGAATGATAAGAATATGAAATGTGACCGGAAAAAAAAAAGGTGGACGGGTAATGAATAAAGCGACGGGTAAGACCGTGAACTAATATCTAATGCACAGAAGTTTGTAGAAAAAATGCCCCTCCAACAACAAATGATGAAAATATCAACCGAACGCTAAACATGGAAAGGTACAATGTTGTGATATGTTTTGTACAATTTTCTAACATTATTGACGTACAAGTGTCTGTAAACCATCAACTTTCTATTCATATACCCTACAAGCATCAGTCCCCCAATTATTTCAAAGAATTATTTCCAAGAGTCATCTCAGACGGTTCGTTTTTGACGGGTAGAATGTTTTGATGGTACGTGTAAAAACAGCCCCGACCCTTACAGAGCGGAACGTCACACACGTCACACTTATAGTACGTGTATACATACCAACCGCTTTTGGTTTTAACTTTATTAATTTGGCACAGTACACAAGGTTTGTATTTGGAGCCTTCAGTGTGAACAATTTTGTGGTCTAGTTTTTGCAGGTCGGCATTACTCATGGTGACAGGGGGGTAAGGGATGGAGTTGGACAAGGTGGATGTTGTGTTGAACGAATTGAACGCAGGCGCAAGACTCGGGCTGTAAGGCCAGCTCTGACGGCGGGAGTATTCAGAGAACTCATTGAGAGCCTGTATTTCTGCCGGGGACGGCGGGTGGTCCTTGATAATGTGTCGTGGCTCACTTTTCTTGCTCTTTCGTCGGGAAGAAGTCGGTTCTGAAATAATAAAGGGTAAAACATGCATAACTTTATTATTTCAGAACCGAATCATCATTATTAAATTTTCTTTCATTTTTAAAGTTAAGAGTTTGCAAATTTAAGAAATTAACTGAAAAATCTTACAAAAATTGGGATGAATATTATGATCACTATATTTTTTTTTTTAATTCATTGTGGTGAAAATTGAAGTCTTTATTATCTGAATTTGCCTTTTAACTTTTAAATTCACCAATACCAACTACTTTATTCTACATGACCAGTGTTTCAAAGCAACTAGAACTAGGAGAAATTGGATACTAACTGAAGCAAGCGAGAGCCTAGTGAGTGTTACCTTGTCAAAAATCAAATAATGCATTCACGTCAAGTCAGAAGCTGGAAAATTCTAGTATGTGGTTGTTTCATTTATTAGAGTGTAACACAAGTTGTGAGTACTGTTACGAAATTATAATACTCATTAAATAATCTGCAACCAAACTTTCTCCAAATACTTAAAACAACTGGCGATTGTAATTTCACCAACATTATTAGGAAATGTTACAGATAATAAGGAGAGCGCTAAGGTTCCCTCCAGGTTAACATTGAAACTCAAGTGAAAAGTGAAAAGAATATGCATTTTCTTATGTGTAAAGAAAACTTTTATTGAGTATATACTCAAAAACAAATTGTTATTAGAAACACAAGTAATTTCTTTCTGAAAATATAAGAAAAAAACTACAAAACTCATTATTTCAAATCAAATAAAGGTCTGTCAAATTGTCAACATGACTGTCACATGTTCCAAGGAGAATTCATTTATTCACATCAAATTTATGGCAGCATTTACACCGCCTCTTTAGCCGAGTCTGTATCAATGTTCAAGAACTGTTTGTGATAATAATAGAAACAGTTTCTCTCTCCTGTACAGAGAGCTACTTCGCATTGTGAGCACCTGTACTGAGTTAACACTTTCCATCCCGATCTTGTTTTTACTTTGTTCATTTGACAATACACGCATCGCTTCTGCTTGTATGCTGTTGTGTGTACAGCTTTATGGTCCGATGGATTAAGACTGTGCCCCTTGGAAGCAAGAGAACGACGAACCAAATCACTGTTTTCTTTCCGAAGACGGCCAATTTGCATTGCCAGATGCTGATGGAATTCGATTGGTTTTCTCGTTGCCATTAATGAACCATGGACACTTTCAACTGCGTCATATTGGTGATAATTATAAAGATGTGATGTGGACAAGGATTGTCTGTCTGAAAAGAGACAATACCAATGTCATTCCTTTCCTCTACAATACACTCCCAAGCAAAAACACGGAACAGAAGTGGATGCAGTCAACCCAAACTTTCTACACTTACACACTAACTCTGAGACATGCGTTCTACTTCAGAGGCTAAGTTCACATGAAAATCTTTAAAACATTCCTTATCAATGCAAAGAGGAATCCGGCAGGGTCCACAAACATGATTGGTAGACACAGTGTTTCCATTAAATAAACAGGAGACACATAAATTGGGCTCACTATCTTGTGGACTGTGTCTTTTATGCAACAAAATCTTCAAGTGGTATGCCAAAAAACATTCTTTGTTCTCTATACAAAGGGGAACATTGCAACCAAGACATTTGTGCCGAGTCAACTTTCTCCAACCTGACTTGGTTTTGACTTTATTGATTCGACAATTTGCACATGGTCTACGCTTGGAAGCAGTGTCAGTTGCTGTGATTGGGGTTGGTCGATGATGTCTGGTTTCAAGTGTCACATTACTAAAGTCTGAAAGGAAATAAAACTAAACTGAATGGCACTTTTTCAATGAGATGGGAACAGTATTGCCATTTGGGCTTTAATAAGCAATGCCAAAAACCAACATAATGTATTTATATTGCAAACACCAGGTTTTCAAATACACTATATCAAAAGTATTGACAATCTCCAATAATGAAAATAAACGCACTGAAGAAAAACTTAGATAACTTTTATTTGGCTTATGACGTTAAAAAATGTTACATATCTTGTAATATAACAGAAATCTATGCAAAATGTATACACATAAATATCTAGAACACCTCTCCCAATATACTAGAATCTCCAATATCAAGAATCACTTGTACTAAAGGTTAAATTCTTTCCAGGGCCTATGGCTACTCGTCCTTCATAGTACAACCTATGAAAAGTATCAAAACACCTATTTTCTCCTGTGCACAAAGGAATTTCACAGACAGCACATTTGAACCGAGTTCTTATTTTCAAACCAGACGGGGTGACTTTCCCCTGAAAATTGCAGAAAGAACACATTTTACGGCGAGTCGACGACTCCTCGGCCTCAATACGCACAGGCTGATGACCGTCAGCACTGTAAAAGGGATCAGGCGATGCCAGTGACGATTTAATGACAAATGAATGGCCTGAAACATAAAGAATTTTCTGTCAATTTCTTATGTGAAAAACTGGACGATACTTCCCCTTAATTACAGTGCTCAATAATAATAAAAAAATCAGGCCATTCATTCACACAAAACAATTCATTGGATGTTTTTCCTTCATAAAAGACATTACAACATGTCCAATGCATGCTTTCTGCAATAATTCTTCGAGACAAATTTTACAAGACATGCATAAACAATATTTGTTGAAAGCAACCCACTTATTGACAATAGAAATAGTCCCCCCTCCCCAACTACTTTTTTTATGTATGATCTCTTATAAATGGTTAAAAGTCAAATGCAGTCTTAGAAAATGATTTTCAATTAATGTCAGTATCTGAATTGCAGTAGTATATTTGCTGGCTTGGAAATACTGGCTGGTCTACAGTTCGGTCTTGGACACTGAGAGTGCTAACAGAGTCACTTTCTGCTTTTGAATTTCGTGATTTTTGGCGGGAAGAAGGGCTCCTCAACGGTGGCTTCTTTAATTTCATAAAGTCTGGATTTAAATCCAGAAGACGGTGGTATTGTTCAAAACAATCTCGTTCACCCGTACAGAGTGGAACATCACATGTGTCACAATGAAATCTGGAATAAACCTTCCAGCCCTTAACAGTCTTTATGCTATGTAATTTGCAGAGTACACATATTCTAGGCTTATTTTCAAAGTTCCTAACAATGCGATGTACTGCATAATTTGCGGACGCCGATTCTGAGTTTTCTTCTAGTTTGAAGGGCATATGATGGGGATGTCTGCGGGCTCCTGAAAGGAGAAAGGAAGATGATAGAATGAAGAAATACTGTAGAAAGAGTTTTATAGATAATATCTTATGAGTTTCTGGACCCACTAGAATACTACAATATTAATAGGGAACCCACACCCAGCATTATACAGAACTGTTACATTGTGAAAGACATTAATCCACAAATAAAAACGCACCATATTTTTACTGATCTTTATCCATCTTAAAATCGGAATAAGAGTCACTGCCACTTTCCCAATCTTCATTGCAGGGGTGTGTCATATTTTGGTGAGAATAAAGATTCAATGGAACCTGTAAACGAAAATTCGAGTCAAAGTTTGATTGGCTGAATTGCTCTGACATTGACACATGAGAACTTGAGTGAACAATAGAAGGGTAGGTGTCCATCCAATTAGAAGCAATGCGACCCTTGCCACCGTTTTGTATTTTCATTATGGCTTCCATCCAGAGTTCAAGAAACTTCTCCTTTGTAACATTCGGAAATGTTCGTGAAATTTTCAACACAGTATCCCGGTGGAAGAAAAATAAGCAGGGTTTTCTATTGCATAAAGGAATTTTACAATCTTTGCACATGTAACGTGTATAGACCCACCAGCCCCCTTTGGATTTATTCCTATTCTGCTTGCAGAATTCACACAGTTTTTTGCTATTCTTCTCGGTTTTAACAAGATAATGTTCAGCAGGGTTGGGAACCCCCAAGCATTCCAAAGCTGTTTGAGTTTTCACATTATCGTCCCTGGCACGGATAGGGAATGCTGAAAGAGAAAGACGCCCATGTTATTCAAGACCTTCCCATTCTGTGTTTCTTAATATATTTTTTCTAATGCAAGATTTCATTCCAGAAGCCTTATTTCTTCATGACAAGAATAGAAAGTAATGCAACTGCCTACATTTTATTTGAATCGATGATGATTGACTAGAACAAGATACGAAAGATAAAAATGAAGCCTCTCCTTTCCACATAAAACAAAAAAGCAAAGAAAAACACTCATTCACTTTAAAGATTGAAACATTCAACACAACAAAAAAGAGCAATGCATACTGTCTATTGAACATGGCTTTGCCGGAAATGTCTAGCCAATTCCCATTTATTGTAATATCCCTTTCTACAAACATGACACACAAATCCTGGGACAGGATTATGAGTCTTTAAGTGTCTTGTTAAGGATGATCTGAGCTGATACGACTTCCCGCAAACTTCACACTTGAAATCCTCTGCGAAAGAGAAAAGGAAAAGTGTTGATCCTACCATCAGAAACATCTCCCTTTATAGTCCTCTTACTTCATGAAAACACTGAATACTCAATCAATAACACTTCATTTATTTCGGGATTAATAAACACATTTTTAACAAAAAAAGTGTATAAAAACTTTTAAAATGTACATATACCAAACAAATACTAGTACAACAGTACATCAACAACACAATTTAACCATGGGTTGAAACCAAAAATAAAACTGCATGAGACAAATACACCTCAAAGTAAGATCATGTTCAAATGTCTTGATGGTAATGAGTTCTATTGAGATGACGAGTCATTTCCCATTTATTATAAAATGTTTTGTAACACACAGGGCACACATGTTGGGGCTCACTATCATGTTTCTTCATATGTCTCTTGAGGGAGGAGAAGAGCTTATAAGAGTTTCCACATACGGTGCACTGAAAGCCTAACTCGTGGTTTGGGTTGCCATCTGGAGAAAGAAGAAAAAGCTTTCAGTCACTCATCAGGAAACATTCTCTGTATGGAAAGTTAATGCATGCTTACTCATCTGAAACACGGAGGAAAACACTTCAACAGCTACAATGTTCAACTCAAACAACAGCTCTCAGATCATGCAGGCCCCTTACTGACTATTCTGCAGAGATTATTGGTTTTTGCCATCAAGTCGCTCAAATCCATACAACTGTATCCATTTCTACATTAAAGACATTCTATCACTTGTGCATTGTGTTTTCTAACACAACATATTCAGTTGCTTGTCCCAAGTTTTCATGGAATTCCTTGTAGCAATTCCTAATGGGTCCTTTACATAAAGGTACATCACATTTTTCACATTTGTAGTATGTTCGGATATTGTCGCCACAAGGAGTCTTCTTGCAGAATCGCTTGCAAAGAGCACAGGGTCTCTGCTTTCCACCAAGTCGAACAAGTTTATGAATACTGTCAGAAGGATTTGGAATGCTGAAACACTGAGTTGGGCTTGAATTTGGAAGAGAAACTTTCTCACTGTAACTACATTGCGAGGTCAAAGAATCAGGGATAGAGGGGAATGTCTCATATTTTGATATAGCCACAGAATGGTAAGAGGTTTGTCTTTTAAAATCGGGGGCATTAAGGGGAGAATTTATGTAAATTTGTTGCTGAGCTACCAATTCTGTTTGGTCAACATTCTTTGGTCTACTATCCTGTCCTGAAAGATACAGAAAAGTAGACATCAGAAAATTGACCAAATTTTGTCCTTGCTTTCTGATTAACTTTTAATTATAGATAGTGTGTCTTCTAAATTGTTCATCATTTATATAAAACTTGACATGCTTAGAGGGTAGGGAAAGGAGGATAATGCAAAAAAAGAGAAACATAATGACCAAAACAGCTTCCAAGATTTCAAACCATCAATTTCGTTTACAAAAACCTGCAGATGTTTACTTATGATGGGGCACCAACAACAAAGAAATAGCCCATCATAGTCTCATTAAGCTGTAAAAGAATCCATGTCTTTCATGGAATTCCACACCTTTACTATTTCACATAATCCCTCATCTTTCATTCTCCTTATTTTCTCATGTGTTAAATACCACTGCTTTCAAATTGGTTTTCTCGATAATGTTGAGATTTCAACCAAATTCATACACAAGCCGCTTAGGTTGAATAAATTTCTGAGACGATTTACAGAGTCTTCCATCACTGAAGACAGACTTGAATTAATTTTCTATGACCTAAAAAGCATTTTAGCCAAACTAAGCATTACTACCCATCACAGAAGTTAATTTCAAAAGAAGAGAACACAACACTGACCACAACTACAATGTTTTTGTAAGATATCCTTATCTATCTATCACATGATGGTGACAATCACATGTTTAAAGACAATTAAGTATATTTTTTGGTGGATGGGCTTACAAATAAAGATATCATTTTATATATTAAGTTTGTTTCTGCATACAAAATCATATCATTTTCAGAGTTGTGACACCAAGTTTGCTTGTGTGTCTATTAATGAAAAATTGAAGTGTGGTGGAGGAGAGGTTTTTGGATTTACAAAGGATATCTCACATTTTTTTTTAATATTGGTGCTTATGAACACAAGTGTTGAAGATTAGTGGAAAGCTCAACTACACTACAAATAAATCCAAGGCTGTTTTTAATTTTTAACTTCCCTTACCTGCTTCACACAAACATTACTTTGCTTTTCATCCAAATCAATTTCATTTTCCATTTATATCAAATATCAAAATCACCACCAGTAAAATAAAAAAAAAAAGCTTATTGATGTGTAAATAAAAAAGATATTTTAATGTTACTTCAAAAAGACTGAGTTTGTTTTCTTTTAAGTTTAACCAGCTGATTTGTCAATGCTCTTTCTTGTTGAAATGTATTCATGCATTATGGTTGTTATGAGATGTGCACATTTAAAAATACAGCAGATTTTTTAATTTTTTTAATTTTCTCATATCTTTCAACTTTCCTTTAACAGAATAAACAAAAATACACTGACCACTCACAACAGCCACAACACATAACCTTGGATTTATTTAATGGAACTACAGTTCTAGGTAAGGCAAACTGTACTGACCCTTAAACTGTCCTATGTACCATGAGTTGTTCTGATCGCCGCTGACATTGCTGGCCTCGTTGGACATGTCGTCACGCTGTAGATCCTGGGACTGGTCATGCTCGGGGTCACTTTCATCTTCATTTTCCATGCTGTCATCCATTCCGGCTTTCATTCGTATCATAGCTTCTTCTGGCATGTCCACAAACATATCGAGTCCACCAGTGTGTCCTTCTGCAGATTCCACTTTAACTATACTGATATCAGGGGGTTTGTCAGCAGAGGAGCTTGGAGACAACTCTTCTGATAATTCAATTCTGTTCCTACAAATCAATGCATCATACTTAACTTCACATGTACAATGATGAAAGATAGCAGACACATGCACTTATCTGCCTCCACCGAACATAATGATTGATTTCATTTATCTTCTAAATAATTAGCTTTTAATATCTTTAATTCTACCTTTCATATGTGACCTACCCTTGATCCTGCGATTCCTCTCCATCATTTTCGCCTGGGTTTTTGGCTCCACTCTCTGCTGTGGGAACCTGAGTGGCACTTCCTGCAGCAAATGGTTTATTTGTTGTTCTGGAGATTGGAGTCATAGTGGGAAACACAGGTTGTTGAGGTGGTGTCAAAGCATGAACAAAGTTTTCTTTTCTTGCTGATTCTGAAACTGGTACTGAAATTGGTACTTGGACCTCATTGGAACAGTCTGGAGCCCTGGCAGGACCCTGTGAAGGAGGAGGTTCACTGAACATGGTAAGAGGGTTTACTGTAATGGAGCCCCGAGAACCATTTGTGGTGACCTGTTTTGGTGGTCCCACAGAACCACCGGGGTCTGATATGTTGACAACATGAACATCGGTGTTAGCATTCATCTGGCTGGATACCCCAATGGAGACAGACTTCTGTTTTGGTCGAGAATCTGGTTTGACCATGCCTCTAGCATCTTTCTCTGGTTCTTCTGTCTGAATGATTTCAAGGCAATCCTCAACTATATCGATGACCCCTGGTTGTGTAGCAGGCCTTGTCCCTGCTCCCAATCTGGGCACTCTATCCCAAGGGTCTGGCTGGCTATTACGATAACTGTGGGCCATGGATAATGTGTCATCTGCTCTGTGACTAGAGGAATGTGAATCAACATGTGGACTAGAAGGTCTACCCATTCTTTGCCTCTTGCTGCCTGGACTTGAAGGGCCGGTGAAGCTGGACATTCTCTTCATGTTTACGCTCTTCTGTAAATCTGATGACCTGACATGACGAAATTCAAGCATGTCATAGGAGGTGTACTTGTACTGGTTATCCTTTGATACCGGTGCACCTGTTGCAGCATTTAGACATTTTTGGAAGTCAGCACAACATTTAATGACACTGTCCACTTGCAACAGACGAGCTATCTTCTCCACATCTCTGCAGTTTTCTTCTGTTAGCATCATGAAGCCTTCATACAGGTACTGTAGGAACGTATTTATGGAATCTTGTTTGATTTCAGCTGCTAAGCGAACTTCAAGGTGTGAACCCATGGATGCATTGTCCATAGACTGTAGCATTGGGCAAGCAGCAACTAGAACTACTCTGTGAGCCTAAAACAAAATTAAGTTAGGCATCAATTCAAGTCTACTATTAAATCTGAAATGTCCTGTGTATGACAGCACTTTTATATTATATGTTATTTCTGATTTAACAGAAAGTGAAAAATTTAGACACTTGTACAATATTTTATTTGATGCCAAGTACAATGCCATAGCTTTATTTTTTTGGCAGTCAAATTGGGATTTCTCAGTTTTAAAAATTGGAAAAAAGTATTTTATGGTATTATGTATTTCCACAGAAAAATTAGAGAAATAAGCTTAATTGTTCCAAAACTAGCACAATATTTTGTGTGCCGTGAATTTTAGTTTTTTGTATTGGCGAAACTGAAGCTCTATGGTCTGTCAATGCAAATTTTCTTCGTTTAGCTACAGATAGGCAGCTGTATCTAAAATAGATATTGAATATCAATGACTTGTCAAAGTATGTTATGATCAGATTTGTATTATATTTATAGCAATCTTAACAAAACATCAGATTTTCAGCATGATAAAACTATCAACCTCTCGTATTAAAACAAGTTGAAAATGACGCATCTTAGCTCAAGCAAAATATGCACAGATTGTGTAGGCTCAGCTTTAGAGTGGGTAAAATCTTGTTGATTTCAGTAATTCGTGACTGAATGGAGGTCACATTGCTATTTGACACAACTACCTAAAGTCCAAGGCTCTAATGGCATATTCAACAATGCTGAGTCCTTTGGAGACACAATACAAGACATGCAAAGGACTCAACAATGAGGCTACATAATCAACAATGTGTAAACCAGACAACAGACCATTGCTGATTAGAAAAGCTCATGTGAGCTAAAGTCTGTAAGAAAGTCACACTTCCTCATCCTAGCAGTTCAATACTTAGTATTCAATTTATTACTATAACAGAGTTGCAAGCAAAACAAAAACTGCAATCAACACTTGTGTTTTCAATTTATTGTTTTTCACAACTCCCCCCCTTTCCCCCCGAAGTAATTTATGTATGCAAACATGTTTACTGGATACAAGGAAATATTCGTCCTGTTTTATTTTCACCCTCGTTGTTGCCGTGAAAATTTAAGACTGGGCAAATTAAAATGTTTCATATTATCTTTCTTTAACCTCAATTGAGTCTATGCAAATTCAAGATAGGGTGAAACCATTTGCAAGTGTAGAAGGGCAGAAAAAAACAACAAATAAGTATCTACAGAGTACAGACAGACAACAATCTTTATTTATATTGATTAATTCCTAGCTCTTTGATTGGCTGAAATCCAACATCAAGAAAAAAAAGTTATATTCACCTGCAAGTGACCTACGAGGTGAATATAACATTTGATTTTGTCTACAATGGAACTAAAAATAGATTGAGAATTTCCAAATGCTGTTATTAGTAAAAATCATTCCTGTCATCCAATGAAATTTTTCGGTTACTCAATGTGTTTGACTGATTTCAGACTACATAAAGGGTATCAGGTTTTTCTTGCTTTATAACACTCAGTTTGATATGTCTGTATCAAATTGTCACTGAATCATATAATAAAACAATTTTTGGTGTTTTTTCGATCAATACGATGATTAAGCTACCCTGAAGTACAATATTCACCTCGCCCTTCAGGTTCAATGAAAATTGTACTTCTTTGGTAGCTAAATTATCGTATTGACCTCAAAAACAGCAATAATTGTATAATATCATGCCATTCATCATTCAATACTTCTGTTTACAAATATTTACCCTTGTAATAACTGGTCCAGTTCTGATGATTGCATCACAGAGCACTTGGCTCTTCCACATAGTTGCCAACTGGCAAAGTAAAGAGCTGGAATGGATCTGGTTAGTGTAGAATTTTTGGTAGCAATTCATCTTGATGTATAGGTATGTTACAGCAGCGCCTCAAATCTACAAGCAAATCATGACACAGACATCTTCAAAAATTTTTTGTTTCTGACTACCAAAGTGATACATAAATGGATTACAGAAAAATCACAATTTAATTAATCATTAAAATCTGAATAAAAGTAGACAATATGACTGAACCAGAGCTATTCTTATGAGGTTTCGTTTATATTCAGTTCAGGCTGTAGCAAAGCTGAATGATCAAATTTCTAACGTCACTTTTTTTTTACTCAATGTATAAAATGCTCATAATCGACATACAACTTTTCTCTAACAACCTCTTATATATGTATGAAGTTTCTAAAGGTATTCAATTATGAGGAGCAGATTGCTTTATATGGTATTGAATCTACAATGCTTATAAGAGAAGTTATCTGCCCTTTATAAAGAAATATATTGACGGACAGGGAATGGTTTTCCTAACTTGTAGCCTAAATTGATCGACAACGAAGAGGATAATATTAAACCCATCATGAGCCTATGAGGGACAGAACGGTGTAAACATGTGTACCAAAACTTGGGGGTGGGGCCCAGATTGACATGAACTTGAAGGGGGGGGGGGGGGGGTTGGAATCACCAAACTTTTAGGACAGATTGAATGGGATATCTTCTTTATTTGAAGATGAAATGAATAGTATTTGATTCAAGATGCAAAGCCTCACAGCATTATTTCAACTTGAAAGTTGATGCTACAAAAAAAATGAATTTTTATTTCAAAAGGTTCATTAGGTAGGTACCCCTGATATGAACACAATATTTAAAATTCTTTAACAAGAGGAACGTTGATAATGAAAATGCATGATTTTCCAATCTATTTCGCAAAAAAATATATATAGCTTTTATATAAATATTGGATATGCACTTAACATGTATTTTGAACATGCTGATATTCAAAATCGCTTGATTTATGTAATGTTTAAAACTAAACGATAAACAAAACTTAAATATCCCATAAGCTTAACTGATCATCTTAAATTAATCAATTACGACGGACATATTTACTAATTATTGTCTGAAGTTCATGATTGGGCTTTGCTGTGAACAAAGAAAATAAAAATGGCCGCCTGATGTTCACGATTCACATACGCTAAAGTACCTCAGATATATCGGTAAAAACGTGGCTTGAAAATAATATGCTGATATATTTACCTTTTCCAAAATGATTCTTTCCTTAAAATACAAATAAATATGATGTACAAGAGTCACGTCAATATCTGATTATTCAAAATGTTTGTCTGATTTACTGAACATCTTTCTCCCTCCATCGATTTACAATCCGGCCTGTTATGATATGTGCGCAACACTAATGCGCAGTCGAAATAATGGGGCACTTGCGGGGAAATATGATAAAATCATAATCACGTGATTACTTTGCCCGACAACTTGTTTGAACATGAGCAGAACTTGGAACTGGGAGATATGGAAGAAAAAGCAAGACTTATTACATAAAGTTACGACAATAAATATGAAATAAAGGATGTACATGATAAAATTGTTTATTTATATTTGGCACATCATGAACTACAGGCCTCTCAAATCAGAGACATAAATAATTTATTTATGTCTCTGCTCAAATTAATGACTAACATTAATGGAAAAAAAAGTCGAAAGAAAGAATAACTATTATAAACTTCAATTAATTATATTGATAATGAACATGTAGATATGGTATGTCAAGTATCAAACAATTGGCGCGGATCCGGAATTTTTTCAGGGGGGGGATATAAGTAGTATATGAGATATGTTATTATGTACGCATGTGGGATTTCCAGGGGCAGGGAATTTGGGGCGCCTATATATACCAATTATGATCAGAGTGAAACCATATTTGGGGGTCTTGGGAACAAAGCCTACGGAAGCTTCTCAATTTTTTTTAGATTTTAAGGTATCCCACTCCTCAATGTTGTTGTATCAAGAATTTCTGGAGAAGTATATCATTGAAATCTGTAGACAAAACATACTTAAAAAAGACAAAGAAAAAGGGGGGTCAGTTTTCATCCCTCCGAGTTATGGCCCATTTAATTTGACCTTTTTGCACCTAAAATGCAACTTCAGCCTGATTAGGATTTGTTGCCAGTATTTTTAATTAAGCAAACTTATTTCATCAAATATTGTTTTTAATTATGCACAATGGTCAGACTGAATAGAGAGATTATGAAAAAAATTTGTATGAAGCTGCCTAATTTTTTTCGTGACCTTTTTGCACTAAAAATAGACAATCTCTGTAATAGTTACAATTTGATTTGAAATAAAAACTTTTTGAATATCAAGAATTTTATAAGATTTATCCAGTTTGCCTAGATATGTATTCAGTATTATTTTGACATAATAAAACATGGGGGTCAGTGATGTCAAATTTTAGATATAGGGCTTTAAACGTAAAATTCTCACAAAATTTGGCTTAAAAAATTTCAGACATTTTTATATATTTGCATGATTTTATGCTAAACGTCTATCACACTCTCAAGATTTAATTTTGTATATGTCACACAGAACCTATAGAATATGTTCCAAACCGATCAAATGTTAAAAATGTGCGTAATGAATAAAGTATCATTAAAAGAAAAGTATATTGAAAATTCATAAAATTGCTTGTTTCTTACATTTTCGTCTAAAAAACCTTCCGCACCAAAATATAGTTCCCCCAAAAACTTCTTTGTTTATTGAATTCAAATGGGTTTTCTTAATGAATTTTGTGTAATTATAAAATAATAATCTTTCTGTGATGATTACATAAATAAAATCATATTCATTTTAAATATAATGATCATGTGCCCAATGAAATCAAAATGTGAGGAGTGAGATACCTTAAGAGAGTAAAACGAAACAGTGAAATTAGCCTCAATTAATATTGGTGTCCCGTTAATATAAGTTCAATAAATTTGAATTGTTGTGAAGAAATAATAAGAAAAAAATGCAATTAATTAAGAAATTTAATTATAGTTAAAAATTTTGTTTTCTAACACGTTGCAAAATTTTTTACTTTGTCGACTTCATCTATAAGTTAAAAAACGATTAAGGATTTTACAATTTTCATCTTAAAAAACATTCAAAAATTACAACACAATTTTTAATTAACATTTTAAAACTGAAAATACATGTTGTTTTCGTCATCAACATTGAAGTCGCAAAGTGTCTGATACCGCTAGAATACACATACTTTTAAAGGAATTCAAAATTTTTTAAGGAAGAGGACTCAGAGATTGATTTTATTATTCTAGATACTTATACATGCAGTATTCTTTTGGAGAATAGAGCTAGAGCTAACTAGTTTTAACTCTGATCAATATACCATATTTTAAGTTTGCCACAAAATACAATTTTTGCAAAAAAAATAAAAATAAAAAGAAACCCGGCTTCTTGAATACTGGAATTCGTTGTACTGACAAGCTAAGGATGCAAAGAAATATCAAGGATTATCTATATATAAATTTTTTATCAATTAAATCAACCGGTAAATATACATAAATATAATTTAGTTACCTTATTCGTATTAGATAAGAATCAATCAATATCATAGGCATAAAATCTACATATTTTTTTTAATATTTAAGAGTTATTCCCTTTGTCACAGCATTTTGTGATAAATTGAATCTTTACAGTTATATAAAAATCTATACATATTCAGATATATTAATTTGGCAAACATTTTCTAATTACTCAATCCATATTATTTAAATTAAAAGCGTAAATTGGATTTATAGATATTTATCACAAATAAAAATGTTTATAGAGCAGAGTTTCCCTGACTGTGATCAGTCTTTAATACAGTCTATAAATATATCTAATTATAGTTGTAATGAAATTGCACATTTGAATTAAATAAAAAATATAGCGTTTATTTCACTTTTAATTCGGCCAAGTAACATTCCATTTTCCAGGTCATCTTTTCAAACGTTTCAGTTTAGTGCCTATGCAACAAATCGCAGAGAGTAGAACAAAGATTTAATTAATCTCTCTCTCTCTCTCTCTCTCTCTCTCTCTCTCTCTCTCTCTCTCTCTCTCTCTCTCTCTCTACTAACAAACGTCGGCTCGTCGCATTTTTAATAGTGACAGAAAGAAGGATAGTAAGATAGAAAGACAGCAATTTAATGGCATTTTCAGATATCGATTATTCAGTTTCTTAAATAATTAATGTCACATAAAGGGGGACAGAGAGTACATTTTGTGTTAGGGGATGTTTTTATTTCTGAGACCCGACGATTAAGTCTTTGATTTTTCTCCATGTTTTGGTTTCTGATTTTTGTCAAATTGTTTGCTGTTAATCGAAAAGACATACTGCTTTTATAGAAATGAATTCAGCCGAAAATTATTTCAACAAAGACTTCAAATGATATTGTTTATCACATCAAGAGCCGAACACCGGATATCTGCCGCGGAACGTCGAAAAGTTAATGTCCGCTGCATTGGTCAATAATTTGAATGCAAACAGGAGATACTTAGAGGAAATCGAATTTTGGGGAATATAATTATGATGGAATGCTTTATTATAAATAACAGGCGAAATATAGATTTTAATTATATAACCATGACACTTATACTCTCTTTATTACCAGTGTTTCATGATTTATTTGATACATGTATGCGATAGGAGAAAGGCAAGTTTTCTTTTAAGTCGATGCTCATAAATGCTAAAACATAAATTTTACAATTCTGATCTAACTGATACCTCCAGTAATTTTTTTGGTCATGATAGTTTAATACTGTTAGAAATCATTCAAATGAAATTGTTGTAAAAAATTATTTAGACAAGAAAATACCTTATATAGACTTTTAAAATCAGAAAAAAGCAGCAAGTCATTTATTAAGAAAAACATTAAGCCACTCTCATCTCGTCAATTTTCGATAGAACCCACACAACCACCAAATTAAAAAAAAAACACACACACACACATCAATTTTACGGTTCAGAGAAGTAAAATAAACTCGATAATTTGATTGCAAGTAATTTCTCTGGAATTGAATTATCGAACTGGGTCACAGTTCCTGGAATGGAGTTTACCTCGTATAAAACAGTTCTAACACAACTGCGCCTGTCAAAGTGCACCTGGGCAAAGTGATCTGTGGAACTGGAATTAATGTCAACCACAGCTAGAACAATCATACAAGGATGCCGCTGAAAATGTACCAGCGAGCAGGAGCTTGGGTTACTCTATTGCAGACCATGCTTGGGATATTATGGATAGCGGCATCATTTAAACTTGCAGGTAAGTCTGGGATAAAAATATATAAAACTGTATTATTAAAATAACCACAATGAAATTATGTCATTGGGTTTGAAATCCTTTTTTTTCTTTTCTTACATAAGTACAGATACTTTGAAAAAAGGAAACAATATACGTCATGTTAATGATACATTAACAGTATGATATGTTTTATGAAACAATATCATTTTTATCCTTTTGAAAATTTGATAACTGATATGAATCATGCATAGAGCTGATCATTGTCGATATATAAAGAAGAAAAATAAAATAGAGAGTTCCGAACTCATGTTTTAACTAAAAAGTATACACGTGTTTGAATGTAACACTCACAAATTCATACGATTTTCTGAATTCACTTCAGAGGTTTTTTTTAAAAACTTTCCTTAAGTTGCGGTGATGGTTGCTATATCGTGATAGGAACTGTGTCTCTGTAAGGTATTCCACAGCAACAGTAAACAACTGTACTTTGATAAAGGAAATTCCGTTAGATTGTTTAAAACCAGTTTATAAATGCTTCTAAATGTTTCTAAATGTTTCTGAGACAACCAATATACTGTTATGAGAGAGAGAGAGAGCCGCCAAATCAGAGTTATTATGAAAACAAACAATGCACTTCAGTGTTTGGAAATTTTAGATATCATATTTCAAAGTTTTTTGAAGCGCTAATACAAATTCAGAATGAAATATATTGGTTAAAATATTCATGATTTATCATGTTTAATTTTATGTAAAGCGATTTCCATTAAAGACTTAAATATGTACAACTAATTATGCGAATAAAAATCCCCAGCTTCTTAAGTGGCTGACAACTGATTATATATTTTATGGATTTTAAACACATGTCCTTCATAGATATTCCGGAATGTAACTCAGGGTTAAGCCACGTTAGATTTTGTGATTTGTCATTGAAGCAAACGAAAGGTCGTTAATAGATGAACCCGATGGGTAAATTTTACCAAGAGGTGCTTTGATATTAAATCCAGATTTAAATACAAAACATATACTCTGTAATAATAAATTTTCTCCACCACTCGTCATTGAGTTCTATGATATTAATGCCACTGCCTAGGGCAACGTCTGAATTGTTTTGCAGTACATAAAAGGAATTGGAATTTCCGTGTCACGTTAAATGATTTTTTTCCGAAGAACAATTGCACTCTTCCAGTCAGTAACTATATTTTGCTCAATTGTTTGTTGTAAGTAAGGCACAAAATGAGTGCAGCTAAAGTCAGTTTTGTCACTTATTATAGGTTGCGACTTCGAATTCTAATGACGAATGAATGACATGGGGCTGCTTCTTCAGCAATGTAGTATATATTTTCTTATGTTCAATATCAGGAAGTCGAGAACAGGAAGCTTGTTTCAGAGTTTGACAGGAAGAAAACAATTAGAAAGACGTTCATTATTTGTTCATTTAGTTTTATTTTGCATAATGCAATGATATCGTTCAATGTATAGTAAAAAAAAAAAAAAAGGCATTCCCACTCAGTGCATTTTTGTAAACTTCATACCCGAGTACGTTGAATAAGAGTAGAAAAGAAGTACATTGTATTTAAACAAGAAGATGGATGGATAAGGCGTGTAAAATGCCTATATATGGACGGATAAGATACTGTGGAATTAAAATATCAACAAAGCTGATAATTGTTTTAAAAATCATTCAAAGCAATGTACATTCACCATAACATTGATTTGTAGCCCTTAAATATGTTCAATAATTGGATTATGTTGATTTAAACTGACGAATGCATATCAAAACCTCCAAATAGTGTCATTTTTTTAGAACTTTAATGCCTTTTCTTTTATAGAGTGGGTCTGTGCTCCATATTTTTGTCATAGTCTAAATAAGGTCTAATGGAAAACGAACCGATTTCAATCAACAAAAACGTGGAGTGATGACCCACTAGACATTAAAAATATCATTTTGTATCCCAACATTTGAATGTTTTAAATAGAAAAAATACAAGTCCGTAAATTCGTGGCCAAAGTCGCATATAGCATTTAAACAACGCACTTTGTTGTCACTGAAATGGCTCTGTTGTTAAAGCACCAGACATTAGATAACTTTATAGAACTAGGCTTTTTAGGTTGTGGGTTCGATACCACCAAAACTTAAGGCATTATTTTATTTTCTTATCGTTTGTTATAATATTCAAAATTGAATATAGTTAAAAATTGTGCTTTTGCAAAATTGTATTATACAATTATCAAATAGATTTTATTGGAGAAAATTAAATTTGAAATTGTATTTTACGACTAAACGAAATGGGCATTTGCGCTAATTTATCCCCCCATCTTCTTTAAAATTTTATGATACTAGTGTGCTCATGCGTGTATTAAGGATTTGCCTTATCACAACAATTTTCGGTACACACATATATTTTTTTACAAAAATTTATAAAAAGCATCTCATGACAACATAAACAGGAATAGTACAATATAGGTGTTACATTAAAAGTTTAAAATCAAAGATTTCTAAACTTATATAACTATAAGATCTAGATTGTTGTAGTTAAGTTTAGAAATCATTGATTTTAAACTTTTAATGTAATATGGGTATAGATTTTGTCATGCTTTGTAATTCGCTTTTATTGATATGATATTCTACACATACATGTAGAATTATATTTTTTCATCATTAGGAAAAAGTAATTACGTAGGATGAACGCGATAATTTTTCGACGATGATAGTCATGTATTTAAAAAAAACCCAAATGTTCAAATTGTAAATAAATCTACATTTAAAAAAGAAAATTAAAATTATTTCAGTGTGCCTGTGTCTGAGAGGTGGTTATGGCGGTACGGTTTATAAAACCTTTGAGAATTATAATTATATGATTTTAAAAAATATATATATTTATATATATATTTTTTACTTTTTTTTAACAGAAACTCTTTATCAAACAAAGACTATTAACATTACAACACCTGGGAATTCTACTCGAATTAGTCTGGCCCCATACGGACTAAATGCAACGGGCCAGACTTCTTTTACCTTCAGAGTAAGGGCATGCGGACCCGTCTCTATCATCCTCACAGACGTAGAAACGAACCCGCTTGTAAGTTCCACGAGTGAATTCATCTTTGGGAATAAAAACAACACAAAATGTGAATTTAAGGCTGATATCTTTACAAAGTTTTCCTACCCTTGTTCGAATCTCTGTAACGATTCCAACGAGTACTGGATATCGTGGGGAGACGATAACGATGACCTAATTCAGGAGTGGAGAATGGGGCGTGGTACTGTGGTGCTGAGCAGTATCATTGGATCCAATCCTTTTGACTTCCACTACCCTAACTATATCAGCATCTCTTCAGAGAATCATCCAGCTGATTGGGAATTCGGTAAAAATATAGTTTGATGATTTTTCTTATGTTACAATTTGTTTCATTCATAATAGACTACTTGTTTGATCCGTTTCAGTTATTTCATATGCAACATGTTTGGGTTTTTTTATGAACAGACGTTAATTACACAATCCCGATGGAACAAGCGCCGACAACAGCGGATACAACAACGAGTCAACCTACGGAAACCGTGAAAGTTGAAATAACAGAGATCGCAACAGTTGAGGTTACAGAAACAGTAACGGTTGAAGACACTCCGATGACCTCTGACCCTTCAATGACGTCATTTCCTCACACCACCCAATCTTCCACAAATGGGTTAAATGGAAGTTTATACTGTTACTGCTCTTTGAACAAATCGTGCGAGACAAAGAACTATTCAGAAGAAGAATTAGCTCAGATGCTCGAAATACTCGTCCAGGAGCTGAAAGTCAGCATCAAAGATACGAATGCTTACAGACGACGACTGATTTCCGCGCCCGACGACCGACCGTCTGCTCAGAGAATGGGCGGTGTGGGAGCAGTGGTCATTTGTCTGGTCATTCTTGGAATCGTCCTCATGGATTTTCCCCGCGTGGTTCATTTTTTTCGCGGAGACGACAAAAAGAAAATCGAATACCAAAGAAAAATGTCCAAAAGTAAGAAAAGTCGCAGATCTAGAATTAAAAGCTAAATGCAATTGACAACGCTGTTAGTTTTTTTTTTTTATATAATTCGCAGAAATCCCGCATTGAGTGTGATTTTTATGTATGTTGCATGAGACACCGTTTAGTGCATCCGTAATCATGTATCGCTTTTACTGCTCTTGGGTAGAACAATTTTATTGATAAAACAACCGATTACACTAATACTTTTAATTGTCCCATACGAAAGCCCAGAAGGCTCATTCGAGATTCGAAATACAAGATTCGAAATACGAAATTTAATATCTAAATTTACCTAAAAATAAATGTTATATTTTCTCTAATGATATTGTTAAATTAACTTGGATGAATTATTCCACGCAGAATAAATAAATAAATCAGGTAGAATACCGTGAGTTTGGCGAATGAGCCTGTCCTAATTAAGATATTCGCACATCTCGTTCTTCTTAATCATTCGATATTTATAAATACCTCAAGATTCAAACGTCAAATGAAGAATTAAAAGTCTTTTGTGTATTCTGCATTGAAAACGACCTGAAAGTACCGGATGATAATATTATAAAAGTGTTCAAGGAGTCCCGATCGACTTCCGAACGAATAAAATATCAGATTTTCCCCCATGGTTAATATCCGTAAGAAATCTGTTTCTGTTCTTTTCAATTTCTCCGGGTTAAAAAGAGATAACATGTCAATGAGGATATTTTTCCTTATAGATAAATATATCGATGTCAATTCCACTTATTTGACAGATATGTGTGATTTAGCTATACATGTACTTCATCAAAAAGTGACGGAAACGGGAAGCGGAACAGATTAAATTACTCATGTGTTTCAGTAATTTATAATACTGTGAGCATAAAGAGAAAGATACTGTATATTAATTTTTTTTATTGTAGTAGTGTCTTCCTTCTTCAGCGGAAAACCAATCGTTATTATTTGTTCTGTGCCAGTATCACAATGATATCTGAAGGAAAACAGAAAGAAAAACGAGTTTTATGGGGGGCTTAAGGAGGCTGGGTGGTCACCAAAATAACAAGTTCGTATACATTACAGCCAATGAATCATGAATCTTTTTATTGATGATAAATTGATTCTTAATTATTAATGGCTGGTTCATGTATACAACATTGTATAAAACATACATACATGGGGTTTGTTTTTCAGCCAAATCATCAATTAGAATTTAAGGTGAATGATCTACGTTTAGAGGCAGTACTTGCTGATTTTTAATAATTTGAATGGTGTGATTTTTAAGCAGAGTCTTGTATTCTTTTGTTTTCTATGCCCAGTCTGTATTCAGAATCCTCGACCATTATATACGTAGCGTGATCTATTCTAGCAGTGATTGATTCTGGCCATTTTCTTGGATTTTTTATTGATCGGAATACAGCTTTCATCTCTTTCATGTGAGTCGGTAGACCTTAAAAGTTTTGTTCGAAAGTCCTTACATGAAGGATGATTGTAAATAATACCTCACAATAATTACTGTTCTTGTAATTTAGATTCCCCTCTCATAAGTCAATGATGCAAACTTTGATGTACTAATACAATGGATTAATTCTGTGCAAGTACTCAATACATAACTCAAATATCGCCGCTTAAAATGCTATGGGTTACCAAAACATCTTTTGAAATTTTGTATTATCTTGATCACATTACTAGTGATTTGAAAACCAGCAACAAGTGCACTAAAGTAATGGCTAACGATGTTGACTCATTTATAATTGCATTCAGTTTGAACATCGTAGAAAGCCTTTTTAAAATGTTAACGTTTTTTGAAAATAGAATAGAAATCTAGGTTTTATCGAATGTAAATTTCTTTATGGGCGGAACTAACTTTAATTTGATTAGCAAAATAAGAAATAAGGAAGAATTTTTAAAAGACATTTTTCCTATTTCCCTTCTTTATTTTTTTTCTTTCTTTTGCATCTTTTTTCAATTGTCTTTTTTTGTACCATTTAATTTTTTTTGTTTAAACAGAGACTCTCTCTCTCTCTCTCTCTCTCTCTCTCTCTCTCTTGTTTCAATTCAATTTAAATTACTTTATTGATTGCATGGGTGGAATACTAGTATTTACCTGTTCTCCTTTCTTCTTCAGCAAATGATATAGCTTCTCGTAGGCGAAAACATGAAAGAAATGTAGTGAATAAGGTAAAGGGGGTATGCTGTCTTGGGAAGTAATTAGGAGAGTGCGATAAAAGTTTTAATTGTGAGTATTTTCCTGTCACTATTGAGAATTGGAACATGGCTCTAAAACATCTCGCGCATTTCCGTGAAGTGGTTTTTTAATTTCATTTGCGAACAGCTCGCTCTGTGATCGTTTATTTAAGCTATTTGATTATCAACAGTTCCCTTCATTTGTTCTGTTTGAAGGTGCTATGGTAATGAAAGTTACGAGGCTCAAACGAGACTTTATCAGTATCGACAGTTTATCGCTGCTTTTAACAAAGTACACCGATTTCGTTGAAACATGTAAACTACTTTTTCTATCTTTGATATATAAGAATTTTCTATTTGCATTCACGCTGGAATGGGACAGACTCTACGTGCGATTAAATGCTGATTTGTTCATCACTGACACAGCGGATGCTCGCGCACAATCCCTTTATACTAAGTGTTAAACATGGAAAGGGAACGCTCGCGAGTGCTTGCTCTGCTGACCAGGGTATTCGAACGTGTTTGCCACTTCCTCTGGGGGACCCGCAACTGTCTGAAAATGTACGAGTTTGTTTGACAAAAACAGAGCGCAGGCTCCCGATTATATCTTCTTAAACTCGATAATGACTTCATGTATAAAAGTGAAGCAATAAATAATTTTTATACAGGGAATTTATATATTTATTATGACCTCAGGGGATCTGCAACTGTTTAAAAATGAACGAGTTTGTTAGATAAAAACAGGTCCCCAATTACATCTTCTGAAACATTTTAACTATAAAACTGAAGCAATAAATATTCTTTATGTAAGAAATTTATAAATTCATTTGGATTTTTCAAAAATCGTGCAGGAGTCTTATTTAATACAGACTAAATGGATATCCTACAGAGATTACATTTTATTATTTACTGGGAAGAATGAGGGCTATGATATATGTCAGCGGCCTCTCTTTATATGATGGATTTATATTCCTTAAAAAGCAAAAACGTTCATTTCTGTGTGATCTTGTTAATTACGTTGCAATGATTACCACACGCGCTTATCGTTTGACGGTTGCATTATTGTAAACATAAATCCACAGTTATGTTAACAATTCTAAACGGTTTGCCTTTCTCAAACATAAATATAAGTAATACACAGTAATGTTAAAAAGTTTACCAGGATATGAACTTGGTTGGCACGTGATCTGATCTTCTGATCCTCATAGGATGAACCACGTTCATATCCAAGTAAATCTTGGTTGGTAAGTGTTCAAATGTTCTGAGAAGCCCTTTGGGCTTTACAGGATCTGATCACGTAGCCAACCAAGTTCATATCCCGGTGAACTTTTGAATATGCTGTTTATTTCTTAATTGAATAAAAAAAAACTTATTCTGATTAGTGTTATTAGCTTAGATAAGAGGGGTTATTTCTTGTAATGATTGGCGCATTATCGATGCTTTTTGGCGCAAATAACAATAAAATTCATGGTTCGTGGTCCTGTCATGAATAAAAATGAATAGAAAGGGTGCGCCGTCTTTCAATAGACATAATAGACAGTATGCATATAAAGAAGTCAATAGATAGGGTGAACATTGTTAACATATCGCGTGGCAATGTTTATAGTCAAAATCTCATAAGTTGAAGGCAAAATTAGTGATCAGAAATATAAAGGATTTGCATTATTGAAGGATAATGACATACAGTTACGTCGAACACGCTAACCAAAATGTATATCACGTGACACGTGGTACAGTTGAGTAATATTATAAAAGGTTAAGCAAGTTCACCCCAGATAAACAACGGTAGGACTTAATTTGTCAAACCGGCGTACGCCGATTGATCTTTGGTAACCCGATTTGTTGCTTTATTTGACCGGGGAAGGTTCGCCGGCGCACGCCAATCTCGCCGGTTTGGAATGACCGGCGCGGAATTCACCTTTTTTTTAAAGTATGGTGGATAGCTCACGGTTATATGATGTAATGAGTTGTAGATATTTGTTAATAAATCGGCATAATCATTGACTGTATGCAATAATTAAACAAATGTTAATTCATAACGCTATATTTAATTATTCTATACTACACAACTTTGCTCATATGCGAAGTTGTCAGACTGCAGAATGCATAATTAGGCTATCATTCTGGCAAATAAAATTAGTTTGAAATTTTGTGGAGAAACTACTAAAACATCTGTACTTCGTAACGGTTGTACTTTTAAAAAATATTGTATTTTGACTTTTTACAACTGTTACCATGGTTACATAAACAATTGTGACAACAATATGTTCCTCCATTTTTGTTTTTAGGCCAGTTTATTTCCTTTGCCAATTCGCCGTTTACGCCGGTCATATGACCGGCGCATTTCGGCTTACGCCGATTCCGCCCAACACATGGTTATAACGTGAAAAGCCGACTGGACTTTTAGAATTGTAGCTGTACGCAATATTTCGGGTTGACAGGCGATAGGGCTACAATTCCGTACATCATACATGCAACCAAAAAAAAAACCCTCATGGCCACAAAACTTATGCTAAATTTAGTTAAACTAACCATATTTAATTACAAACACATTTTATAAAATAGTTGATACCAAAATTGTCAGATGTTGTACTTTAAATGTCGTCACATTGCTTTGACTTTATCAAAATTATTAATTTTTAACTTATTTTTATTAAAAAATTGTTTATATACCACAGGGGATTTCAAATAACGCAAGATAATTACTTTTTCCTTATCGATAGAATCGTTATTTTTCAAATTCCTTAGTCTATATATATATATGGATTATATATATATGGATTTTTTCATTAACTTCACCTGAGACAGATGAAAATGCCACCATGGAAACGGCATAGCCACTATTGTGTTTTGAAGTATTGTTATGAGGTATTTTACTTTTCACATTTTAAGCTCAAAAAGCACATATTATAAAACACAAGTAATCATGTTTGTTGGATCAGCACATAAAGATAATAAATCATTAATGCACGAAACTCAGTGAAAAAAAACCAATTTCAAATTTATAAGATGAAATCAATAAGTTTGGGGGAGCTATATTATTGATAACAAGGTTTTCTCGAGAGAAAAAAAAATCCTCCAAATCTGAAAATAATAAAAATTCAATACACTCTGAATTTGATTGCAATTTTGACACAAGAAAACTTTTTACTTATGGAATGTTCGAAACATAAAATTTAGGTCCTGTTAAACATATATACATGTATATACTGTACATTGTAAATCGGTAATGTTAACGTTAGTAGCTGTATGAACACAATCGAAAAAGTCCGAAAGATGTTGAGGCATTTTTAAAGGTTTTTACATCTTTCTTTCAAAATTGAGATGTTATTTAATGTTCAGTTGATGTTCAGTGCAAAAAGGCACGGTAAATATTGTTTCTTTTGATTATATATTTAGTTTAATCGTTGTTCGTGATTTCAAACAACGTCTGATGTAACAATTTTGTATTAAATACTATCAAATATGATAAATGTTATCATATGATAAATTGCATTTTCAAAGGTTAAATTTAATCAATATAGCTCACTGACCCCTCCCCACACCACCACATTTCTTTGTAATTTTGAAGTATGTTTAATGTATAATTTCAGTCATGTTCTAGAAGTATCAAAAAAGACATTGTTCAACAATGAAGGCACACAACTTATCCTAGGAATTTGAAAAAACGTGTTCAGTAACTGTCGAAGACTGCTTGTGGTGCGTCTGAAGACACTTTTTAAAAAGTTCAAGATATGCGTTTATTCATACGCAGACAACTGTACATTGTAAATCGGTAATGTTAACGTTAGTAGCTGTATGAACACAATCGAAAATTATAGAAAAAAATTCAAATTCGGAAAAGAAAAAAAAAACAAAAAATTTACAAAAATAAGTCAATACTTATGAATTAACCAATATTGCAACCGGAAGTCAACAATTATCAGGTTCTTAAATAATAATGTGTCGGTGATTTTGGTAAACATGTTCGGACATTTTATAGAACAGTCATTCAAGTGTTTATTCATCAATAGATAATGCATAGAGATCTAAAACTCATCAAGTTAAAATACGAGAAAGCTGTGCCATTATTTGATTGATAAGTTAACACAAAAACAACACTAGAAGGATCATTACATAGAGTATTGGTATGCTAGAAAAACATGAAGGATCATTATAAAAATCAATATACAAAGTATATTTGTCGATATTGATAGTGAGAACAACGGATTAGGGTTCACATACTGGCAAGTTTTTCATCCATAAAAAAATAGTAAAATCAATAACAAAGTAAAGGCCCTTGACGTTCTTTGGTCCATTATGCATTGAATTAAAGTAAATAGACAGGAAACTCTTTGTATCATACCGGAAGCGGAAGCAGTGTAGCAAGACAAAAAAAAAATTAAGTTATTTTGGCCATCTCGTTAATTAACAAGAGGCCCGTGGGCTTTAATGTGCACCTGAGTAAAAATTAGCGTTGAAAGGATCAATGCAGAGAAACATGATGCAATTTAATAGTTATAATACTGTCTCGTAAATATTAACATCTTGTTTCGGTTTTGTGTGATGCATGGATGGAAAGGTATATAATTAGATTGGCAGATCTGATTCAGCAATATATCCCGGGATGAATTATATCAAGAACACTTGTGCATACAAATTTTAAAAAATATGGATTTTGGATGTTCTAGTCATGCAAGTTTCAACTTGCACAAGCCCGTTGTGCTCTTTTGGTAAGTAGTATGATATAGCAGTCAATAAAAGAAAGAAAATATCAAGAAAACCTACTATATGATTAGTATTTCAACCGTCTAAACCATTTATTCTAATGATGTACAAAATATACGGAGGAATACCAGATACAGTATACCAATACACATCACAACGCCTTATATGAAGAAAGCAATCTTTAAAATGGCACTACATAACAGCAAACTATCGAACCAACAATCTAGTCTGAAGTCAACCACTATAATAGACCAACGCATCTTCTATTCTTTAATTATTCAATTCTCTTACTGCTGATGTTAATACACTTGAAATCGTTAACTCGAATCTATTTTGACTTATGAAAAATTATTTGCATTGAATGAATGAACAGATTGACGAGGGAATGAATGGATACATGAATAAGATTGGCATTCTTTATTAGTATTCATTGTTATTTTAAATCCAACTGCAGAACCGTATTTCCTTTCCATGAAAAAAAATCCGTACGTACGCAAAGCATAATTAAAAGGAATCCCTGTTTGAATCGAGTGTGGAATGGATGGTCTATTCCTTGGATATCTTCTTTTTGGATTTTTCAATGCAGGTGAGTTAGAATTCTGGTTTTGAGAACATTTTTCTTTCATTTTGAGGGCTGGATGGCCGTGGCCATTTCTAGATTCTAATAACCTCCTTTAGAAGGAGAGCTTTGTATAAAGATATAGGATAAAATATTAAAATTTTAAAGTTGCAATATAAGGAAATTTTCTTTTTTGAATATTCCTTTATGTCTAAAATATTCATATCCAAAATTTTTAAAATATACATGTAGATCTGACGGGTAATTACTAATTAGACCATCCAGCCTCCTTAAAAATGATCAGAGTCATCTACAAAAATTTAGATTATTGATGTTAAAAATATGTCATGGATAAAAGAGACAACTATTAATTATGAGGAATCTAAATTTTGTGAAGGATAGTAATATACAATGTACAATGCTAGACGTTTGCGATTTTTATTGGTTTATTAGTTTTATCTGTAGGATCATACATTTGTATTTCAAAATTCTCCGTTTTTATTTCCGCTGATTTTTAAAATCTGATCTGTTTTTATTCATTTTTGAACTGATTTCATTTTTTTTTTACAATGTACGACATTTGAACAACGGAATTAAAATACAAATAAATAAATGAACCTAAAACAAGTATAAGAACAATTAAAAGACCACAACCCAAGCATATACTTTTGATAGGAACCCCTATCCTTTTTGGGCAGCAGAAAAGTATGTGAAAATGAATATTGGTTTTTTAAAAATTTCTTATATGGTTGTAAATAAAAAAAAAAACCTGTCTCAAAACTAAAATGTGAGGACCAAAAAATGAAAATACACACATGTATGCATTTTTAAATTTGCACAAATAGCGAGAGAGGCAAGGCATTTATTTGTACGAGAAAATTGTTAACAAACTAATGCGCTCGATAAGACGAAACTGAACACTCTTTTTCCTTATCTGACCCACGATTTGAAAACCTTTTAAAAATCATGCCATTATAATTTTTAGCCGGGCTCTGCTGAAAGCAGAGTCCTGGCTGTAGGCATCCAAATCGCCAACGTTACTATAAATAGCACAGCTTCAAAAGTAAACAAAAAAACCGAACAGCGTCAAAGTAAAAGCTTCCGCTATACCAAACAGTTCCACAGACAGCCATGTTTTGTGAAATGTATTGTTTTTGGGGGGTTTATTGCGAATAAATTTAGCGAGGAGTAGTTTTTTGTTTCTTATTAATTACGTGTTTTAGAAACATGACTTATAGTATGCCCTTTTGACACTTACAATGCGCATGAATTTCCATGAACTACTTTACAAAGCTGCACATCGAAGAAATAGGGGAATGAGTTTATAACGCTTGTTTCAAAGTGCAAATCACAGTTGATTTTTTTCTACTAAACAGATATATTTCTTCGCTAATAGCCGCTTTCAAAATTTGGTCACGATCCGGCGCTTTGCCGAAATTAAAAGCATATGAGAGAGAGACTCAGAGAGAGAGAGAGAGAGAGAGAGAGAGAGAGAGAGAGATTTTGTTAGTCTTTACTGCACAATATGCATAAAACACATAAAAAGAGTCCGGCTATCAGTACTTCAGTACTTTGATTGTTTAATTTTGTCAGAGAGTTATTTGTGAAATGATTTACAAAACAGTTATGAAAAGTTATGAAAATGGAGAAACCAGTATCAATTTTTTTTTTAAAAATTAAATTCGTTTTTGTTTGATATTTACTAAAGGCATAATGCGTGTCTATGTGCAATTGATTATTTTTTTTTCAGGTAATTCTTGCAAATTGATAGTCACTCATTTCTAATTCTATTTGAAACGGTGTAATATATGCGTTATTATATGCCTACAAAGAAATGTCGCTCGAAACTTAAAGTGGCACGGTGACTCAAAATAGATGTTTTACTTTTTGATTATGACAACGGAAATAAGAAGAGTTATTCGAAATTTCATCATACGGAAGGTTTCACGCATCATAAGTCATCGCTTATCAATTAACAAGTCATTAAAACTCATCCGGAAATTGCACATGTAAACAAACCGAGTTGTGTTGGACATTGGTTTAGTGTCACGTGATTGCGATTTCTGTCTAAAAATAGTTACAGTGGGATTGACACACAGAAAAAAGAATTTGAATTTGAAGCTATTCGATGTCTGTGGTAAGAAATATGCATTAATAGAGAATGCATCTTAATAAATATATAGTTCTTGAAGACATCGTGTTTCAGTGAGAGGCTTCTGGCTCATGATGTATGCCACGCTGCAGTATTTACATTCCCCTGCGCTTGCGTGGCTATGAAGCGGAAGAAAAACTCAATATTTTCGTGTTGGCCCAACGCTTAATTCTATTTTTCTCTTTTTAATTTGATTTATTTACTTTTGAACATCGTAATTTTTCAAAAGTTCATCTTTTCATATGATATATAAAATATGTGGAAATCGTGTAAAAATTCGATATTTGCTAAATCATGGGTTTGTGCGTCACCATGTCTCTTTAAAATAAAACAATCGTTTCGACAAAGGTCTAACAATCTTATTAACACAAATATGAAGAAAAGTTTGAAAAAAGTCAGAAAAATATACAATTATTTCTGTTACATAATTTTCATTGGCATTACAACATACAATATTAAGAAATGTTTAATAAATCAAATACAGATATTTTTTAAAATTAGTAATATGTACACTCAGGTGCCAAAATTATGTCAATTTTTTCCTTTTTTACTATATATTTTTTATTGGAAACCAACTTTTTTCAAAGAGTTGTTAAAAAGTGGCCCCTTGACTGATTCTTAAAAGGTATGAATTGATAAATCTTTTTGGGATACTATAAAAATATTTTCCAACCTTCTGTTCCTGAGATTTGATACTATATACAGGGAAATACTCGCTTCCGTTTTATTTTCGCCCCCTTCTGTCCTCGTTGTCAATGGGCGCGAATTTAAGAATTCGAATATCTCAAATTATCTCTCTTTAACATATCTGTGTCTGGGCGAATTCAACACGGGGCGAAATTGTTTGCAAGTATAGAAGGGCGAAAAAAAAACACGGGGCGAAAATAACCCTGTGTAAATATTAACAATCCATCATAGCCGTTTCACAAAACTGTCATATCTTATGATTATCTTAAGATATGTCATAATCTTATGACAACCAAATACATGTCTTAAGTCCAAACTTAACATGGCGGCAGCCTATATTTTGGTTCAACACAGAAGGCTCTTAAGGAGAGAACGAGTATTTAGAGATAGAAACAACCCCTTAGACTATATGAATGATGAATATATCATGGATAAGTTTAAACGTCATTTGATTTTGGATTTATGTGCTGAGCTCAGTGTTCGTTTGGAACACCCTACAAGGAGGTCTTATGCCCTCCCCTCATCACTGCAAATCATGGTGGCACTCAGGTTTTATGCCAGTGGGAATTTTCAAACCGTTACCAGTGATCTTCACGGTATAAGCAAAGCTAGTGTATCAAGAATAGTTAATGCTGTATCATCAGCATTAGTAGCTTTAAGTCCAAATTATATAAAATTCCCACGTGACGATAGAGGTGTCACCATCCTGGGATTTTCTCGCATTGCTAATTTCCCAAATGTCATTGGTGCGATAGACGGGACTCATATTCTTATAAAAGCTCCGAACAATGATGAACATCTCTTCGTTAACAGAAAAAAATTTCATTCCATTAACATTACGGCAGTTTGTGATGCCAGTTTAAAATTTACCAACTTAGTTGCTAGGTGGCCTAATTCATCTCATGCTTTTGTATGGAATAATTCAACACTGCGTGATTTTTTTTTTTTGAGAATGGTGATATAAACAGAGGCTGGTTACTTGGAGACAGTGCATATCCTCTGAAAAATCATTTATTAACACTTGTACTGAATCCAAGCAACCCCCATGAACTAGCGTATAACGAGGTCCATGCTAGGACGAGAAATCCTATTGAAAGAAGTTTCGGTGTCCTAAAGATGCGTTTTAGGTGCACTGATCATGATAATTGCTTTAAAAGCTTTTATTTCTAAACTACGATATTAATAATTAAATACATATAATTATATTGGAAATTATATTACTAAATTTAATTGTAAATATAACACCTCATTTTTTCTAGTCATCAATAAACCCCTCCCTCATAAAAGATATTCATTTGGCGAAAAATTAAATTTTGTTTCAAAGTATAAAACTTGTTGAACTATCATGTGTGGTGGAAAATATAATGGTTAGGGGTGTCCGGACCCCATTCCCCCTGGAAAATTCAAACTTGTCCAATTTTCATGGTATAATTAACAAAAATAGGACTTCCCCCCACCCCCACCGAAAAACAAAATTTTCCCTCGGATCCTCCTGGAAAAATTTTCTGGATCCACTCATGCCTTTATTAAGTAATTAGACGAGTGCACTATTCGAAATTTCAAAATATAAACAAAAAGGAAACAACATCTGCCCCTGTATATTATAATTCGCAATAAAAACTTTGTATATGCAATCATGAAGTTTGTCTTTTAAAAGATTGGTCATAAGATTTAAGATAGTTTTGTGAAACGGAAGTGATAAATCTTATGACTGTCATAAGTCAGATCTTATGACAATCTTAAGATAGATCTTATGATAGATCTTATGATAGTTTTGTGAAACCCAGCCCAGCTCTATAAAATATCTTAACGTTATAATCATTTCTTCAAGGCAACTCCCTGCTACAATTCCAAAAATTCTCAGCGAAGAACGTAACAAATGCGGTACTTGCAAAGAATCTAGGAAGTTTTTAGTTATGGAATGAACAATGTCTCATCAAAAACTTTGTTATTTAATTTTTGAATATTTGAAATGCTTTGAAAATAATTAATATGTAATATTTTATATCTGGTGAACCAGCGGCAGCTTACGTTATAACCACTGAAGCAGGACAGCCTTACGTCGACTTGGCGACGTACGGGATAACTCCACTGAACAGGACGTCCCTACTCCTCAGAATTAAGGGATGCGACAATGCCCATGTAGGGATATACCAAAATAGCGGCGTACGTCAGAATATGGTGGAGTTTGTAATAGGAGCCAGAATGAATTCTGGATACGACATCCGAGAATATATCAATGGCGCTTCGGCAGTCTACCAAGTCAGTAAGAAAGGTGTGCTCTTGGACTGTAACCAATTCAGGGCATTCTGGATTTCCTGGGGTCTAACGCCTGCGGGTCACAGGAGCTGGTTGTTGGGTCTTGGTCACGAGGTTTTCTCTGACGTCATTGGGAACTTCACGAACACACGGCCAGACAATGGTGATTGGGTTTCCATCGGGATCGCACCCTATTTTTATAGTACACTGCAGTGGGAGTTTGATATAGGTGAGGGTTTACATTTCATGTTTTGTACTAGATCTCTACTACCGTGTTTTGTTAAAATTACATGAACTAATAAAAGATTTTTTTTATTCAAAACAGAGCAACAAACTTCTACTGAGTCCTCTTTGATATCAACTGGCACAAATGAATTAGCTACTGTAAACTCTACACTAACTACTGGCACAAATGAATTAGCTACTGTAAACTCTACACTAACTACTGACACAAATGAATTAGCTACTGTAAACGCTACACTGACAAGATTGGATCACTCGCGGTTCACTACTGAACCGTTGAAGGCAGACTTTTGCGGAACTGAAACCTGTGCCTGCAAAACAATGGCAAATTTCACCGAGGAGGATCTCATCGAGTTCAACAAAAACATAAGCAAGATACTGAAGGTGGACAAAAAGCAGACCAGTTCCTATCGCCGGTCACTTATATCTGTCAGGGAAGAGCGTACCTCTGCCCGGGTGATCGGCAATGTCGGAGTAATATTCATTGTGGCAGTTGTCGGGGGGATATGTGCTTTAGACATCTCACATTTTCTACGCGCTTCTAAATATATTTTGGGCAAGGACGATGTGATTTCTAAGAAAAAATCAGCAGCATAGAAAATTGCTGACATTTAAAGAAACAAATATTGTTTACGTTATCATAAATCATTAAGGTGGTATGGGACACCTGTCGATATTATTGTGGATACAAGTACATTAAAAAAATCGAAATGCTTTCACCGGTTTAGAATTTTTAAATTTTACAAGATTTGACCAAAAAAAGGTTTAAACATTTTTGGAAAGGTCAAAATTGTAAAAGCCCCTGCGGTATTCGAACTCATGACTTACAGATTCGTAGTTTGCGCTCTTACCCATTGCTTGATTTTATTGTTTATCTCAAAAGGAAGTACGTCACAGTATGGACGTGTCCCATACCACCTTAAATATATTTTTTTCTATATTGATAAGGTTTTATATTAATTTACGATGAAGAAAGTGAAACATCTAAGCTTGAATCTGTAAAAATTCTCATTAGTTTTAAGAACGTTTAAAAATGCCTTACCTCCAAAGAGCACCAAACCAAACCCCACCCTCACATTCAACTACAATGTGTCTTTAATTGCAAGACGTAATCTTCATGCACATTTCTATGGAAGTTCATTAATTTACAACTTCTGTTACTTCCTTTCAAGTTTCTTTTTTCTAAGATATAAATGAAAATCAACCGAACATGAAAATGTTGGCCAGTCGAACCCCGGCCCCTCTTTCACATACAGTGTTATTGCCCTTTGTATACAAAACCGTAAGAAAGACTTCAAAAACTTTTTTTCTTTTTTATAGCGAAAATTGTAGATAGGCATGACACAGCCGCTTAACGGTCATGATGTATTACTGAAATGTATATCTTTCCCGCAACATTTTGCTTTCTTCGTATCCGCATGGATGATCAAGGATGGATTTTTAATGTATTGATAATGCGTCGACATTATAAGTTAAGACTTTAAAGTAATGAATTCTAAATGAACTGCTAAATGATTTTCTATCTGTTCTTTAATATACTGTCATCTAATGAGCTTGAACAGCGGTACTAACTTAAAGGTTAATCAGCTTAAATTAACTTTAGACACCTTCGTACCACACAATCAAAGAGGCTTACTTCAGGAAGGAAAGTACGTGAAAAATTCAATGAAGTTTATGCTACATTTAAATATAACAATCCAGTTTACTTTGATGTTCATCTTTAATTTATTCGCTGAATTAATTGATAGTTGGATTAGTGCGCCCATCAACTGAATTATTGATATTTTCAACGCATGAAAAATCGATTGTTGATTTCAATCAATATTAATTAAAAATCCACGAAAGCCCACTGAGCTCATTTTCGTAGGTAAAAAATATATTTATCGCAAATAAATTCGAAAATTTCGCGAATAAACGTGAAACAAACTTTCGCGAATAAACGCGCATCTTTCGCGTTATAACGCGAAACATTTGCGAAACTTTCGCGAATAAACCGTAACTTTCGCTATATAACGCGAAACTTTCGCGTTAAATCGCGAAACTTTAGCACTTTATATATATATATATATGGTACGGGCGGCTTATATTAAGCGCATTTCCAATCAATATCAGTTCAATATCAGTTCAATATCCTATGATATTTTTTTAATTGGCTATGGATAAACACAAACTTTACAGTCGCTGGTTCAATTCTCTTAACAGTGTATTTTCTATAACAGTATATAATAGATAGATAATTGACATTTTTCAGCATATATATACTCTACAGTAATGATATATAGATATCTACACGTGCATCCAAAATAT
>WFKH01011801.1:17670953-17727669 GCA_016163765.1 Magallana hongkongensis
AGCACACAATTTTGCACATAAAATGAACACAAAAAACCATGCATCCTAGCACACGTCATAACTTACTCCATCTTACTCTTTTCATTTGGTGTTGAGTTAATGTTCTGACATATTGCACTCCAATTCATATTTGATAAATTGCCTGTCAACATTTCATCTTCAGATTCAATTCCATCCAGAGGAAATTCACTCAATATTCTAGATAAGTTTTCATTATTACTGGAGTCCAAATCTCCTTTAATAGGAGTCAATCCCGAGAACAAATTATCAAACTGTGAGGTGTTGGGACTTCGCATTAGTGATGGGGACATCTTTTTCATGTTTAACATAAAATTAGGTGAAGCAAACGGATTTCTGCCATCATCTAAATCCTTGAAACTGTCCAGAAAACTAGTGTCCAGAAGACTGACCCCTTTCAGTGGAGTAATCCCCCTTATTGGGGAGGGGAGCTCGGGGGAGTCCGAGGCTTTCTTCATGGGAGTTGATGTTGTGACTTTTTCTGTGTCGCTGTCGTCCAGAATAGCCCTCAGTGGGGTAGGTAGGTTTTGCTCTAGCTTGTTTATAAACTCTTTCACATCGTCATCCTCATTATCATCAGAACTGTCTTGTAACAAGTCACGCTCCTTCGGAACAAGTTTTTGTTTCCTACGGGACTGTTGATTTTTCTGTGGACTAGATCGTGGGTATATTCTTGGTTTAGGAAGTCCATTGTTTTGTTTTTTTCGTTTCACACACGAATCATCACCACTGGTTTCTTCCTTTGTTCCTGTGTCAGATTTACACTCGTTATCACTGCCCACTTGAGCATTTAACCAAGCCTGCTTAACAATATTTTGAGAGTTAAATTTGGGGGCAATGTTGACAACTTTTTTCTTGCTATGGTCAATTTTTTTATCCATCATTGGAAGATTCTCTGAAATTCAAAACAAAAAACAGTAATCAATGCACAAATAAACACCTCTCTTGTAATTTTATATTAAAATAACTATCAAGTGTAGAGAGTTGGTGTGAATGTATTTAAATCAAGGATATGAATTCAGTTAAAACATGAACACAATATTCAAATGAATGCAAAATACCTCATACAGGAGAGTTCTTCAAAGTACATGTATATGACTTATGATATTACCAACAGATTTCACGTTTTTCTAATCAAAATAAACCAAAATCCTCAATGATGTTACCTGCATCCTTTTTGGGGTCCTGAGACAGGGTGGGAGGGGGTTGGGTGGGCACCTGAATTAGCATAGGTCGACCTGAAGTGCTGGGCATTCCCTGGGACTGGTTCATGCTCTGTATGGGGATCAGAGCAAAGGTTTGCATGGCAGAGTTGAATGAGTGGGGTCGTGGTAGTATTGGCTGAAGATCTGTTAAAGATATCAAAAGATATCATGTAGTTAAAACTTCAAGCATAATATGGCCAGTCAGACAGTACAACAAAAGAGAATCCATTATTGAAGACTAGGACTTCCAACTTGGCTACAATACAATAGCAAAGAGAGATCTGGGCTGCATTCAAGATCATCAGCCACTAGGTCGTAAATATCTAGGTCTTTTGAATGGACCGCTAGTTTAGCCGCTAGGTCTCTGATTTGAAGCTAGTAGTATTCAACTACAGACTATATACATCGACATAATTTGCTAATTTCAAGCAGAAATATACATGTTAAAATTCATTATAACTTATAGGATGAACAAAATATCACTAAATAAGATAGATTTCATGTTTGTTACAAAGTGGTAACTAAGTTAGCCATCTTGAATTTGATGCTTAGCATTAAAAATTTAGGCTACGAATATCTACGTAGTGGCTAGGTTAGCTTAACGTTCAACAGCGTAACTGCTACATAGCCCTACATAGTAGCTACGATCTTGAATGCACTCCTGATGTGCTTCCCTAAAAATAACTTTGGAAAATAATCTAAGGTTTGATCTCCATGCAAAAGTAGGTATGGCTTGACAATTCTAAGGTTTTTACTTGCCAACAAGATTTCGTCAACTAACACACCAAAATTAATACACATTGTAAGTGACGCTATGTCCCTAAAATGCTATTCTGCAACTTGAATTAAGCTTACTTCTCTTTAGGCTATCAGGGTTGCCTCTGTACTGGGCAGGGATGGGTAGTTTGGGGGTCCGTGAGGATTGGTGGGGGAGGAACACAGGGAGACAACTGGACAGGGTGGATGATGCATCTGAAATGTACAACACAAGTAATCAACAATAAAGCACTGTGATCATATAAGTTTTTCATCCTTATTTTTTTTATATACCATTCCTCTTGATATAAAAAGGATTTTTAAAACTATTCATTAGTACAATTAAAAGAGAAAATAGGTAACTATACATTATTATTTTGTGTGTGAAATATTTGACAATTTTTAATAAAATTTGTTCATTTTTCATGTTAAAAAAAAATATTATTCTCATTTTGACCTCTCTTTTCTTTGGATGGAACCACTTTGGATTTCTCAGGACAGTCTTCTCGAATAGTCCAATAGGATCCGTGTTTCTTTGATTTCTCCCTTTCAAATATGCTATACAGGGACAGATTGTGTCTGATGGAGTTCTACAAACAGGCAAGTCAGTTTCAATCAAGTGTCTACTACTTTGCAAATTGTTTTACATGCATCTTAAAATTTTATTATTTGTAGATAAAGGCAATGACAATGTTAATAATTATAAACTTGTGAAAACATTTACTGGTATTAACCTATAATGCTGTTTTAAATTTTTTACATTGAAAAAAAAAAAAAAACCTCTTGTTTGGCATGTCAAATACACATAACTTTGTACAGCTTAAAAAAACAACAACTATTTATTTAACTTTCACATTTACAGATTACATATATATTTACTTGACATTCATCTAGTTTTATTCCTCATTTCCTATCAATATGTGTCTTACCTTCCAGCCGGGCTTTGCTGTGCACTTATAATAAGGAAATATTTCCTCTATCCACTTGCAGATTTGTCGTAGGGTCATTCTCTTATCTTCTGTGCTATTCAGGGCCATCTGTATTAAGGTCATGTAGGAAAATGGTGGTCTTTTGGCTCTGCCATATTCTTTTGCAATCTAAGAACAAAAATGTTGAAAAGATCAAAGCATGTTTATACATAGTCAAGTATAAAGGTTTATTATCTTCAATTAATTTATGTTTGAGCCCTAACAAATTTTATTAGAATATGTATTCAAAAATTTCCTTACAAAAAATTTTGAAGAAAATTTGTTCAGTGTCTTACACTTCACTTAATTTTCTAAATTAAAATTTAAGAGCACCAAAAGTAAAAATTGCCTTTTCCTTTTATGTCATGTCCATAAACATTTCACACCTGACAACAGTTTGACTATGAAAACTATATCGGTCTCTACTCTCTACTATAGCATACCTTGAGAACTTCCGAGTGACTCAGACATCGCCATTGTATGGCATTGTCCTTCTTATTCTGTGTGGGTGGCATCTGAGGTTTGCCATCCTCCTTTAGTTGAATTCCCCCCAACCACTGGATATTGGTTAAGGAATCATTCAGTGAGTCTAGAAATAAAGGAAATGAATTAACGAAGGGCTTAAGGCACTCGTTTCCTAAAATCAGTTATGTATAGTTAAATCAGTTTATAATTTTAATTCAATATATTGCATAGTACAAGTATTTCATGGATTCAAATACCTTTTTCAGTTGACTCTTGAGAATTTGGAAAAGAGTCCACAGACTCTTGTGAATCAGCTGCCTTATCTACGACATCTTCATCTGCCACTTCAACCTTAACAACATTCTCATGGTTTTTTAAACCACGTTTTATGATCACATCTCCAACCTTTTCCTGGGTTATCATGGAAAAGGATGAAGTAAATTCTGGCTGCTGGGAAGAGATAACAGGATTCTTGGACATCTCCAAAGTACTTTTTAACTGGTCACTATCACAGAGTTTGGACTGGGAATCTCCTATGGATTCACAAAAAGGATTCTTGTTTGGAGCTGTCAGTGTCTGAGCTTCAAGTTTTGAATCAGAACTCTCCATGGTGAACCTTTGCTGCTTTATATTTCTAACTTCTGGTTTGCAGTTAAAATTTGAATTTGGCATGAATTGAGTCATATTGAGTGGCTTTATATTGATATGGGAGTCTGATTTGGACACAGAGACTGTTTTGGTTTGCTGTGGATCAACTGGTAAGATAAATTTCTGTCCATCTGCTGATTCTACAATATATCCTGATTGTGGTGTAGATGTTCTTTGTAAATTCAATGAACTTTTAGCATTGTTTTGATTAGGTGAAAATGATGGTGATGCTTGAAATACAGCAACATTGCGTAACCCTGAAGACAATGATGATATGGGGGATGGTGTGAACACTGATGGGCTTGTATGACTAGGTTTTCCTTTCAGCAAGTCCACAGCCGACTTATCAAAAATCTGCCTTGCAGTTTGGTGTTGAGAAGGCATTGAAACAGGACTTGGTGTCTCAAAAGATTCCCTTGAAAAACAGCTGCTATTAGCAGAGGAATACCCAGATTCAGTCATAGGTGATGACTTTGCAGTAGAGTTCCCTTGTCCCTTCATATTGCTTTGCTGGTTAGTTGAAGTTTCAGCCAACAGTCTCTGTGCATTAAGTTTCTGACTTATCTGCATTGCTTTCTGTAGAGAACTAGGGATTTTGAGTCGGATTATCTTAGTTGTCTCCCCAAACCTGTCACTTTTTGCTTCTTCTGAATCATCCTGAAACACTTTCTGGGATATGCAAGAACTGTCGTAGTCATCAAATCCATTTGTTAAGTTGAGTTTTAAATCATCATTGGGTGAAAGTGAGACTCTAGACTTTGATTTGCTTTTACACACTAACCCAGGTGGTCTTGTCTCTAGAGTGTGCTGGTCAGATTGGGACAGCAGATTTGTAGATTGGTTTTCTGAATCTTGATTTAGAATCACAACATAGGTACTAGGTTGGGCATCACTGGGTCTTCCAGACTGTTTGCACAAAGCAGCAGTGTCAGGGCATTTGAACGACATAAACCTCACATTTTCAGCATTTGAATCAGATTCATGTGACATCATGGCTAATCTGCAAAATCAATGGTTTAATTTTCACTCAGTTCAATAACAACACAAATCAAAATAAGTTCTATTATGTATAACATGGTTGGGGCATAAAGTTGGTAATATTCTGTGTGCCAATAATATCTATAACACTTAGGTTAACCTTATATAAATCAATCTATAAAGACAGGTTATTTCAGCTGAGGTCCAGCTTGGCTTGAAATTTGAACTGATATCTTTACTGAATCTCTGGACAGTCCATAATTCATGTCTAGAAATTTGCCCTCTAACTTCAGTCCCTTGTCTCTGTTTATTTTATGTACCTATTAAATGCAAGAGTTCCCATTGTGTTATTTGGAAGCTTTGTAACAAAGGCACTTTTACGCATCAACATCAAGCTTTAAAGGATGATAGGCAAAATCAAAACAATACAATGTATAGGCAAAATCAAAACAATACACTGTGTGAATGAAATTTTTAGGATATCACCACAAACAAATTAGAAATATTGCATAATTCTTTAAGATAAATATTTAGAAGAATAATTAAGCTGCAAAGTTGAAACTGGCAAGATATACAGGTATATCAATTTTCAGTACCATCCATGAGCGACTTAATGGTGGTGAATTAAGATAGACATTAATTATGATGGACTTTCTCAATTTTTGATGAAGATGTCAGTTCAAATACCAATCAGAATGTCAGCTTATAGAAAAAGGTTTAAAATCTGCATGAAATGTCTTTACTTTGAACACTAGGGTTTTTTTTGTTTTTGGGTTGTTTTTTTTTACCATTTATAATGCAACGATCGTTGATTATGCTAAAATTACACACGATATGCCATGTTTAATTTTCACACACAAGAAAAATATTTTATAAAGGAAGTAACAGATATATTAGAGATGAATGCTTGCATATTCTAATTTCATAAGCAATTCATTAAGAATAATTATTTCATATGATAAAAAAATAAACAAAACTACAAATTATGCACAATACGTATAATGAATATAAAAAATCAATACAGAATCTTATTTGTTTACTATAAAATATGTACCTAGATAACTTGATTATCATTATACATTTGTCACTTTTGACAATAATCGAATTGATTAGTTTAACTGAAACCCCATCAGTATCGACTTTGATGATAATTATGCAGCAAGGATTTAATATGATGATTTTCCGACAAGTCCATACACGCTTCGTCATCCATCTTCTACCATATTTGAATTTCGATCCAATGAATATGTCGTCCAATCAAAATGTAGTATTCTTAAATCTCGCGAGAAGTAATTAATTCTCGGAATATGTTACGTCTAATTTGATTGGCTAGTATGGAATTCCTAACCAATGAAAGTATTTCTTACGTTCCTGAAAGTGAAAGTAAAAAAGCTGCGGGTAACATGACTTGAAAATAGGAATATTTTTTTAGGGTAAATTTACAAAATTACCATGATTTTTTACTCTAACATATCTCTGGTCAAAGCTAATATGTCCTTCTTTACCTCATTTTTGTTGATACTTCTATTAATAACTAACGTTGTAACAATATTAACCATTCTTTGATGTAGACCATTGAATGAGGATATCCTAGTAGTTTATTGAACAATGCCAAGAAGGAGGAAAAAATCATCCCACCAGAAACCACCACTGATATTCACAGAAAGCCCTGTAAATATACAGAGAAATGTGCCAACTCCAGTGTACTGTGCTCAGCACCCAATATCAGTACCTCGTCAAAGTGTTCAGGATATGTCATGGGTTTGTATCATTTATTTTGAAAGGTTTCCAAAGTATATCTTAACAAAAAATAATTAATCTGAGACTCCCCTTATGGATCCTCCACACCTTCGGGAAAAGTTTTATATTCAAGCCCGAATCTATAATCCTTAGAGTTGTGGATTTTTAGCATGCGTTCGACTTGAAAATAAAAGAAAAAAGGTTCAATTTTGGGGAAAATATCAATTTTAAAAGATTTATTGCTATAAGTAAAAACAAAATTCCCTGCAGTATTTGAACTCCATCTTCGCTAGCCAAGGGTTTAAGATCCACTCTGCTCCTCTACAAGAGTTCTAGAGGAGCAGAGTGGATCGTAACGGGTGGTTTCGCTCCGATCACGTGTTCGCACCGAGAGGTTTCGCGCCGAATGGTTTCTCCCTGTTTCAATATATAGATATCAACGATTACGGATTACCTGTAATTATCGCTCTAAGCAAACCCCAAATGATTGCTAATGTTGTGTTTTATGGAATACCTTAAATTTTATTAACATTTGTCATGTTGGAAGTGAAGGCATTTTTAGTCAATTTTTCCATGATTTTACTTAATGATGTAGAATCTTCATATTACTTGCTGTGCTTTCTTAATTAATGCAATGCAGAGCTCTAACTTTTTACATTGCATTTCAATTGACACACAGATAAAATATAAATATATATACTATATGAACGACGCGCTTGTAACCAATATACGCATCATTACATATGTAAAAAGTGACGATTTAAGTTATAATAATTAATAAATTCAAACCACATTTGTCTGTTATATTTATTGAAATCAACAGAATAAACAATTTTTTTAAAAAGTGATATGTAAATCTAACAAATCTCTTTTTATAAATTAAAATGTTGATAGAAAAAAAATGTTCTTGAAATCCTTTCTACAATTGTTAGGACACCAATAGTGTGCGCGACGTCCAGTGGAAATTGTTTTTTTTCCCCCATCTCTTCTGATGAAACAATGGATACAGCTATCCATAAATTTTATGATTAATTAAATTTAAAAAAAAATTACTCTCAGTTATAAATCGCAATGGATACAGCTAGCCATGCCATAAATTGTATGAATAATTAGGTTTGAAAATATTACTTGCAGTTTAACCGCAATGGATACAGCAGGCCATGGCAAAATTTCTTGGTAGAATGATATTTTTTGAAAGACATGGCAACTGATCGGCCTCTCATCATAAAGTTTAATAAAACTGCTCATCGTTAACGTACTGAGATCAAAAGAGCGCCCGAAAATCGGGGCGAATCCACTCGGGGCGAACATGTATTCGGGGCGAAACCTCTCAGCACGAACATGGGATCGGAGCGAAACCACCCGGATTCAAGTGGATTGTAAACCCTTGGCTAGCGAAGATGTTCAAACTTGGGACCTGCAGGTCAGTATACTGAAGATATACCCATTGTGCTACAGAGATAGGCCCCTAATTTTGGAGATTAAAAAATTCCACAAAGGGTTGAAATTCCCATGTTGTGATGTACTGTCATAAAAAGTATAATTTAAAAGTCAAGGGTGTCAAGGACCCTTAAACCTTTGCCTGTCTTTTTATATGTGGACCTTTATGAAGTCTGTCCCAGGTTCCTGTTTCCATCATTTTTTAACTTCTAATCAATATAAGAAAAAAGGTCCAAAATATTTTTTTTGAAAAATCCTTTCCTTTTAATTGAAGAAATTGACAAGAATGAAAACATTTTTCACAGGAATTTTTAATGGGAAAAACTTAACATCTTTCATCCATTTAGAGTTTTCTAAATACAGTGCACATTTTTTTTTTCAAAATTATCATTTAGTTACTTTCATGTTGTCTTACAATGCTGTGTCTTTAAACCTGATGCAAATGCAATAGAACAGGTGTTTTAAAAGAAAATACTTGGATTTTTCCCTTCTAGGCAATGAATGTAGTTTAGATTTAAAGATATTTATGAACTTATAAATATTACGCAAAACGTGATGACAATAGGAACTTTGGACAGACTATAATTAAAATTAACCCCAAAATTTTACTATTTGTTATGTCTTGGATTCAAAGATAATTGATTTCAAATTTATCAATAGATCTATATGTAACTAATGAAATGAAGGAAAGTATTTTTCAAAAATTTGATCATTAAAAAGTACCCATTATACACAAAATTATATGAGGTTTGAATCTTATTGCTTCACTGCCATTGATTTTTTCACTTTGGTTTGATAGGGATGTAGTCTATTTGATGAGATATACAGATACCAAAAGATTACATTTTACAGGCAGTTGAATGAGCCATGCATTCTGAAACTAAGTCCTATAAAGATTCTTGGATGGAAATACAAACCCAAGGCAGAGCATAAGAGGATCGAGTCTCAGATTAAAAATTAGAAATAAAGATAATGTGCAATGAATTTATTGTTTTGATTGTCATTCTTCTTTATTTAGAGTTCTCACCTGATTTTCACTGCTGAATTGAAGTCATGTCAATTGGCACTGATAATATTACATGAATATTGCAGGTATCTCCTCAATTTAATGGTGTACCTGGAACCACACGGGGACAACGCCGGGCCAGGAGGAGGAGAGTATCGCACCCTTCTTTGATCACTGATAAACCTCCTTGTACATGTCATGGAAGGAGCAACTCTAAGTCTCCCAGATACACAAGACTGAAGAAAAAGTCCAAGTATCCATCTCTGGAGTTTGTAGGGGAGAGCACTCCACCAGTGACAGTCATGCAAGAAGTCAGCTTTACTGACAGTGAAGATGATAATGAGTCCATCAAAGAAAATTCACCTAATAAAATACCAGAAAAAAGGTCAAATTCTAGTAGGAAAAGCAGTGAAACACACAGAAACATAAATTCTGTCTTACAAAACAGTTCAACTAATGAATTGATGGTGAATCCAGGAGTGATAAAAACCCCTGAACTTGTTGAAGCAAATCCCGAACTATTTGAGTCATGTTCACTTACACCAAAGAAAAGGTTGTTTAATTCATCACATTTATCCCAAAGTTTAAATTTACCAGTTATTAATTTGCGACGCAAAATGAGGAGGGGTAGACTAAAACAGCAACTAATAGAGAACTTAACAGAGAAGTCTTTCATTTGTACCCCAGAGAAAGGATTACATGCTGTAGAGATCTTAGTGACCGATACTCCCGAGGCAGAATATGGCCTGAATACCAGAGTTCGTAGATTGAAAAGGAGAAACATTCATAAGTCTATCACTGAAAATATTTTTTAATGTTGATTGTTGATATCATTTGCAAATTTGTACAAGTATTTAGAATGTCATTTTATCAAATATAACTTTAATTGAAGCATTCAAGGAGAAGTGTGAAGTATGGAAATGTAATGATCTTCAGAAAAACTGTTATTTATTATTACCAGTAGTCAAACTATCCCATGATTTATTCAATTATTTGATTGCATCCTATTTAATATCTTTATTTTTACAAACAATTGAATGGTGCTATCATGATAATATCTTTAAAATTTGCATGTAAATTGTATACTTATTGTAATGTAAAAATTAATGGAGCAGTTTTAAACTGAGGTAATGAGGGTATCAAATTGGACTTCTTATGTCCGTTATTTGCCTATGTTGCATTGATTAAATCTATGTAATTTGTTGACATATACTGTTGATAATAACATGTATTGTGAGGTTGGAAAGGAGATTTTATGTAAACTTTATATACATGTATGCCAAAACAATATTTTTCTAGAAATTTAAATGCTGGTTTGTTATTGTTTGAATAAATAAATTGACTAAAATTAAATCTTGCAATTTCCTCATTTTTCTTCACACAAAAAAAACCCCCAGAACATGTATATCCATATTTTATCTCATATTATACCTCACCTACTTTCTTTTTGAAGCTAGAAGAAAAAAGTTAAATTTTTTCTCCATTTTACTCAACACCCCAGCCCTGAATTAATTAAAAATGTGTGCCAGAAGACAAGGGTCACATAGCCTTATTGTGAATGAAAACCAGAAACTTGTCATATGTGAGGATTTATTTTGAGTTGTGAATACAATTCCAATTTCATTTATTTTATTTTTTCCCCATAATACAGCCTTACCATGGCTTAATTGACCCTTTTTGGTACAGGGTCCTGTACCCTTTCAATTGGGAATTTTTCGTTGACAAATTGCTCTTTTGGGGAAAATAGTTTAACAAATATGACTCAACACAAGTTAGCAAACAACAATTTCTCCATACAGTTTTTTTGGTTTTCATTTGCATATCACATATTTAATCATTGAATAAATGTTTCATCAAAATAAACCACACCTTAAGGGAACACTCAGATATTTTGATTGACACTAATAAGGATGGTTACAAAATCAGCATCCCATCTTTGATGTTTTACATCACAATATGACACAATTCTTATGGGAATTTTTGAATTAGATTTTTGGAAAAAACAGTCAATTTTCAATTGGAATCCAGGATATTATGGCCTGCTTACTAGTTTGTCTGATTTGCAGTGTGATGAATGTTTAATCTATTTTTTGCCTCTTGATTTTAGAAAGAATCACAAAGCACCAGGCACACCATGCGCTGATGAGTGTATAAGTATATGCATAAGTTTTATTATTGATAAAGTTAAATATCTTTTCTGTTTGGATGTCCAAATTCACTCAAGTGTGCATTTGGGCTGGAATGTAATCAGGGGACACGAATACTGTAGGAACCGGTAAACCACACACATCCTTAAAAAAAAATAAATAAATGATATACTTCTGCTCTATATGTTACTGAGAACATTTACTTAAGGATATGATTCATATCATTTTTAAGGTTTTATTCAATGATTAAAACATGTATATCTTTCTTCCAGAAAATCGATTTAACTAAGTGATATAAGCGATCAAAATGGCGGATGGGGAGGATGGAGGTTTGTTTTTTCGACATTATTTTGACCAAGTTGATTTTTGTGCAACGTTGATAAATCGTGCTTTGTTGTCGTTCAGTCTTATAACAAATCTATATAAACCCTTAAACTATATTTAAGTGTAAACTTTATGCAGATCATGAATTTTAAGTTGAACGTCCATAATGAACACGTAGCATATTTGTTATATTTCTGGATTGGATGTAAATATATTTATGAACCAGTTTGTAATTCTTCTTTTGTGTATTTGAATATTGCAGAAACCAGAAAGAAGCGTCATGGAATGCTTAAGATGTACTATGGCATGGAGAAAGAAACTCCCGGATCCCCAACCATAGATCCCTGTGATATCAATGGGGCTCACTTTGACCCTGACATGTTTTTATCCAAGCTAATCAAGGAAAAGTCACTGACAGAGCTGATGGATGAGGAGGCAAAAACAGTCACTCAGATCCGAGCACTTGACAGCGACATGCAGACTCTGGTTTACGAAAATTATAATAAATTCATCAGTGCAACAGACACCATCAGAAAAGTCAGTTTTATTTTCAATACATTCAACAGTTTTACACACCCAGACAATAAATGCTAAAATGTTAGTCCATTGTTCATACTATCTGCAATGGCTATTTTTTTGTAAAACTTGATTACCATTTTAAAATTTACTGTTGTCATTGTTAACCAATTAAGGGTCTTTGGTACACCTTAATTCAATCGAAGCAGACATGTTTAGCTAGCGAAGATGTTTCAATGCAAGATTTAACAGTGATTTTTAACTTTGGCAGATGAAAAATGACTTTAAGAAAATGGAGGATGAGATGGATCATTTGGCCACCAACATGTCAACCATTACAGAGTTCAGTGGAAACATCAGCAGCACACTACAAGATAGGAGACAGGAGATCACCAAGCTGTCTGGAGTTCACTCCCTTCTTAAGAGAGTAGGTTTCATCAATAAATTATTGTAAACATGCATGTTTACATTTATAAAGCAATTCTGCCATTTTGCAAGATGTCAATAGAAAATTGCAAAACTTAAATAATAGGTAGTGAAATATATACTGGTACTGTACTAGTTATCGGCTAAGACCAGTTATCGGCTAAGCTGAGTTCAGGTTTATAGCACGCGACTATCCGGAATTTTTTAGTTCAGTCGTCTGTTTCGAATAAAGAAAAGTAAGTTTGCTTGAAAATTTTCTTTTTAAATATGATTTAACCATGAGCTTAAACGATCATTGTTTACCGCTGATTTACATCTTTGCACTTTCAGCAGTGGGGGAAGTGACATAATAAGTTAAAAATAGAATATTACCTCTTTGTGATATGTTATTATATACCTCCTTTGATTTGACATATAATATCAGTACATATAAAATGTAGAAACAAAAGGAATTCATTAAATTATTAGAGATTCATAGCGCTGTTGAATGCCTGATTGCACAATATTATGTATTGAATAGTCTACGAGTTTGTGTATTACCGTATGATAACAAACAAATAATTTTATGAGTTTTGTTTATGTATCATAACCCCTACGACCTTTAGTCTGACCCCAGAAGGGGCATAATTCAAATTATATTTTGCAGAGTATCAAATCAACATGTACAGGGATTTTTCTATGTTATTATCACGAAGCCGATAACTGGTACAGTAAATCGTAAAACTCGGCAAATTCGGGGCGTGCTAAAAAGCACAAAAACAAGACGTTTTGAGTTCCTAATAATGATATAATCTAACAGATGGATAAACAAGGAGTTCACCATTTAAAGTATGTCAAGTTTTATCCAAAAATATCAAGAAATAAGGAAATACGAAAAGAAAACGTTAAATTTTAGCCAATAACTGGTACAGTGCCAGTACTTATAGTTTTCATGTGCTGTGTATAATTAGGTTAATAATGTATAGTAAGTTAATTTAAACAATTACCTGTACAAAATCAAACATTTCAGCTACAATTCCTGTTTGAATTACCCAAGAGGTTGAACAAGTGCATTGAGATGAATGCATACAGCCAAGCTGTCAGGTATTCAATTCACTTTTATATCTTTTATACATAATTTTGATAGATAGGAAAAAGTAATTGTAATTGTAACTTGGCTTCCTATAAACTGAAGTTCCCAGGGAAGTTGAGGGAACAAATACGTAAATCAATGCAATCATTTGTTAATAATAAAGAGAAATAATTTGAAGTTAAGCTGAAATGCACAATGAGTTATAGATTGTTGAAACAAAATGTAAGATCTTTAGACCAGTCACCATTCTTTAAAAGATAAACAAAAATGCATTTGTTACAAATATTATTTAGAATGCAGTTTTCATAGTTTTGATTTACATGTATATGTTTCCTATACATATAAAGGTACTATAGCAAAGCTAAGAGGATTCTGCAGCGGTACCAGCACATGACCAGCTTCCAAGGCATCAGCCAGGACTGCAACCAGATCATACAACAGCTCTGTCAGATCCTCAGGCAGCAGTTCAAGGAGAAGGAGGTGGGGAACTCAATAATAATAATGATAATCCTGATTGATGCACATATTAAAGTGTAAAGGCTAGACTTTAATGAAACTCAAAGAACTATATACAAATGTGTAAAACTTTAAGAATTTTCAAAGTTGAGCAATAGATTATGTTTTATTGATACATGTACTGGTATATAAAGAAATAAAGAAGACACGAATTATGTAGCATAAATTAATGCAACTCATGACAAGAATAATATAAGGATATTTTGATAATGTATCAGTATAATGCATCTATTTTGTCTTGAAGTCAACACCCAAACAGCTGGCAGAGTGTGTGGACCTGCTGCTACAGCTGAATGAGCCAGCAGAGGAGCTGTGCGAGGAGTTCCTCTCACAGTGAGTACATGTACATTGTTTTGTCACTGCGAAGATCAAAGAATGCTGTATCATTAAGGCATATTTTGCCTGCCTAGCTCCTTAAAAATATACTTGTAGCTTTGTTATTAGTCTACCTGTACCAGATTCATGCAAACCAGTTATTTCTAGAGCATAGTATTTAAGGTGTATGGTAGATAGTTTAATGTTTGATGTTTAATTTAACATGCTTAAAAATTTGAACAAGTAGAATGAAACAGAATTTTGCTTGAAGATTTAAAATCGACCTGTTCTGAAGAAATGATTAATTTGGAGACAGAAATGATAAGTTGTCGTGTTCTAAAATGTTGTTACTTGATATACATGTAATTGATTATTTTATAACAGTGCTCGACAGAAGATAGAGGAAGATCTGTCCGTACTGGACAGGCAGATTCGGCTGCAGATGGGGGAGGACATCAAAGATGAAGTGGAATCTCTGGCAGAGGCATACCTGGCCACTCCTATGGTCAGTTTGGGGGACACCCTTTCTTTAATTCATTTTTTCTCAAAATTTTTTTATTTTAGCATTAAAAAGTTTGTAGGAAAAATGGTTGCATTATAAAATTGTTTGGCAATTTTGATCCATACTAATAGAGTTATTTGATGTAGTATTCACATTTTATTTTATGAATGTGCTTTGTTCTATGATGGGGACTCTTTGTTTGACACAGACATGTATGTTATGTTGAGGCCAGTTGTTGTTTTTGTCAGGATGTGTTGGAGTTTGTGGACTGTGGCTGTAATGGTTTTCTGAGTAACATCTGTCTAGTGATAGCTTCCTACAATGACATGTTCCTGAGCAGACTACAAGATGAGTATGTCCATGTGAAGCTAACAGTCAAATATGTCACATCATCCCAAACCTTATGTATCTGTTGTATTCTGATTTCTTAAAATGACTTATGATTGTTGTATATATTATGTCTAGTATTTGGTTTTGCAATAAGGTTAAGATATAAAGAAAAATATTATGGCCTTTTTTTCAACACCCTTGTGATAAGATTTTTACACATAGCTGCAATTTATTATGTAAGAATCCATTTTCTATGACCCCTTCATCTGGCATTTCATTTATGTATATATATGATACATCTATTGAAAATTTGTAAATAACCTTTATTTTGCTTTTGTAGTGAAAATTTAGATGCTATAGCATTAAAGAAGTTAGTGAACTTTGTGAATGATCTCATGGAGAGATATTTTGCTTATGTCCAGAAACGCATTCAACTTGAGGTTAGTTGAATTTTCAATGAAAATTTATTGAACCATGAAAAGGAGTTGTAAAGTATATGTATTGTAAAGTGTTTGGTTGTTTTTTGTTGTTGCTTTTTTGTAGCGTGAAACAGGGGACAACACTATTCTTGTAAGGTCCTTGGACAGATTCCATCGGAGATTACAAGCCATGAACAAGCTTCTCCCAGACACAGATTTCTCAAGGTACAGAATAAGAATTGCTGATAAAATGATATAGAATTACATCTATTTTTTCAGTTCGTCTACATAGATTCCTGATCAGAAATGTCAAAAGACGCAAATGTTAAGATAATGTTGAGGTGATCAATTTTAAGTAGCTATAGCACATTATAACCAGGTTACCAATATTAATAAAAATGTATTCTGATTTATTCAACAGGGCAGGAACAGACATTGTTTCCAAAGCTGCCAGGGACAGAGTAGGACATTATCTACAAGCTCTAAAGCAACACTTTTCCGGTAAAATCAAGAAAAACAAACTTTATAAAAATGTTTTTAAGTTTTAAGAACAAATACCAGTACTCAAACTTTTCACTAGGGACATAGATGTGGAAACAAATTAAAGTCTGACAATTTATATTCCTTCTGTTCATTACCGGTAGTCAAAAGTCATAATCCTTGTTAAGGTGACAAAATGAAATTGATACTGTGTTATGCAATGACATGTGCAGTATATTTTCTCTTTTGGTGACTGTGTGAAGGACATGAATTTGTCTTTGTTTGTAGATTGCATGACAGATGTGAGACAAAGTCTAGCTGCCCCAAAGACTGCTGGGAAGGAGGGCAGCTCTAGTCTCAATGAACTCCTTGGCAACATGCAGTCCTCCATTCTGGAACAAATCAAATCAGTGCTGGGAAATTTGCAGGTAATGAAAGGCAAAATTTTAATTTGCCAGTAAAATTGAAGATGCTATGTACTTTTCTTTGGAAAAAAGAGAAGTCAACATCCTCTATGTACATGTATTTTTGATATCTTTTGTATGCTCTATACCATACTTGAACAGAAATATTCCTACAGTACATTTCATTAAACTTTGTATTCTATAGATTTTTATTAAAGGTTTTTGTTGTTTCAGGATTTTGTCCAGGTGAAATGAGTGTCACATTTTATATGGCTATGTGATAATGAGTGCTTTATTAATTGATGGTTGTTTTTCTAGTTTTGCTGTGATCTAACTTATTATTTTAGCAAAGTAAAATCTGGTGAAAACTTTCGTGTTTGAAAAAGAAATGTATTTTATGGCATCTGGTTTAAATCAATATTTAGGGATGATTTATATTGAATAATATCAAGATAAAGAAATGCGCAATGCATCAAAATTATTATCTAGATATCTGTTCATATTGCTACATTTACTTATTTCGTATACACTGTACCGGTAATTGTAGATCCAATAAGAAACATGGTTATTTTTACAGGCTTTCACAGCCTCGGACATCACCTTTGCCTCCAAGCCTTACTTCAGGGGACCGTTCTGTACACAGGATGTTAGAGAGGGGCTGGTGGTTGCCTTCCTAAAGCACATCAATACTGTGTGTGATGTATGTGCAATTTATTCTCCTCAGGATCTTGAACATGCATCTCTCCACCACTGGCATTTTGTAACAAATGTACATTAAGCTGGTGTTTGAAAATTGAATAATAATTTTAGTTTGAAACATATTACCATGCACTTTCAAGAGAAAAAATACCATTATTACCACACAAGGTGCATTTGCATCTTATAAAATATAAAAAGCAAAAAAGATTTTTTTTTTTTAATATCAAGGAGTTCTGTGAGGGGAGTGGAGACAAGAGTTCAATTCCACCAACCTTGCTGTTGATTTTGTCCCGCCTGTGTCTGGATTTTGAGGGCTCTACCATATCTTACCTGGTATAAAATTCTTTCCTAAACTGCTAAACTTTAAAATAATTTTGAGTGTGCATATTTATATCAAAATTATTGAGCTTGCTCTGAATAAGAATGATCGTTCATTTAATATTATGTAAAGGTTTTTTTTCTCTCTCAAATAAAAGAAATACTATACTTTAACTGTATTTCTTTGCTATTTGTTAAAGTAATTTTTTTGTTGTTGTTGTATAGGTGACTTTGACAGAGGAACAGTTCATGGTAGAGGAGAGGAGCAGGGTGACCCCAATCAGTGACCTGACCAGCCATTCCAAGGACACCGCCCAAAAACTCCTCAATCACTATGTCAAAGTGCAGGGCCTCTCTATATCACAGGTAGTGAATCTGATGTACCACAATTGCGTTTACTAAGGTGTAATAGGTGTTGGCATGCATACACACAAAATTACTCCTGTCAGGGTTTGTGAAAAATTGTTTCCAAGGTTATTAGCTCACTTAATGCAGTTAGACATTTCTGTGTTGAAACATAAAAAATAACAATGGTCAAAAGGAAATAAATCAGTTCCAAAAATGTTGACATGTCAAGATCAAACATGCACAAGTACATGTATTTTGAACCCCCTCTCCAAAGGGAATAGGAAGTAGGAGGGGGGTTCAAAATATCACAGCCATAATATTGTACATGTAACTATTAAAATTGCAGCATGGCATTGAGTACATGCAAGAACAGATTTTCAGATTTTCCAATCATTCATGTGTTTCAGATGTTGCGTAAAAGTGTAGAAACAAGAGATTGGCTGAACACAATTGAGCCGAGGAATGTGAGAGCAGTGATGAAGCGGGTGATTGAGGACATAAGCGCTATAGACACACAGGTAGGACAGCTGTATGAGGAGGGGACGCGGAAGGAGCGCAGCAGTGACTCCAGCCGGCGTACCCACCCCCAGAGTTACAGCGTGTCCACTGCCCAAAGAAAGGGACAGTGGAACATTGCTCCAAGGTATGTCTCTGTTTATTGATTGCAAGTGAATTTGGTCTTGTAAAATGCAAAGGCTTTTTGTTTTAAATGGGATATTGTCACAAGATTTATGTGTAAAGTTTTTATGCATACTTTCCCAGTCATCATGGAATTGCCATCTTTCATATCCACTGATTATATAAATATCATCCCCATAATCTGTCATGTGTTTATATACATGGGATTATAATAGCCTTATGACATTCTTCTGCCTCTATTTGGTAAGATTATCCAATAATCATCATCAATATTTTGCTACTTAGTTATATTAACAAGGCCTTGCATATTGTTATTGTGATACAATATGTCTTTCAGTATCACTGACAACAGTTTGATGAGCAATATACAGAAGCTGTTTTCAGAGAAGATAGAGATATTTAGTGCTGTGGATTTCTCCAAGGTCTCTGTCCTGACTGGAATCATTAAGATAAGTTTGAAGGTACATTTCAGTAGAAAACACTTTTGTTCATTCAAAAACTATTGGAAAACCTATTACATAAAGCTTTGTTTTATAATTTTATACAAACTTTATAAAGAGTACACCACCTCTGCTTTCTTCCAAAATGTCATGCAAGTGCAATTTCCCAAATTGAATTTGGTAAGCTTATGTACAATGAACATTGTACCAGTACACTGTGCATGTACTCATATTTGACACCTGGAAATATATACTATTCATTTACAATTAGATTACTTGAGATGGAAATTATCTCATGGATATCAACCAAAAAAACCCCACATAAGTCATCTCCTTAAAAAGAACAATTCATATCGCAAATACATGCCTGATTCGCATGAACTTTTTAAAATTTTTTCTAAAGACAATTTGAAGTGACTTATCATTCTTTTCTTAGGATATACAGTGTATGAGAGCTTCTTTGCATTTTCAGAATGTGCTGGGGTATTTATTTTTGACAGTTAATGCATGCAAAATGAACTGCATAGCTAATTATACCTTATTCCGTGTTACAGACATTCCTCGAGTGTGTGAGGCTGCGTACATTTGGTCGCTATGGGTTACAACAGATCCAAGTGGACACACACTATCTTCAGCTGTATTTGTGGAGATTTGTAACTGATGAAAAGTAAGTATATTTGTAAAAAATCTAAACTGAAGTATTGGTAGATATTTTTGAAAGAAGGATTCTGCAGTTCTTAAGAAAAAGGAACAAAAATAATGTACATGTACTTCTACAAACTTTTCCGCTTTAAGCTCCATGTTTTATATTAAAAATATTTGTATATTATACTTTTTCCCAGTATATTGCAATAGCACATTAGATAAGGCCAAAATAAAATTATTGTTAGTTTGGAATTGCCTCCTGCCTCATAGAAATACCCCCCGCTGATAAAAGTTTATTAGCAAAAAGTGAAGAACTTTTTTTATATATGGAGATTTTTATTTTTTACCAATTTTTAATTAGTTAAACTTCAAGTTTGAAGAATAAAAAAAAAATTCCCTCCCTCCCTCCCTCCCTCCAGGGTCTAGAAACCTCCAGGCGGCAATTCCAAACAAACATTTTTTTAAGGATGGCCTAACATTGCTTTAAATTGTAGTCTATACATAGAAGAACAGTTCAAAATACTTTATCAAAATTTTGTCATTGTTTTTCATTGTAGTTTGGTTCAAGTTCTACTGGAGGAGATAGTGTGTAGCACAGTTCACAGGTGTCTGGACCCTTCCATGATGGAACCAAGTGTATGTACAATATAAATGGGGTTACTTTCTCAAACTGTCATTTATGCAATTAGTTTCAATGATTAAGTTTCAATGAATACTCAGATGGCAGTTTTAGAAGATCACTATACATTGTAATTTCTTAATTTAGATAATACATACTGTACATGTCATGGGAATGAAATAATACATGTATATTTTGCACTGGAGATGATTTTTGCCCAATACCTTTAAAAAAATATACACATGTATTTATGTGTCAATTCAATTTCTTTAATAATGACTTTCAAAATCATTTGAAATGAAATTATTATGAATTTGATTACTTGATTAATTGTTAAAACAAATTAATATTTCAGATTTTATCTTAAGATAACTTTATGAGCACAGAGAAATATAAATTTTATTTCTATTTTCATTTTGTAGGTAATTGACTTGATCTGTGAAAGAGGATGACAAAGTATAATGGACTTGTTGAAAGATGATGTAGTGCTTGCTATTTATTATTATCAGTACATGTACTTCAGTATCAAATGTGTGTGAAAAAGAAGTTGTAATTGTATCTTTATCTTATTGATGAAATAAATGTAAATAGATTTTATTTATTTGATATGATTTTAAATTAGCATTTTCATCACCAGAGGTATGCTTGCAGGAGTGATTATAAACATCATTATTGTGTTGAAATGTACATGTACACATTGTTAACAAAACACACAATTCTGTGGAGAATAGTAGACTGGTATTACAAAAAGAGTTAATCAAACATCTTAAATATTCTGTATACATGAATGTGTTGAAGTGAATTTGAAGTCGCATCAAATTATTTGATTTCCTTAATCCTTTGTAATATCTAAAGTTTCCACATCGATCCCCCACCCCACCCCACCCCCAGGCCTAAGGCCAAGATAATGTGGGTTTACTGTAAATTTGATCAACGTCAATGTAATCACCAAAATGGTCAAGTGGAAGACTGTCATATTTTATTGTTTCCAGCAGTAATTAAGGTCAGACGACACGTTCCTCAATTTTATATAACTTTTCCCAGGAATTTGTTATTGATTTACTACTACTTTGACAAGCTTTCTTGCAAAAAATTAGGATACCTTATTAGGCATTTCTGCAAAATACTAGAGTATGCAATTTCCTATATAATCTTCTTGAAAATACACTTGAATTGCTGACATAAAAATATATAATTATACAGCATAGGGAAATTCACTCTATTGGAGCTCCACCTCGGCCGGGGCTTGAACTCACGACCTCTGGAATCTACGCTCCTAGCAGGGAGCGGCCAACGCTCTAACCACTCGGCCATCTAGGCATATATCTAAAAATAAAATTTTAATCATTTAAAAATGATTATAAATAATAATAATTTTATTGGAATTCTTTATTACGAGGAGATACAAAAAAAGATGCTCGAGGAACGTGTCGTCTGACCTTAAGGGAAATTTCCTCTTATCAAGTAGAAGGAAAATACAGTTGTAGAGAGGTATATAAATTTACATATCACCTTTCATTTTTTTCACCAAAGCACATGGAAGTACATTAAAACTCATTTAATACAAACAGGGCACATGACATTATATATTTATCTCATACTAAAAAAAATATACCCTCTACCTAATAATACACAAGTGTACTATTATGTAGAGGGTATATACATGTATATTTTTTCTAGTATGAGAAAAATACATATAACGTCAGGTGCCTGTGAAACAGGGTTTTAGCGAAATCAGGATAGAGTAAAAATTTATGGGATTCATAGCTTGAAGTATTTTAATTCTCCAATGTAGGTTTTGTGTCCATTACTTTCACTTCCAAACACACTCGGAATGCATGGGAAGGAAAAGCAATTCTGTGAAAATTTGTTTAATTTTTTTTTTTGACAAATCCATTGTATGGGTATAACAAATAGATAAAATGAAGTTATTACACAGATCTATTAGACTTTGCAATATCAAAAATTTTCTGTGACTGTCTTTAAATAGAATGAAATTAAATTATCAGAACCCAAAGTACCCAACAATTAAAAAAATATTGATAATTCTTTTGACTGTGACCTAAACGACCCAGAATCAAAAAAATGTCACAATTATTTTCTTAAGTTTAATTTTATGCTAAATATTTTTACTTTCCAGTTGCGTAGACTCTATGGTCCAAATTTAAGTGGGTGCGAATAGAATGAGAACCGCTAATTTCGCAATAAATTACCGATAGGTGGCTGTTCCATCAATAACTTCCGCAATGGCGATATGTACACCAGGTGGACAGTCCGATGATAAAGAAACAAGCAAGAAGCCAAAGGGTGTGTATTTTGTGTTGATTGATGTAGAAATCCATTAGATGGTGAACCATGGTTTACATTTTATCATAAATATGCCCGTGATTGTATATTATTGGTCGTTGTTTGGTAGCTATGGACATAGCTTGACAGATGTAAACATCGCCTTGTGATGTTTTAATAAAACATAAGATCTCATCGGTTAACTCATGAAATGGTTTATAAGTTTTATGTTTGATCATTCACAGAACTTATGTTAAGGCATTGGAGATTGCTTCAAAATTTTCATCGCTATTTTAAATTGTACCAACACCCATCTTGCATGCAGGTACTTTAACAGGTTGGGACCAATCGCCCAAATGGGATATAATAGCCTGTTTGGGATATAATAACCCAAATGGGATATAAATGTAAAGTGCAAAAAATAAAAAATAAAGTGATTTGGTAAATTTTTTTATATAAATCTGCATTAATGTATATCAAATGCAACAACTTTTGGTTAGGAAGTTTTCCTATAAACCTATAGTTTGTAAGATTGATCCCCAAGAAGATTTGGATATACTGAGGGATCAATCTCCGTAATAGTACGGTTACAGTAAAAGTTGTTTACCAAAAGTTGCTACATGTTATCTATTCTAATGCAGATTTACCATATTTTTAGCAAAATAAAAATTTCTTTTTTTGCACTTCAAATTTATATCCCATTTGGGATATTATATCCCAAACAGGCTATTATATCCCATTTGGGCGATTGGTCCCAACCTGTTTAATATTGCTATAACTACAACACCCAGTCTCTGTTTTCCTATTGTGACTGCCCATGTAAGACATCCCAGATTCAGTTAGTTAAAAGCTGTCATTTTAATCATGAATTTGCCAATATATCCATTAGGAAGGATGTCGGGACACTGTGGCAGAAGAAGTTGTTTGATCATCTCTTTTTTTTTTTAAAGACATGTGACACTTGTGAAATGCTTGTAGTTATAACTGTTTTGTAAAAAAGAGATTTATAACTGTTTTGTAAAAAGAGATTTAACAAAAAAGTGTCAAGGTTGAACTGAAGAGGTACTAAATAATAATACACATGTACAGCTTTTTTTTTTATGTTTTTTTCAACACTAAATAATCTAATTTTGCAGATACAAAGTTCAAACAACAAAAGTTACCAGCATGGCAGCCAATTCTGACAGCAGGGACAGTGCTGCCTGCCTTTTTTGCCATTGGTATTGCATTTATTCCACTGGGAATAGCCCTGCTGGTGACATCCAATGGGGTAAATACTAGTATTGACAGTAACTGTTGTAATGATTTTTTTTAAGTAGATATTAATTAAAATTAAGTTACTCAGTACAATTTGTGTTTAGTAGCCATCCCCTGACTTTTATGTTTGAAAATATTTTGTAAACTTAATGTAATGTAAAAATAAATTTTTTATATCATTTAAGTTGTTTGTCTCTTGGTGCCGTAGGGTATAGTTTGAAGGAATATTAAATTGCACTCTTATCTATAGTTTGAAGGAATGTTAAATTGAACTCTTATCAGGCATATCTTCGCATTGACATTGACATAAAAACAGAAGTTTATATTTTCACCATTGGTTAATCGGTATGGATTTGACGGAATGGAACAACTGTTGATGTAATTCATGACAATACAACAGATAAACTTGTAATTAAAAGGGTTATGTATTTCCCCTCTCCAAGCGGTTTCATAATTTCTTGGTAAACATTTTGATAACTCTTAATGAATGGGAAACTTTCCACTTTACAATGCTATTGATTTATAATGATTCAAAAGTTTACTATCTACTTGTTTCAGGTGATGGAGAAGGTGATAGATTACACGTTCTGTTATGATAAGAGTGATACAAGCTCCACATGTGCCTCCAAGCTTGAGTCCCTGGGAACCAATGTTTCAGGCCATGTGTGTTACTGTGAAGTTACATTTACTCTGGATGAAAATTTCCCGGTACGCCTTACAAGCAGCTAACTGTTTCAGTTATAACTAAGATGATATTATAGGATATGAATATACAAAATGCAGACATTGACTGCCATGTTGATAGAGATGTATATATAAAAACCATTTATAGTAATAAAAAAAGTCATTTATAACATGCATAGTACCAGTATATGCATTTTATTTAATCCACAATTAATTTGAAGCTTCTCTCTTGTGATTCTTTGAAGTGTCATCTCCAGATATAGATATTTGTGATTTCATAAATTATCTTGATTATTGACCAGTAAGTTTCATTTCTGAGATCTTGTGACTTTGTGACTTAAGATTTTATGAAAGAATATGTTAGGAGTGTACTAGTATACATTTTTACTACAGTGTATTGAGATGTAAGTACACAGTTATGATGTCATGTCTTGCAGAAAGATGTCTATATGTACTACGGGTTGTCAAACTACTACCAAAATCACAGACGCTACGTGAGGTCTCGCGATGACAACCAGATCCATGGTGACACGGTGTCTGCCAGCACACTGAACTCGGACTGTGAGCCATACAGAACAAAATACATCAGCTCCAGTGACTCCAGGCCTATAGCACCATGTGGAGCTATTGCTAACAGCCTCTTTAATGGTAAATACATGAAAACCCACTGGTAGATAAAGTTCATTTTGTTTATTCTAAAGGATTTTGGTTATAGGAAGAAAATACCTGAATCTGATTTGAACTTTACTTAAAACATGTATTATTCATTCACAAGAGAGAAATTTTTTACAACTGATGTCAATATTTATCTCATAGAAAAGTTTTACTATTTAATACTTGAAATTTACCAAGCTAGTATCACTTATGGCTCTGTATGCATTGGAGATGCACCCCGGTATGACATAAACTTTCAGTTTCACTCTTCACAGTAATCTTTTCTATATATACTATAGTGTATCTTGAATGACTCATGAGTTATTTATTTTTGCAGACTCCATTGCAGTAGAGTTCAGTAGCAGTGAGAACATCAGCCTTATTGCTACAGGGATTGCATGGTTCTCAGATAAACAGGATAAATTTAACAACCCGCCAAGTATGTACTGACTATACATTCATTGATATAATCATACGTTTACTATAAATCTTGATGCTGAAAAATTGTTAATGTACTAAATGTCATTACAAAGATACATTTACATATCATACCTTTACTATAAGTCTTGATGCTGGAAAATTGTTAATGTACTACATGTCATTACAAAGATATTTATTAGTGTTAAATAAAATGATAAATAATTGTTAAAATTTAAGCAAAAGGTTAAAACATTCTTAAGTAAATGTATATGGCAAGATAAACAATAGTAATGATTTTACATATAAGTATGTGACAGTCACAATATACGATTATGTATTTTGATTAACAAAAGATTCTGCTTATTAAAGTAGAAAAATGAAGAAAACTTGAGTTAGTCTCCCTTGTTTGAAGAATCAATATTTCATACAGCTAAATGACTAACAAAAACTGAATGTATTTATGTTTAATGACATTTTTGGTAGAAGTATAGGTATCATGAATGGCTTCTTGAGAAAACTTAAGTTAAAATAAATATTTATCTGTTATTTTTGCTGTTGCAGGCTGGATTGGTTTCACGAACCCTCCAAACTGGAACGACAAGTATGTGTACAACCTGAGCTCCGAGGCCAACAACAACGGCTATATTAACGAGGATCTGATCGTGTGGATGAGAACGGCGGCACTGCCAAACTTCCGCAAACTCTACAGAAAAATCAACCATTTGGGAACCTTTGCTGAAGGATTACCCAAAGGAAATTACAAACTTATGATAGATTATGGTAAGATATTCTAATAAATGTTTTTCTCTTACAAAGTCAATTTTTTTCATTCCCCTAGTACAAATGTATACCCATAATTTCCCCATATGATACCCAAAACTTGAAAAATGAAACTTACAATATTTGATGTATACGCTGGATAAAATTTAATACTTAAATTAGAATCCTTGTTTGACTCCAGTAGCATTCTTAGTGTGTATATTGCAACAAATGTAACGTGTAAATTACCAATTTTTTGGTGTTGAATTATTGTTAAGAAAGAGATATGAAGTTTTTTTTAATTTGACGTTACGACATATGTACCGACTCACTACCATAAATGATTATAGAAGTGTATCAAGAAATACATTGCGTTTGTAACTCCAAACTTGTAACTACATGTACCCCACATTATTTTTTCTTCTATCTCATTTTTAGATTTGATTACAATACAGAAAAAAAAAATAAGAACTAGTTTTAGAGATTTGATTACAATACAGAAAGAACTAGTTTTAGAGATCATTTAAAAGTAAAATAAAATGTGCGAACAGATCTAATGACAGATTTGCAAAAAATGTGCTGGCCGTTAATTGTTATAGTCATTACCATTGTTGCATACTTGTACGGTCACCTTCCATTTCTAAAACTAAAAGCAGCATTTATGATTATCTACAGACATAGTCAATCATGAGCTGTGATGATTTTTCTGTGCTTTCAGCGTACCCAGTAACATCATTTGACGGGAAAAAGTCCATCATTTTAACCAACACATCTTGGCTGGGAGGCAAGAACCCATTCCTTGGGATAGCCTACATTGTGACAGGCTGTCTGTGTGTTCTATTGGGAGTCGTTTTCCTTGTCATTCACATCAAATACGGGAAAAAGTAAGTAATACTCCAAACCAAATCATAATTCTGTACAGTGTAAAGATCCTTTCATGTTGGTTTTTCTTAAGTTACCATCCTCTTTTGATATTCTTTCGTGTAAAGAATGTATTCTCTTACTCCCGATTCTTTATTACCACAACATTGTTTTATGACTGTTGTTAACCATTATCCTTTTGTTCCTATATTTTGCATAGATACACAACAAATGTTACTAACTCACTTCTTTCATTTTTAACAAAAGTAAAATTGTTTCAGTTAATACTTGTAATATTCTTTCTCTCGCTCTCTCTCTCTCTCTCTCTCTCTCTCTCTCTCTCATCTTTTTCTCTTATTTTTTTAAGAAGTTTTTAAAGCAGGACAATACCCATGCTGCACCTTGCATGTGCACACATATGTATTAATATGAATCAACCTTTATTAATCAAATATGCAACTTTGCTACAGTCCAGCTACCCCTATTGACAATTTTGATCCAGAAACTGAGGCAAGTCAATACATGTAATATCTGCTAGATATCTGTCTATGGAAGAAACATGCTAGTCAGTATATATTTTTGGTGATTTGGTTTCCTATTTTCCCAGATAAGGCCATCCTTAAAAAAATGTTTGTTTGAAATTGCCGCCTGGAGGTTTCTAGACCCAGGAGGGAGGGAGGGAATTATTTATTTTTTTTCTCAAACTTGAAGTTTAAGTAATTAAAAATTGGTAAAAGATAAAAATCTCAACATAAAAAAAAGTTTTTTATTTTTTGCTAATAAAATTTTACCAGGGGGGGGGGGGGGTATTTCAATGAGGCAGGAGGCAATTCCAAACAAACAATAATTTTATTTTGGTCTAAATGTTTATTTATAGAGTTTACCAATACAGGTTCAGCAAGTGGTGTCATGAGGAATGAGAGAAAAAAAACCTTCATGCTATATCCAGCTATTTCCTTTTGTTTTAGTTTGATGAACCACACAAATATGCACCAGTACACACTCCTTTTTTAATGCCTTTCCATCAAGTGACAATGACAGATAGTCCTTATGTCACTATGCCCTTCCATTATCATGTCTTTCTGTCTTCCATTATTACATCTTTCTGTCTTCCATTATTACATCTTTCTGTCTATGAGTTGTTTTGTCTTCAGTGGTTTCAGCCATCATGCACAATTCTATCACTGCTTATTGTTTTGTGTTATTCACTTTCGTAGTTATTATCTAAAATTGGATATCAGAACTGTATCGTTTTATATAGGAATAATATTCTAAAAATTACTACCTAAAAATTAGCAAAAATCCTCTCATATAATCATAGAAAAATGCAACAATGAAGCAATGTTAAGGCCAGAGCTGAGCTTATCTACAAACAACCCTTGAACTTGCTGCTGTGTAAAACTGCACACAGATGTACTGGTTTTTCATTTGTTTTGTGTGGTTCCAATTTTATTTACTTCATTTGGCTAAACTCTCTGAGTGTGTACAATTATTTGCAAAGATTTTCAATTATTTTTTTTCTTACCTTAGTTTTCATTTTCAGTATGAATGCATCATGGTTTTGTTTCTTTATTGTACAAAAATAGAAAAGTTGGGATGGTTATATAGACAAAAATACTTGTTCATTGTGTTTATATTTTCCCAATACATATATTATTATAAGTGTAATAGTCTGTTAAACGGGGACTATAATATTTTTATTGTTGGAAATTTGTAATAGTAACCAGGATTATATTTTCGTCAAAGATCTTATTCATTCATTCATTCACTCTTCATTCCTTACCCTTTAATTGTCATAGTCTTGCAAGAAATAGATTTTATTGATTGTCAAATTTTGCGGATGTCCTAAGCACATAAGAAAGTAATACATACATTTTGGATTGACAGAATTGATGAAATATATAGCAGTGAGAATAACATTGTGATTTTGATTTATTGAGAGCCTCTAAAAGCTTTTCCCCAAATTGATATGATTTAGGTCAACATAGTAGTTAATTATAATTTTGAAATAAAAATTTTTGTGTGAAAATTGCAGCTTATGTTGCTTTGAAAGTTTATGTTTGATATATACACAATACTGTGTATATGATGTTTGTGTTCTTTGTCTATGGTAGATTTTTAAAATTGTGTTAGGTAGCCATTAAGTGATAAGTGTGCTTTTCGTCCTTGCCTTGAATGCCTTCATTTGTTAATTAATAAACAATTTATCTCCCTTAGCACCAACTGTTCCATATACTTGTAGTAATTTGTTTATGAAACTTTAAAATTTGTAGGTTTGATGAGGCTGAAGCAGTTATTGGTATTAAAAACTTCTGTGAGTTAAAAACAAAGAGTTCTGAATTGAAGTTTTTACCATGTTTATTGCTTTATGTAGACCTGCATACTGTTATCAATTTTTTTTAAAATTTAATTAGATTGAATTTACCTGTTGAACCACTTGCTTGTATTTGCTGGATGAAAAAAAATTTGATTAACATTTAAATACTAACATATTGGTGTAAACTCACCAAAAAATATCACATAGTTTAAATACATTTAAACAATAAAATGCTTTCTTTGGTGATTCATGCAGGATATGAAGGTAGCAACATTGCAGAAAAATATACATCACCTGCATTACCCCTGTTAGTTTCTATAAAGCTTAGAATCACAATTGGTTTTCTTAAAAAATAGAGGAGATTTGCAAAGCCACATTTTAATATATACTAAGGCTTTTCACTTGTTGACACCATACAAGCTTCAATAGATTTCAATATAATGTCACCGTATATGGTTTAAAGTGTATTTACATCATTAGAATACTACTTTATTGAATATTCATTATTGTAAGCATAAGAAAGGGTGGTTCATATTATAGACTGTAACATATAGACTTATCATACATGTACAATGTATATATCAGGTTTGCATGTTTTGAAATATTCGTATTTGCACAGCAATGCCTATTTCCTATTCCATAAATTTCCTACTTTTTTGAAAAATCTTAACTTATAATTTGATAGTTTTGCTTGAAGATTTTCTGTTTTGATAAGAATAATCAAAGACCTTTGTTCAATGAAGTATGAAGTTTAAATTTTACTCTATTTTGCAGAGCATCTGACATGATCAACGTCAGCTCCAAAACACCATTTTGAAACCAACATGCAGAAAGGGAGAGAGAGAAGGAGGGAGGGTGAATAGAGTGGAATTACCTGTATTTATTTGTCTTGTGGCTGGACCATAAAGTGTGGAACAAACGAAAACAAACAAACACAGAGAATACTCTTTTATTAGTGCTTCACTGTTTGGAAACTATAGACTTTAGGACTTGTATTATTTACTGGTAATGTGGTATGTCATTTTTGTGTTGATATTACAGTATGGTAGCAAAATGATCTGTTCTAAGCTTAATAATCTCAAGTTTTCAAGCCCATCTTGCTCATTTTTTGTGTTGAATTTGGCTCCTTTAGACAAGGACTATTTTAAGACAATCATTGCCAACTATTTATCATGACTTAGTATAATTCCTGGTTTTCATCATTCATTACAATGGATGTCAAGTAAACTTGAGATTCTTTGTTGCTTCTTTGATTTCTTTAAAAAAAATTATAATCATGCACATTGCGAATAGAGATAAAGAAAAACATTGAAATGGCTGTTGAAATTGAGTTCTCTGGGATAAGTAACTAAACAGCTTGATTTGCTAATATGATTGTTGATAAGTGGTGAATCTTGATTTTTTGGACTATATAGAAACTCTTCATTGTTGTTGGTTTTTCCCCCTTTCCTTGCAGACACTTTGTTTTTCTTTTCTAGTCAATAGTATATGCACTAAACTACCTACACCAGTGAATTTAAGAGATTGCAGATATTTTTCCCAGGAGAATTCACTGTCCTCATTTTTCCTAGGTTAATGTGTGTTTGAAATAAATTGTACATTCTCCAAGTGAACAGATGAATGGTGTATGTAGATGTAAATTGAAATTTGTATTCAGTGTTGTAATGCTGAAGGTAGTGATTGGAAGAGTTTTTCTTTAATATCATACATGCAAGTTTAGATTTAATGGCAACAAAATGATGTCACAAATGTTGAATTGCCTCTTTTGAAATGCCTCTTTCTGCCCTCCATACAGTCATGTACATGTATTTAAATTTATATTGAAATTATGATGCCATGAAATGTCAGATTTTCCTGTGAAATCCAGTATAAATGCTTCTGGTGATCTCTGTGTGTCACCTTACTTTAAAGAACATTTGTGTACCTGTATTCGCAATAGCATAAACTTTATGTTATAAACACATTCATGTATGCAGGTATGAGTAATGCTTCAGAGATTCTGCTACGGGTTTTTTTTTTCCTTTTAACATTCCATTTTTAATTTATTGATTTTGCAGGGGTAAAAAATATATACTTTAGAAATTTTACATAAATATTTATTTCAAATTTAAATTTTCAAAAGGAAACAAACATAAAAAGTTCAAGGAAACAGATTGTTTGAATTTGCAACCCAAAATTATCATTTCTTGATATTGTATGTTGAAGTACAGGTGTACCTACTTTACTCTGTTATATGTATAAAAATGAATCATTAATTAACTTCTTGATTGACCTACCTTAATGACCAGAGCATCACTGTATAAGGTGGTCAGTTATTTGTGCAATGATCCACTCTCTAAGGTGTACATGTATGATTGTCTGATGATTGTGATTCTTTTTATTCTTAATAATTATGTTAATGTGATTTAGAATTATTGTGATCTTTATTTACTTATTAAATTCATTCAAATACAAGAGATAGTGTGAATTTTAATGAAAGCTTCTCTTTACATTTCTAGAAGATCAAGTGGGGGATCTTTACATGCAGGAAATATTTCATTTTGTGAAGTGTACAATGACTTATTAGCTTATCTGTAATAAGAAAGTGTATGTTAGCTTTCACTCTCTTATAGAGCTATGCAGGTCTGGGTTTGTAGCAAGTATAAAAAGGATAATAGTCATCCCTCTTGTATGATCAGATAGTGTGTTTTAAAAACCCCTTATGCATTGTAGTCATTATGAACAATGACATTAGACAGCGGACACCTACAAAGGTCATTTGCTGAAGGTCACTGTACTCCGATATACAGTATATATATATATATAAACTTTTTACCCAAGGACATTTGAATAATTTTTATCCAAAAGCATTCAAAACAATGACTGTAACTCACTAGTACACTAAATGAGACAATGTAGATATAAAAAATTAGGTAAGTATTTGGGGGGAAAAAATGCTTAATCTGTCAGTTCCCAGGCAGGCATGTAGCAACGGGGATCGAAAGGGGTGATAGTTCGGGGTCCATCTCCACATAATTTTGTTAAAATGAACGTACATGATAGAATAAATGACCCCCCCCCCCCACTCCTCCTCCCGCATTGGGAATTTGAGGTTGGTCGGAAATGCAGGAACTGTAGAAAATATTGCTTTATTCTACCGGTCCTAAGAAAAAGCTTCACAATAGTCCCTAAATCTCCAAAAACGTGATTTTACAGCCTTAGGATGGTCTTAGGACAAGGTAAGTGATGTCTTAAAGTTAGGACAAAGTTATGGCGGTTCCTAAATTTAGGAGAGCTTCGAGAAACAGACTTAAGACTAAGACGTATCCTAAGATGTACTTAGGACACACCATAGTCCTAAGATAGCTTCGTGAACATGCCTGCCGGTTCTTAAGAACCAGGTGACACAAACAGGTATTCGAATGAAAACCTTATATTTCCGGACAATTAATTCATTATTACACCAAGTAGAAATTGATTTCTGTCTAATTCGTCCCTCAAACGAAAGAAATCATATGTCTTTGTGAGCCAATTCTTGGTACAATGGTTGTTTTCAACGCTGAGAAAATTCAATATCCAGATCCTTAATACTAGAAATAAACTCATTGTCTTGTTTTTTGACAACATAGATACTCCAGTACTTAATCAACATTTAAACGTGTACTTGATGCACAAATACGGGTATGAATATTGCAAATATGTACATAGTGGACTCGAAGTATCTGTCTGACGGTAACGTCCCAATCTGCATTGGTATTAACCCCTTATTAACCAAAAGTAAAGTATTGACAAGATATGTGCAAATAGACCCTTCGCGCCATATTATATTGATAGTCGGTTTTCTGAACGTCACATTAAAACCCCAACCCATCTCTCCGTAACCTTTTCACAACGAGACTTACACAACTAGTTTACGTGTAGTATAGGATGAAACCTTTTGAAACTTGTACAACTGCAACTAGTTTTTATAATGAAATGTTTGGTAGTAGCCGCTCTGATGAAATCGACAATCAGGTAGTTGTTATATCTGCTAGAATACCCTCAACACCTGGGCTTTATTCTAGTTTCGGCGTGATTTGTCTATTTCATGCGGACTATTGTCCATCCATCACAAATACCGCTAATTACAAGATAAATATTGACAAAATTTACCTGTACCAAAAAATGTCTATACACAAGTGCGTGAAGCCATTTTGCTCTTTGGTTGTGGATTTTTTATATGCGTAATGATATAATGGTATATATAAACTTTTGTAAGGTAAGAAGTTTAACCTTAGATCCAGTGAACTGGAGATTATCATCTGAAAATGTTGATCAAATTAATACCAAAGCGCTCGAGTTAAATGTCCTATTGGGAGGATCTTGCGTACCTGTTGGTTACAAGTTCATGCACGTGTAAAAAATACCCCGTGTCAACTTCTAGTTTGAGGTTTCAGTTTGGACACTGAATCTGTGACCATCAGTCTTTTAAAAGCAATGATGGCACCTTGACACGAACTCAAGGTCGACAAAAAACCGTGGCGGATTCTTTATTCTGCGAAATCATGATATTGCAACGGAAAGCCAATCTCTTCGGGGGCTCAACTCCATTGTAGTTTCTAGGGTATCTTGTGCATCGCTATGTTCAAAGGTTCTGTACGAGTAATTCCTATACAACTCAGACTGCTTTAAACCGGACTTTTTGGACAAGTGCTCCTGGCCTATTATGATATGAATTCTTAATTAACTGGATAAAAAATAATGTAACATTCATATCATCTCGTTTGCGGTTAATGAAAAAAACATTGCGACGGGACATGAGTTATGTTATAAATATTCAAGACAGTCCAGATATGGCCGCCCATTGTCACATAAGCAATGGTTCCACTTTCTCCACTCCTGTCAAGAACGGGTCACATCATGGTCGCCACACACAGTCCTCGGACTCCGGCCTCGGGATTTGGGAAATTATCAACCCGTATTTTCTCCATCAATGGATGCCGTACTTTTTCTTTGGAGAAGTTGTGTTCATGTACACGGTGGGTTGTTTCTTTGCATTGCCACGGTTGTACCCAGAAACGACTCACATACACCAAGTCATCGGAACTTTTTTTCTCTATGAAATAGTTGTAAACTGGTGGTTCATACACAAAACAGACTCCAGTTTTAATGGTTCGGAGTATCCTAAAGAAAAACTAGCGACTGGGCCTTATCCATTCAAGGTATGGCTTTATTTTGGATTTTTTTTTTATGTTTGATTCATTTGATATTTGTTAAAGTTCATTGAAAAAATATCCAGACGATCAAACAAAAATGTGTGAGGTCTGAAAATACATACAGCATTCCTGTACATATTGTTTATTCTGGCAGACTAATTAATTCCATGTCTGCATTGTCGTGTCATTATTCACCGTAATAAAGTACAATCTCCTCTCTCTCTCTCTCTCTCTCTCTCTCTCTCTCTCTCAGTTGATGGTTGGGATAAAGCTGACTTGAATTTTTGAAAAAAAAAAGGAATAGAAATTCATTTTACCTCAGTTTTTTAAAGGGGGTGTCAGCAATACGTATATTAACTCTCACTACCAATATATAATCAATTCCAATCAGGAAAAAGAAATATTTTTTTTACATTAAAAATGCCCCTGCCAGAAAAAACTCAGACCACCCACCTCCATTGCCTCTACGTGCCTGTCAAAGATTTGTTCCAAACCTCATCCCCAAGCAGCAATTATCACAACGACAGTAACCGCACACATAACAAAACTCACAGATATTAGTCACTATGGACAGTAGTGTCAAATATTTATCTGCAAGTACTTCTCATACTTCTTACATCATATGTTGATGATGTGACCGAATAAATATATACGGATTGTAGTGGGAATAGTACGTGAAACATGAAATTATTATTATTGGGATGACTAATAAACCTACTAAATACTTGTATAGAAGTTGGCATATTTACAGAATAACCCACCATTTGATGATTTTGCCCATCTTCTTTATTTTCAAATACACGGGGCCTCTTTTCAATAAAACTTCAGTAGATCAAATTCTTTGACCCAATAATTTGTGCAAATTTATCTGAACTAGTATTCAGATTGTAATCACTTATGAAAACAATGCTCTTAATTGGTCAAGTTTAAAAAAGTCAGACTTTAAACATTGAGTTATGATTCAGTCGTCTAGCAATAAGCCATAAGCTTAGTATTAGTCTCTTTATCCTTTCATATAGCTTTTAAATACACTAGCGAAGTTTAAATTTTCTTTTAAAAAAAGGAACGAAAAGATAATGATAGTTTTAAATTTTCTTTCGCCCGGTATATGTAAATCGATTTAATTCAGTGCTATCATGCCAATTTACCTTTCTGTTAATATAAATACTACAGCGTTTCTTTTAAGGAATTTTATACTTTTCTGAAATATAATTGCGTAACCTTCTTTTCATTGTTAACTGAAAACGTTCTTAAACTTTCAGTACTATCGACTTTCCATAAAACAAGTCTATTGGCTCTATTTGTCATCTTACGTAGACCATGCTGTCAAATATTTGCATGTACTGGGTATTTTCTCCTATACTTCTTACTAAATCTGATTGTGTTCATATAGCAACTGACAAACCAAAATACGTTTCACTGAATTTATCCTTGAGGTTGTTTAAAAACAGCTCTCATGCTTTATTTTGCACCGTTTATTTTACAAAGTTTATTCAAATACCTTTAAAAGTAATGTGCACTGTACAACTTCTGCTGGTATCAAAGACGAAAATATAAATTACTAGTATCTATATGGAAGCTGATTGAGGTTTTACATAATCCCCTAAATACATTCCTCTATATATAGACTAGTTAGATTAATCTCAATGTGTCTCGGGACAAGCCCTCATCACCGGGCCAGTAAGACAAAATTATCCTAACGATAGAACATTCTGTCTATATGGAGGCAGCTTCGTTGAAAAGTATTCTTGAATTTCTCTTTGCAGGTGCCCGAAATCGTTCAACAAAATAAACTAGTCCCCATCATTCAGGCCCACATCAATGCGTCTCGCTACCCCTATTGGCAGTGGTCTCCGTGTCTGTCTTGTAAATGGTGGCGCCCGCCCAGGTGTCACCACTGTAAACTCTGTGGCGGCTGCATCCTGAAGCGCGACCACCACTGCTTCTTTGCCAGGAACTGCATAGGACTGAAAAATATGCGATATTTCCTTGTGTTCCTGTTTTACACGTGTGTGGCATGTGCGTTCACCGTTTTTCATGGCGTCAACTACCTGTTACAGTTTTACTGGGCTGACATGTCCTATTTAGACCTTGTCCCTATGCTCTCTTTTCTAAGGTCCATTCTCGGATCGAACACGACCCTTGCTCAAGTCGGAGTAATGGTTATCATGGGATATGGGCTTCTTGCGTTATCGCTTTTAAGTTTCATGCATTTCTTAGACGCCTGTTTCTCTCTTGTGGTTGGAAAAACCGCTTTTGAGTTGGAAAACAACATTGACGTGAAAGATCCGAGAAGTGTGACAAAGAAACTCCAGTCTGTGTTCGGACCTCATTGGCAGTATGCCTTTATACTACCCACCCCCTACTTTCTGAGTCCTGCTATAGAAGACCCCTATAACTGGAGTTCTCTGATTCCGCCCAAAAAGAAAAACCCCGTGATACAATTGGTGGATCCATGACACCGGAAAATTTGTTTTTAATGAAGATTTGCTCAATTCATTCTGTCTTTTGGGATGAAAACTGGGATGCAATCTTGTTATTGTTAAGGTCCTGTATAAAGATATGGTATCATAGATAGATTTTTTTTACAATGATCGCTACATTCATAACCCGCATGAATCATAAAATAAAGCATTTTTTTTTTGTCTATAGTTACAATTTTTTTCACAAACTAATCATGCATTGATCGTAGAGAGTAAGTAAAAGTAACTAAATCATTGTTAACGTACATCAGTACATTAGATAAAAGAAATAGCAAAGTCGTATGGTAATTTGAGTGTGACATCATCATGATTATTTCGTGCAGTCCGTGATTTTTTTTTATGTTGCTGAAGATTTCGACCGATCGATAAACTGGTTAAAACTGGATCGTGTAGATTTCAGCCCTGTCAGTTTCTATACAGCTATGAATTCCAATCAATTTCCGTAATAACTAGAGGGAAACACACTTAAGGGATGTAAATATTACATTTTGATTTGGTTGCAAAATTTGTCATAGTTAAGCTCATGTATATGAGATATTACGGTATCCTACTTAGAAAAATTAAACAAAACAGACGAAAAAAGTAAACCACATGGATAGACACGTGTTGATAGCCCTTTTACATTAAATCAATTGTAATTTTGATGCTTTGCATGTGCACGTGAATTCATACAAGTTGAAGACGGTACATCTGTGACGGATGATATAAAAGTCATCGCACTGTTTCGCGTATCTGTTTTTATTGGTGTGCTCAAATCTGGTTTGTCAAAATACATTGTGATTCTTGTTATTTATTGATAATAAAATTATGAAATATTAGAATTTTTGATATATCTTTTCAATATAAATGTTTGCTCTTTTTGTTATATTAAGAAATAATGAAAGCACGAAATGAATCTCGACCGACTGTAAGATTCCAAGCAATGGCGCTGGATCTTGGATGGCTATCTTTTCCCATAACTCTGAAACATAAACAAAACGATTGATAATTTGTGAAGAAAAAGTGTTTGTTACACTTGCTCTGCAAATTTGATATTTTTTTTTTTTGTGGGAAGAAACAAACTGAAAAAAGGAATTCTGAATGTGAATTCTCTTTATGTTAGAAAGTCGTGAAAATATAACCTGATTTAAGAGGGCACGGATAGCCATTGTTGTTTCTGTCATGTTGTAAATTTTGAATTTACCGGGTGGCAGTAAATACAAAATTTAAAACATGACACGTTGCGGTAAATACAAAATTTACATGACATGTCATGTTGTAAATATTGTATTTACTGCCACCCGGTAAATTCAAAATTTACAACATAACATTTCAATCAAAAGTATGTGTACCATGGTCACATCATATAGTAACTACATTTTGACTATTCTTATGTTTGGTGTTTTCAATTAACTGGGCAAAGTTTGGAGATTAAGGTTCTCCGATCCTCAGCTTCAAAGTATTTTTTTTCATCATAAAAATGTTATTTTTCTTTCAAACTTTATGAATGAAATGAAATAAAATGAAATTTTTAGATGGTATCCATGCATTTTACAAAGTTATTGCAAATTTGCCTAAAATGGATATAATGAAATAAATAAACAAGTTGAGTTTGAAAAAAAAAAGGTACCGGTGCATCGGTGGCTCGAACTCTTTACCAACATGTAATTGGCTAGTAGTTCTCCGTGAATCCACTACCCTAAGCATGTAGTTGTTTGACTGATTGTAATGCTAACACTAGAATACTAATTCAAATTGTCTGTATAAATGTCACATTTATGGTACGATTAAAAGAAATCCGGATAATTTAGAGTTATCGAACATTGCTGAGGATCGGAGATCGTTAAAGCTAAATAGTGTACATTCTGGAACACCCGTTTAACCTTATACGAAAAGAAAAAAATAACGTGGGTAAAATAGATGTCGCAAATGCAGGAAACTAGACATCTAAACGCGAGAATATGAATTTGCAAATGTCCAGTTAACGTTACATTCATTGTATAATAAACTCATATTTGGAAAATTAAGGCAAGCTTTTTTATTTCACGCAAACGAATTTTCATGAATTGATGAGATTATTAAATTACTCAATGATAATTAAATATATATTGTATATCCCTATCAATTTGATGACAGTTTAATTTGTCGGTTACTTATTATGGTCAATCGATACATTTTCTGTGAACTTCGACCGTTATAGCTTCCGTGAATAAAGATCACCGTAAAGTCAAAAATTAAATTCAGTGATGCAAATTAATCAAAAGAACTGCTAGATTAGATGAAATACACAAGCTATAGATTTGCCCCTATAGCATTGCTTCTTTTCTGATATCTAACACTTGTTTTCGTACGCATCGCAATCATTCTTATACATTTCTCAGCCTGAAAAAGGCAACCAGTCTCGAAAAACACTTACCCAATTTTGATTGAATATTTTTTTATGTTTATCCAATCATAAATGCGGTGCTTTACAGTCGATTCAAGATGACAAAACTGTTACAAAATTTCCGTTATGACATGTCACAAAATCATTAGAACAAGTTTGTCTTGGTAATTTTTGGCCATTCTAAATCGCAATGGTGTGTCACTGTTTATATTCAGGACTTTTCCACAATTCAAAGACTTGGGTTTGTTGTAGTGAAACCCCCCAAACCCGTTTCCTCCTGCAAACAATGTTACCAGTCCAGTAAAAGTAGCCTTTACCTGAAGCGTCTGTCAGCTTCCTCGGCAGTACCTGCAGCATGCGCGCTGGAAATAGTCCATGCTACATATCGCTTCCCTTTCTCGACCAATCAGACCACAGTCAGACAGGGTATTTATACACCATCCTCTTTTGGAAAAATATTCCAAAACTCCTCTTGGGCTATCCTCAAACGAACTTTTCTTTATAACTAGATAAATAATAATATTAAAAAGTATTTATCAATACATAGCATGTTTTATCATATGATACAAATTTTTTTTTGTTAAATACAACGTACGACTTGAAAAAAAAAAATTAAAAAAATGAAAATTGATTACTTACAATATGCATCTGAAAATGTAAGTAAAACCATACAGAGCCCCATAAGTATACACAACGATTTGAGCATGATGTCGACAGAACTTTACAATTAACGGATCCAAAACCAGATACTGGGTTACCATGGTCGTCACCAATTTATATATCCACGGCATCGATGACTTACGTAGATATGTAAGCCCTAAGGAGACAGCAAGAAATGGACAGGGCAGTCGAGTGGGCCACTCGATGATTATTGTCCCTATTTGCAGTTGATGATCTTTTGTTGTTAATCGATTGGTCAGCACGAGAGGTGAGGGAGATGCCCTGATATCACTTTACCCCGGGGAGATGAAGTTAATTGTTACACGGAAAGTAAGTTTTCTACCAATTTGCGTTAATCACTAGTACACTAGAGGATGGGTCAATTTGCATGGCGTATTAGTCGCAAATTCGTCTTTGTAAGATCGAGACGAGGTAATAAACAAAAATGAAGAAGAATTCGTAAGCCCTTTTGTACTGTTGTTTTCAGTGGTGCCCTTAAATAAATTAAAGGGACGAAACCCAAGGGATGGCCGAGAATCAATCATGTCCATACCTTCGGGTTTTTGATGATAATCGACATTTAACAAATCATTAATACCATTCATATGACCAGTATTAGTAAAATATTCAATATTTGATATGAACATTTTAGGAGACGATTTCGAGATAGGGAGGCTATGTATTATTTAAATTTATATTGACTCCGTTTACCCTTAAGATATTAAGTGTTACTTCCACAGTAAACCCATTTTTCTGTCTATCAAAATGGAAAGGGGGGGGGGGTAGGTAGTAACGCAGGTATCAAATCTAAATCCGAATTTCGTGGATACATATTTAATACGCCGCAAAATATTCCTGATAATATTTCATATGCAGTTATAGTTTTACGCGTATCATTTTTGTTACTTTAAACATGTTTTTAATGAAAAAATTCAATAAGGATTGGGAAATACGCATAGCCTATATTTACCCTTTCCTTGTATAAGCAGCTCAAGATACAGTTACATTGTTAACAAATAAGTGTACATTATAACATATCATTTTTGTTCTAGATAAATCCTAAAGCATGTACTAGATAATCTAAGATCGGTGAGAATGGCTAACTCTGACAGCTAAAAGAAAGCTAGTATAAAGCTATATCTATTATTAAACCCGAATAAAAATCGTTGCATACATGTACTAAGATCAAAGTACTGAAAGTACTGTTAGACGGTGGCGTCGTTTGAATGTGGCATATTACATGTTTGATAATTATTGTCGTCGAAAACCCACGGCCAGTATCGCATACATGCACAACTGGTCGGGAGTTTCCTACATGGACAATTATGTGGAAATCGTAGTTGTAATCTAAATCCACACTTTACAAAAGCTATGTCTCTTGGCCGTCATCTTTGGGGGAAAACCCATAGATTTATCACAGTAGCCTTTGTAGTATAGAAGTTTGTATCTATATGTTTGTATCTATATCATTTGACATTAAAATCCGTTTTCGGTGTGTATTTTGTTTGCCCCAGAATGCCTAATTCAATATGTGGGTTGCCACCACATAAGCAAAATGAGCAAAGAAATAAATAATGTTTTCAGGGATCTTTTCGATTTCTCCAAGTCATGAATAAAACAATAGAGGTTAAATGAAATCTAATGTTTCAACAGGATAAGTTAGGAAAATTAGTTTTTAAAAACACAAAACAAACAAAATCCAAGTTGAACGCACGTTTTTCTGAGCCGTACAGCTGTGTATATAAATTCCATTTTATTCTTTGCATGTACTAGACAATAGATCTAGGGTTCGCAAATCCCGGCAATATTTCCGGAAAGCTACAGTTCTGTAGCTCAGCAGAATACTACAGTCATCTATGAAGCACATTCTAGGTCTCACAAAACTATTTTTCCGAAGGTTCAAAACATGGCTGAGGCAAAATAATTCCCGAATTTCCCTTCGTTTTTAGCGGTTTTCCGCCAGCGACAGGGACTGTAGTTTTTTATGAGATGAAAAACAACATGTAAACTGTCTGATTCTCCCACTTTTGTAAAAATACGAGGTCACTTGAATTTTTGATGCCAGTTGTTTCGGCAGGGGTGTGAAAAGGCTCGGACATGATTTTCAAGCACATGTGTAACTTTGATGTAAACAAACTCTCGTGCCTTTGTGGATGGCTGTGTGTTTTTTGCTACTAAATTGGTTAGGAACGATTGTTTTAAAAGTTGTAAAGAGGGATTTTCCCAGAAGTTTGTTTTAAACTCGCTACCCGTGTCTAAAGTTGCGTAATTTTGGTAAGAATATATAGTAAAAATTAATAGTCGTGTGCAACCTCTAGCATGACACTATCTAACCGGTGTGTATTTCAATTGTGATTCGCAACAAAGATTCTGATTGGCGCATTTATATAGACCGCCCATTTATAAACATGATGCTAACACATGGAAACAAGCTCATAATAAAGTTGTACTTGCGAGTTAAAAATTACAGAGTTTATTTGAGAACAAACGGGGCGATGTTTACGTACATGTACCAGTTAAAAAAACAACAACAACAAAAACCAAAGAAAAAAACAAGGACGGGCGCATATGGATAAAAGTCACAGATTGTACTTCGCTCATCGAATTACGTTATTCAGTTTATTGTGAAGAAATTCGTCAGAAACTGTTTAGTGAACAAATATATTGTACATTACCGTTCACAATGTACCATACATGTATATGGAATATTGCATGAGTTGAACCGATTGTTTTTCCTTACAGAAAGCTAGCGCTTGTTGCAAAATGGAGATACACGGGTTGACACGCCGTGAAATCCATAAGACGTTTTACAACATATGTCTTCGATCCCTTATTTGCTTACAACAAATTAAATCTGTACTGAAAATCTTTGAAACATCGTCACCAGGTCCGTAAAATGACGAAGTGTGGTTTGTTTATATACATGTAAAACTGTGTAAAATGGCGACTCGATTTGCACGTGTATTTTACAATCCGAGGTCGATTAGCGTGTTTGAGAGAAAGTCACTAAGTCAGTGTAAAGCGTCAACATCAGTAGTAATTATTGTCTGATGAATATTGAGGTGCATGTAATAAAATTAATGATTCTACAGACTGAGTGGGTCACAAAATGAGGTTAATCACAGATCAGTCCAAAATTGAGCATGTTTGTGTCGTAAATTTCAAGTTTTTTGTATGTTTGAAAACACATGCACACTTGTAGAAGAAAGTGTGCCTTTGATCGGTTGAAGTTCAATAAAATGTAACTTATGTAATATTCATTGTCAGTATCTGTTGGGAATTCTTTGGAATAAGCTACAACAAAATAAATATTCCTCAACTTAAATTGATGCGTTGAAAATGATTGAATTTATCGATGAAGCATAATTACTGAAAAATGAAATGGCAAACCTGTTTAAATGGTGTGTTTCTGACAATTGTTTACACCATAAAGAAAAAAAAACAAAACAAGAAAGGATTATTGTGAGAACTCTTGGTCAATTATTGCAGTGATATAGTTTTTGCAGTCCTGATACAGCTGGCAGTTGGTGCATAAATTATCAATACCGCGTAAGCAGACAGGGTAACGGCTCATTAAAATTTAAACACAATTTCATACACTATTTAAATGTATGTACAAAATAATAATCAGATAAAAATATCTGATAAGATGTAAATTGTTTCTCAAACTGGTAAAACATTGCCTGTAACTCCCTGGTACACCGGCCAGGACGATAGCAATATACCGTGGCTATTTATAGCCACCGTCTAATAAGTGCCAATGTTTTTAAGATCAAAGACCTCGATGACATTATTTCATCCCAAAGAAACTTCGTCACGTGATATAAAAAGTACTCTCTATTAGTGCTCAGACGGGAATGGTATTTTCTTGTCTCCATCATGGTAATTTCTTACAAATTATGTAACTGAAACCGGCAACCAACTCATAAGGGATCTAAACTTTGGGTTTTTCTCTTTTTCTCTCATTTTCTCTCTCTCTCTCTTGAATGATGATGATGATGATGATGATGATAATAATAATGATAATGATTAAAATAATGATTATAAAACCCCAAAACCCAATATGATAAGCTTTGAGCACTAATATCTTGTTTAAAATTGATTCAACTGGTATTCATAGCAAAAAAAAAAAAAACCCCAAAAACACATACACATGACGAATTTTTCAACAGTGGGTAAACATTACAAACAAGGATTTAACCCGACCGTTCGAACATCTTTAATGAATGATAACATAGATAAAAGCACTCGGTATCCTTCCGGTTTTGTCGGATACAAAAACTAATTTCCGTACAGTAATTCTTCTCTCAAAAGTCCTTTGCCACTCATTGTGTAAACATGGCTAACTGCTATATTGAAAAAATCCTTCTTGAGAGTTTACAGGTGTCCAATGGGACAAGTTTTGCGAAGTTCAAGTCAGAATTTTTCAAGCTGAATGCTGTACCAATCTCGGTTCTTGGCCTCACATTCTTGTCGGGGCTACCCGCTAACGCAGTAATGCTTCACATTTTTCGGACTGCATTTAAGAAATCGGCGTACACAATCTTTTCGATCTGGTTGGCTTGTCTTGGATTGATCAGTGTTATCATAGGAGTGCCTATTACTTTTTGGCTTTTTCTGTGGGAAATGAACAATCCCTATGAGATTCAATGTAAGGTTGGAGTTTTCTCTTCCTCGTTTTTGATTGCGTCTTGCCACATTATACTTTTCGTTATAGCCATTGAAAGATACAGGAAAGTATTCTATACCTCCCACTGGCAAGTTCGAGAGAGGGAAATCAACTTCTACAATGTAATGGCGTTGCTTGTTGCTGCTTTGGTTGTTGCGCCTCATGCTATTTTTGTTGGCCAACGCGATGTTCCATTGGGAATAGAAAATATCAGCGCAACGGTTTGCTTAATATCAGAGAGTCATAGAAACTCTCATTGGCCCGCAACTTATTACATGATACTAAACTTGATTTTGTTTCTAGTAACCGTTTCCATTATCCTCATGTACGGAAGGATCATCTACACAATACGACATTACAAGAAAAAAGCGCAGCGAAACGAGATTTTTCCAGAGTATGATAGGAACGACCCGCCATGTTTCGCGAGCACTACCCGGATATTGGAAACGAGGCGCTCGACCATTACCCTTTTTGCGTCAACGCTGAGTTTTATTCTGACGACATTTCCGTTCTCCATTACCGCAATGCTGCTCTTGTCAAACAAGGAACTGCTCTGTTTTCTTGAAAAGAAAATCAACATCGTGGTCAGAACCCTGGCCTGTACACTCCTGCTGAACAGCGTCATTAATCCCTGTATCTATCTGTTTGCAGACGTTCATTACAGAAGCGAGGTGAAGCAGTTGTGGTATAGAATCAAATCTGCCAACCCTCGCAAACGGTTCTAAGAAATTTGTTGCAATACAATCACGAGGATTTTTGTCAATTTTAATAAAAAAATGTATAGTTGGTAATTTTTCAAATAAAAAATAATTAGAAACGTTGTTTCAGTGCTTACACATCCCGGACATCCCGGTTATCAAATTAAGACGGTAAGAGCGTCGTGGCCATTTTCATACTATATAAATCTTCTTAAAAAAGAAAAGCTCTGTATAAATATATAGCAAAATATTCTTTCATTGCTAAAATATATTATGGTTTTTTTTTTAATTAAATAATAGTTTATAGCTAAAGACATTATATCTTAAAATTTAAGGTTGATCTGATGGTTAATTTGTTGAACACCCAGCCTCCTTAAACAGAAGTTTTCTTTTGACCAAAATTTTCTGTACTGCATTGTCAAGGGAAAACTCAGAAACATGTATGTGGAAAAAAAAAAGTAAATCAAAGGTGTACATGTATGTGTACTGCTACCAACAAAACCAAATCTAGATCTATCTAGTAGGCATTTCAAAACAATTTATTAGCTTATGAGTATGAACATTTTTGGACAGACTTAAACTGCCATCAAACATACTGTCAAGATGCGATCAGTGGATAGAAATGTTGATTTAAAATCATCTGGACAACATACATGTATTTCTTTTAATAGAAGTGAAAATGGAACATGAACGATTTTTAACCCCCAACTCCCACCCCCTCCCCATCATCCTGTTAATAATGAACAGGTTGGGGAGTTACATTTTTTTTATGGAATGTTTTCAGATTGATGAAGTGAGATGTTGTGTTTATGACCTTAAAGATATTTCTATCAAGAGGGGAGTCAAAGTTACGAAGGGAGGCCACTTGATTTAGTGTAATAGCTAAGATGTCATAAGCAGTAGGAGAGTTACTTCGCTTGACTTATTGTTAACCCAACCCCTTCCCCTAAAAAAAAAAATATTTGCACGTGTAGGAATACAGAAATACCGATACCTGTTTGTGCGAGTTGTTTATGAAAATTGAAAGTGGTGTTTTGACCTCAGAGTGCATTTATAGCATGTTTGCTCTAGTTCATTTCTGACAAATAACCTCACAGGGTAAAGAGAACGCGTCGATCAATGAGCCAAAACAAGTACATCTGCATGTGACCTGAATTTCACTTTTTAACAAAAATTAACGGACAGTTTTTTGGTTTTGGATTTTTTTATTTTGTTTGGATTTTTTTTAATTGTGTATGCTTGTTTTTCATTTTTTTTAACAGAAATAGTTTTAATGGTTTGGGTGACAGGCGGTCTGAAGCGGTGCTAATTTGACGTAACCTACGAGGTCTCTTTGACACTAACCGTCAGGATTGACCCGGTCACCCTCGGTCAAAGTTCACATCAAGGATGCTGTCAAATCTTTAACAAAATGTCATTTGTTTCTAAAACTACAAAACAATTCATGCTAGCTTTTTCACGCTGTGCTGAATGCATTTAAAACGCAGCATGAGAACGCTTGCAATAATGCACATATTGTCCATTACTTTTGGTTATTTCATGCACATATTGTCAATTACTTTGGTTATTTCATGCACATATTGTCAATTACTTCTGGTTATTTCATGCACATATTGTCAATTACTTTTGGTTATTTCATGCACATATTGTCAATTACTTTTGGTTATTTCATGCACATATTGTCAATTACTTTTGGTTATTTCATGACCACTTAAAGTCATCGATCGAAGATTTTTTTTTTAAAGTTTCATCAACTCATCTCTGCATGAATGTGTTCAAGTGTTAAAGAATGTAAAGAAAACCAATTTCACAGACAAACCATCAAAGTAACGTTACTGCAAAATAACTAACATTGTAACAGCAAATTTATACATTGATCAAACTATTTCTGAATTTTTGGGGGGTTAAATTGTAGGGTTTTTTTAAGCCAATATTGGTAATAGTCCCCTTATAAAGATACTAGCAATCTAGCATTATGTTCTTTTGAAAAATGACATAGTTTACAAAACCCGTATTTGGTCGCATATAGTACAATATCGTCTGGCCCCTTTTTTGTCTTGATAGGTTCCCGAGTTAAATGACAAGGCACGCGGTAGTAATTAAAGGTAACTGCATTGTCCGGACTTGCACAGCAACGTCTAAAGAACCAAAACATGCAATAAGCACCGACTCACCTTTGAGAAAAAACCCAAACAATTGCCATTTGGGTCTAGACACTTTGATCTTCACACCATGTTAAAAACGTATTAAAAACCTGCATTTGTATCTACATTGCAAGCACAATTTCAAAATGCATACCTTTAAAGTTGACTTCGATGTTCATCACTTTTACTATTTGTAAATACATGTGTAATTATTTCAAATTTGTACGTTTCAAAACTCAATATAAACGTGTGTCTGCTTTTAGCACGTGAATGAATCTTTCAAGTATCAACTGAACAAATACTCTTGAGTAAATTGTAAAGTACTCGTGTCTAAGGATGGGGTGAGCTAGATACATGTTGACTAACCTTGATGTGTCAGGGTTATGGAGATCATATCTACGGTTACAGTTTGCTACTTTGAACGGTCCATCGACATATTGATTTTCATTTCACTCTTGTTTATGTTATTAGCATTCATGTCATTAAAATTTAGGATTTATAATTTATTCACAGGTTACTAAAATTTGAATATTAATATTTAATTTCAGATGAAGTACAGCCAGACCCCCCCCCCCCCCCAAAAAAAAAAAAGAAAGAAAAAGATTTCAGCTACTACAGTATAGTTGATGCCGTATTATACCTCACTGATGTATTGATCTGTTTTGCCCGATATCTTGCTGAAGTATTCTAGAAACTCTATCTGTTGGTTTAGAAACATCAATCTCTAGCAGGTGTAAACATGTTGTTGTAGCTTGGCTAAAGTCTGAACCAGTGTTGCGATTGCGAGAAATTTTTAGGACAAACAGGTTTTTTAAAGCAATTTTGATTCTGAACATTGTTTTATGTGTCAACAATAACTTTATCGTAATATAACATATGTATGAATTGCAAGTACTACAAGAACTCGTATGTACAGTATATGTACAGTAAACCTCGATTATAGTGAAGTCACTAGGTTTTACTTTACTTAAAACGTAATCCGCATTATCCCTAAGACGAATTCGTTTAAATATATACTAAAGTATAGTGAATTGGCAATATACATTTTATACATGTACCTCTAGTGACTTTGATACAAGCTTATTGAAACAGCTTTCTCAAAAAACAGCATTAGAACGGAACCTTAAATGATGTGAATATTCTTTACCTCTACGACACAAAACTAGTATGGTAGTATGTTATTTCCGTGTATCCGTTATATCAGAGTTCGTTAAGAATTACATTACAATGAGTTTCTAAAGATGTTGCCAGGACCCCCCCCCCCCCCCCCAAAAAAAAAAACCCACCTTCGCACTATCTGCAAAGTTATGATCCCTGTTCGTAAAAAAACGAGTTTTATTGCACGTATGAAAGTGTGTTTGGCCACATGCATTTACTATACCTATACTTGGGCGTATTATTAATTATTTTAACATAACGTTTGAATTTGGTATGCATTTGATTAAATGAGTAGGATCCTGTTCAAACAATACCTAATGAAATTCATAAAAAATGCTCTTTCAATATAAATCAGTATGAATTATTAAACCTTTCCCTTGAGCGGTGCAGTGTTGCATGGCAATTAAGACACGTATCATTGCACATGTCGATAGTAGGCCCGGCGTCACTGGTGGCTGATCGTATGAAGCCTGAATAAAACAAATACTGTGTTTTCGTATTCCAAGTTGAAAAACATGGTCGGTAGGTTGTAAATAGGGAAGCCATATTATATTATATTATTAACAAATTTTATTGGTGTTTTCGATTTTACTTGTAGAGAATTACCGAGTTTATCCCCCTGTTAATTATCTTGTCAGTTCTCTTCAGTCATCTAGTTAGTCAATCAGTAAATAATGTATAACTGGATGACAGAATAATAAGATATTTGACTGTTATAAGACATACTGGATGACTGTCTGACTATATGATCGGTTGATGTACAAGACCTATATACTAAATGTCTGCATGACTATATGATCGGTTGATGTACAAGACCTACTAAATGTCTGCATGACTATATGATCGATTGATGTGTAAGACCTACTGAATGCCTGCCTGACTTTATGATCGGTTGCTGTATAAGACCTAGTTGATGACTGCCTGACTATATGATCGGTTGGTATAAGACCTACTGGATGACGTCCTGACTATATGAGCGGTTAATGTGTAAGACCTACTGAATGACTGCATTAGTTTATGATCGGTTGATGTATAAGACCTTCTGGATGACTGCCTGACTATATGATCGGTTGATGAAAGACCTACTGGATGACTGCCTGACTATATGATCGATTGATGTATAAGACCTGCTAAATGACTGCATGACTATATAATCGGTTGATGTATAAGACCTACTGGATGACTGTCTAACTATATGATCGGTTGATGTTAGACCTACTTGATGTCTGCCTAACTATATGATCAGTTGGTGTTAGACTAACTGGATGACTGCCTGACTATATGAACGATTGATGTGTAAGACCAACTAAATTTCTACCTGGCTGTGTATAATGTGTTGGTTTTAAAGTGAGATTGAATAAAAAAAATCTGGCATCAGCACTTGTTCTAGACAAAAAAGAGAAATATGTACAATACACGGTGATATTTTTTCGCAAACTCCTCCACAGTCTTAAAATTTTTCAGGTAGAAAACGGAGTATCGAGTTCACTCACACTGTGTGAGGTACAATGAATGTGCCATCTGGAAATCTGGAAAAACGTAGGGGATGAAAACAATATCCTGGGGGGGAAAAGACAACGTCCGATCTTGCATAAGAGAGACATGTCACACGGGAATTCTGGCATCGCATTCATTTGTGTAAAAGAACAATTTACGAATTTCAATGAAGTCCATATCTATTTTCGCCCCGCTGGCAGCTCATTAATTATGCGTTGATGATACATGGAACATACAGAATGAAAACAACGTATGTAAAAGAAATGGCATCTACTTGTACATGTGTCTATCTTTCATAAATTCAAAGGTTGCTGTCCTCAAAATGTAAATGTTACTTGGGGTTGTGAGTATATGAATTTTTCCATTGCGTACATGTGCTCCTTGTTATCTTACAAATGCTAAAGACATATAATTATAAATGCCATATAGAAAAACTTGTAGGCCTAATAATTAGATATTTTCTCATAAATACTAGGTTGTTACTGCAATATGTATTTGAAATTCGTTATAATGGCATTCATCTTATTGCGAAAAGGTCTCGTTTATAAACACCTATTACTGATCGAGCTGCCATTGAAAATGGATTGAGTATTGATATCATTTGATTAATATCATAGATGTTTAAGTTTTCAAAATTTCATACAAAACTCTTTTGTGTGGAATAAAAACCTGTCAATATAGTTTGCTACATTTGCGATGCGGTTTAAAGTTGTTTTTGAACCGTTGTCTAAAATGTTGGGCTATACTGCTGAGTATTGAGTTGCCAACAAATACTTTCAAAGATGTGTATTCTGAGGTATTTGTGAGAGTTTCTGAAAGATATAGCATTTGTAATTGCTGTCTGTTTTTTGATTTCAATTGGATGAATGATACCCGTATAATATATCATTCTTCAAATATTTTTTATTATGTTTAAAATTGGTCTTAATATATTAATTGTTATCAAAAATTTCATAGAGTACACTTTTTCCGCATCCATGCATAGATGGCTTTTGTCGTTCTTTGGGTTTTTTTGTATTTTTTTTGGGAGGGGGGGGGAGATGCCCTTGGCCTATAGATGTATATACTGACATGTGCTTTATTGAGAAAACTGCAAACCTGCAGCTAATACTGTTAACCTTATGTCTATGGTTTTATCCCTATGATGGGCCCAGATTGGCGACGTTATATATATAACATCGGATGTATACATGTATCTGTATTCTGCACATCGGTGTGATATACTCACTGCATGCAATTTGTGTGGGTAAGTGTGTCTGTGTGAGGAAGTACAGCAAATAAAAACAAGTGAGACTGTGAGTTCTTACACATCGGTTTCAAGTACTACAGCATACTATCATCAAACTGACGACTAGACAAGTACACTCGAGCCGGTTTTATCCGGTTTCCAAATGGGGGATCTTGTTGTATATTAACAATCAGCCGCACACCGCCAGAACCTGACAATTAACAATAGGCAGATTGAGTACATGTATAAACGTCCAAGGACGAGAGACAGTGGGATGCTGTACGGAAATGTCATAACAGACTAAAATGGAAATTCATTACATTTACAACTGTATGAATGCAGAGCACTTGTCGTCGAGATAACTTGTTTGTTCATCACGACCTTCCATGCATATATTTCACATTGAGGCGATCCGCACTGTTAATTTAAACCGTATTAGAATTTAAATTAAGAGAATGTCTCTACCAGTTGTTATCTCGTAAGATGTGCATTAGATCTGAGAAATTAAGGAATTTCAAAGCAATTTCAAAGCAGAAACAACATTGAAATTGAAGATTAAATAGGTCTAAATTCGTTCGTTTTTTGTTACAAGCATGAAAAGAACAAGGTAATGGATGGTATACAATCATTTGCAAATGTCAACAGCATTAGAAAATCTAGGAGGCGCTGGTTGTTTTCTGTCAACTCTAAAAAAAATCCAGCTGTTCGTGTGAATTTTTGAAAACAACAATTATTAATGCATCTGAGTCAGAACCGATATATATGGTATAACATAAATGATAACCATTTAAGATTTAAATTCAAATTTCAAATTTCAATTTTTATTTAACCAGAAATTATCAGAAGACATATTCATGCATTTATTCTAGGAATTGCACAGGATATTACGCAGTAAAACATGGATTACATGTTTATCGATCAAAATGGTCTAGATTTTGAACCTATAGCAGGATTGAGAACATGGTCGACTTCTGCTTGGTGTTTTGTTTGTTTAGCTTTTGCATATATTTTTTAAAGGTACGGGAATGGGTTAGGACGCAGCCTTAAGAGGGCTGGATGGTCGTGCCCATTTTTATACTATATCAATCTCCTTGAGAAGAAGAGCTCTCTATAAAGATATAAGAAAATCTTCGGATTTTTAAAGTTAAAATATTTGGAGTTATTCTTTTTTTTTTTTTAATCAAAGAATAGTTGTAACTAAAAAAATTATATCTGAAAATTGAAGGTATATCTGATGAGTAATGTGTTGACCACCTACCGTCCTTGAATAAAAACACGAAGTACTGAAAAGCTGCATTCTTGTAAATTATATAAGGATAAGTTTTCTCGCTTCATATACAAACTTGTAAACATATACACACGTTAAGTGGCCCTCTTGCTGAATATAATTTGATGGAGATAATCAGGAAATAATACGTAAAAGTGCACAATATATATGTATATATATGTATAATCGGATTTATGAGTGACATAGCGTTCTTAGTCTCGTCTGCTCTAGGTAATGGGGCAATAGGGTCATGCTGACTGAGGTGGAATGATGCAACATGCACATGCTGATGTTCTCGCGACGTCTGTCTGCCCTTCATTACACTCGCAGCGCGGAATAAAAGGAATGCCGAGTTGTCTGTATTGCTCTGTAGATAGAAGGATGGGGAATAGTAATGGAAGCAGATTCAAGTCAGTTTCCTTTCAGTGTCTGTCACTATACTTCTTTTTTATAAATACTAACAAATGGATATTGGTTATGCTCAATAGATTATATCATAAAAGATGGAAGTTTTAGACCCGCACATGATAGACATATACGATTTATTCGGTCTAAATTTTACTAGATTTTTATTATTTATATTGTCTGTACTGACCCCTCGTTCTTTATTTTCAACTCACATGTCCGAGTCCCATTTAACTAAAATTTTATTGTCTTTTGTTCCCTTGTCTAAGTCCCGTATATACACCATTTCCCTTGTTTCATTTCAGATATAATTTATAATTCTGGTTGTAAAGTGGCATTTGATTGGATAGAAAAATTCAGTTAAATTTGTATAACCTGGTTTGCACGTCACAAGACACGTCACAATGCACCAACGTCAAAACCGTACTAATCTGCTTGACGTTACGTTTGAATTTTGAACAGATTAATATCATTTTTTAAAAGTAAAACGCTCTCATTTTGTACAGTGAATTACTGAAAATCAAATCATAAGGAATGAACTCAATATCTACCCAAGTTATACTTCGCGGATTATAAAGCGTAAACTGCCCCAACCCAGGTTATACTCGCATAACTTGGGTAGATAAGATATAAACAGCAAGTTAAAAAGTTCACCGGGATATGAAATTGGTTGGTCACGTGATCAAATCCTGTGAAGCCCGAAGGGCTTCTCAGTAGATTTGATCACGTACCAACCAAGTTCATATCCCGGTGAAATTTTTAACATTGCTGTTTATTACTTATATTAACGTTTGAAAATGGCAAATCGTTCAGAATCATTAATATAACGATGTTTTTACGTTTACAATATTGCAACCGTCAAACGATAAGTGCGTGTGATAATCATTGTGACGTCATAAAAAAAGTTCACTTAAGAAATAAACAGCAATTTAAAAAGTTCACCGGGATATGAAGTTGGTTGGTCACGTGATCAAATCCTGTGAAGCCCGAAGGGCTTCTCAGTAGATATGAAGTTGGTTGGTCACGTGATCAAATCCTGTGAAGCCCGAAGGGCTTCTCAGTAGATTTGATCACGTACCAACCAACTTCATATCCCGGTGAACTTTTTAACATTGCTGTTTATTACTCATATTTACGTTTGAAAAAGACAATCGTTCAGAACTGTTAAAATTACCGAGATTTTATGTCTACAATAATCCAAGCGACAAGCGATAAGCGCGTGCAATGATCATTGTGGCGTCACGAAAAAGTTCATGCAGAATTGAACGTTTTCGCTATTCTATAGGTTCATATAAGGAAGCATATTTGCAAATGTAAATATAGTACCATAGTATATATTTCTCCTGCCACATCCCCCCATATTATATGTTCGTTTCTTCGATTGTCATTAGCCTCATTGTCTATCACTTCTACTTTCATTTTTCTGTCTAATTTTTAACTGTCGAATGTCTCGTTGTCTATACTTTTACTTGCATATGTCTATAAAAAAAACCACGTTAACTGTCTGTATTTCTACTGTCAAATGTCTCGTTGTCTACATACTCCTATTTTCATACGTCTAACAGTCTATATTTAAACTTTCGAATGTCCCGTTGTCTTTACTTCTACTTTCATAATTATATGTCCATCTGTCTATATTTCTACTGTTGTCAATATTTCTGTTTTCATATGTCTAACTGTCTATATTTCTAGAGTCGAATGTCCCGTTATGTTTACTTCTACTTTCATATATGTCCATCTGTTTAAATTTCTTCTGCTGTCTATATTTCTGTTTTCATATATGTCTACCTGTCTATATCTACTGTTGAATGTTTTCTTGTCTATTTTTGTTGTCTATACTTCTACTTCGTATATGTCCAACTGTCTATATGTCTACTGTTGAATGTTTTCTTGTATATTTTTTGTTGTCTATACTTCTACTTCGTATATGTCCAACTGTCTATATTTCTACTGTCGAATATCTCCTTGTCTATACTTTGATGTCTTTACATCTACTTCATATATATGTCCAACTGTCTATATTTCTACTGTCGAATGTCTCCTTGTCTATACTTTGATGTCTTTACATCTACTTCATATATATGTCCAACTGTCTATATTTCTACTGTCAAATGTCCCGTTGTCTATACTTCTACTTCATATATGTTTCTACTGTCGAATGTTCCGTTGTCTTGATTTTTACTTTCATATGTCCTGTTGTCTACTGTATATACCGGTATTACTTCTGTCATTATGTTCCAGTCTAATTTCATGTGTCCCGATGTCTATATTTCTAGCGTAAAATATGTCTCGTTGTGACAGTCTATATTTCTCTTATAAAAGTATCCCGTTATCTGTATTTCTACTCGTATACCGGTATGTCCCGTTGTCTATATTTCTACTTTCATATGTCACGTAGTCTATAATAATTTCTACTTCAATATACATGTACATATGATCATTTTCTTTAAATTGGAATTTCTTTTTCCTTAAATTGGAATTTCTTAACTAACAGTACAGAGAAGATTGTTGTTTAAGTTTTGTCCGAACAAGCCTAAAAATATATCAACATAAAATGCCAAAAAGTTGGGACGAATTTTGTTTTTTAAGTAGCATGTAAATGTGATTACAAAACTATAATGAAACATACTCACACGTGTTGTAGTTTTCATGGTACGTGTTATAATGAACCAGTTATCTCTTGGTTTTTTTTTTCTTGACATTGTACATGTAATTGCATGTCCCGTTGTCTCCTTTTCTCTTCTTATATGTTCCGTTGTCTATATTTCTACTTTCATGCCAGTTGTCTGTATTTCTGTTCTCTCAGCCTCTCTATGTATTTTACCATCGTGTGTCATATTCTCTATATTCTACTGTCCGTTATATATAGGCTTGTAGTTAGAAAAGATATTCGTATGTAAGAATTTCAATTAATGACACACTTTTTTATTCTCATTTGCGCGCCCTCCTTTTCTTTAAAAGTGTTTTAAACAATCGATGTTTTCTTGTTCACAAAAAAGATTGATTTCTCTAAATATCGGTGTTAGAATAATGCATATAAAAATCTAAACGCCCTAGGTAGCGGGGGACATTTAGAACTGAGCTTTACGTGCAAAAAATTAAATGTTATCACGATAAACTTTAAATTCGAGATTGGTTTTAAAAAATATCAAATCTAAATTATCTAATCTAGAAACATGTTTCCGACACTATATGTCCTAATGACTGTATTAGGTCCGCGACTTTCTTAATTCTTATTAATCCGACAGAATGTACATAAATCATTAATCTCTATCATGCTACTGTCATGTTGTAAATTTTGAATTTACTGGGTGGGTGTAAATACAAAATTTACAACATGACAACTC
>WFKH01011801.1:17741711-17766529 GCA_016163765.1 Magallana hongkongensis
ATATAGTAAAAATGTATTAAATCTTAGAAAATCTTCTTCTCTACTCCTGTATATATTTGTGAAAAACTCAAGGCATGGATATGACGTCCTTGTGTTAAGTGGCATCAAATAGTATGTAGGTCATGAGCCCCGGGGATGGTCCTGTCCCACCTCAAACAGGAAGTGCCAGAATATCTTGAAAACGGTTAATATCCCCACCCCTAAACCATATATATTCTTGTTCCCTGTGTTAAGGGCCATCAAATGGTATGAAGGTCATGGGCCCTGGGGCTGGTCCTGACCCCCTCTCAAACAGGAAGTGCACAAATATCTTGAAAACGGTTGAGATCCCCACCCCTAAACCATATATATTCTTGTTCCTTGTGTCAAGGGGCATCATATGGTATGTAGGTCATGGGCCCTGGGGGTGGACCTGACCCCCCTCAAACAGGTAGTGCCTGAATATCTTGAAAACGGTTTAATAGTCCTTTTTGAAAGATTTCAGGCAGGGAGGTGGTCATCATTACAAATTAAAAATTTTTCTATTCCAGAATAAAACTTAATTAAATGCATATATGAGACTCCTTGACAAGTTTGTGTATGGGTTATGCTACTCAGGTGACCGTCAAGGCCTATTGGCCTCTTGTAATATTATAATGCTGGTTCATAAAGATGATGCCATGTCTTGGTGAGCTCTGTAATCTTTGGTTACATGTTTTTTTCTTTAAAATTGAAACATCAAAAGGACATTGTCCTTTTTTACATTGACTGACCCTCCAGCATTCCTCACTTTTTTCAGTTTGTATTCGTGTTCAACTTGATTCAATACAAGCCTCTGGAGTTTGGAGATTACATTTATCCAATGTGGTCTAATGGGATAGGATGGATTCTGTCTTTAGTTCCCATTATCTTTATCTCAACTATTGCCATTACTAAGATTTTGAAAGGACCCAAAGAGATGTCTATCATGGAGGTAATAATTAGTAAACATCTACTAAATAAACATCATGTGAGCATTGTGTAAAGAGCACATACTTAACTGATAATCATTCAAAAGTGGGAAAATGTTAAATTATACATAGAAACTTAATTTTATCAACTTTTTCACATAGTTGATTCTAGATACCAGGGGCATTTGAAAATTTATTTTTAAAATGATTACTTTATGAATTAAATTTTAATTAGTGCCTTCTGTACATGATGGTTTATTGTATATTTTCGACAATGATGCAACAATGTAGTTGTTTTACTATGGCGTTCATGATACGTACTGCATATGTACCCATTTGTAGATGATAAAATTGATAATATAAGGAAAAAGTGGGTTCTGTAACAATAATTTATTTAATGAAAGGATAATCATGACTGTACTGTTTTCCAGAGAGTAAGGTTCCTGTTGAAGCCATCCCAGTCCTGGGGCCCTGCCCACAAAGTGCCGACCTTTGACATCAATGAACCAGATGATGGAATCATTTCCAACCCCAACTTCAGCAGCACTGTTATACCAAACTTTGATTCTAGGGACCCAAAAGTGTGAGTTCTCAAGATTTTGAACAGGAGAACTTCATGTTATGTAGAAAAGATCTGGTTAACTAGATGTTATGGGGTAAAGATCTGGTTAATTACATGTTTTATATAAAAGTGTAATGCAGTGCACCATTTGCTCAGCCTCAAAGATGTTAATGTTTTCAATGCAATGTCTGTTGTTGAGTGGTTTGACTGTTATTTTTCTTTAAGCCCTATTTATGGGAGTGTTGAGATTTTACAAAATGCTTAAGTTTTAAATCCAAATTACCCTGAAAGGGAATTTTTAGTTGTAAATAAAATGTTCTACAAATTTGTTCTTTTATGGCGATATAAGTGATGTTTTATTTCTTCTTTTTTTTAAGATTTTAGGTTTTGTTTTTTGCTTATACTATGTCACAGTTTCTGAAACTTCTTAGTATAGCAATGTTTTATGATAGAAAAGCTCTTGATTTGGTCTGTTAGACTTACTATGTAACGGGAAATGTTTCAATTCCTCAAAGCATGTGTTGAGAGTTTTATTATTGTCCATTGTTTTGTTTATTGATCTGAACATGACTATTGAAGGAAAAAAACCCAACATAACTATATATTTTCCATGTTGTTTGCAACATAATGTGTTGAATTTAGACCTTGTCAGCATTTAAGTTTGTAATTATTCATTGTTCATTCTGACAAACATGCATTGCATCGGGCAGCATTTTAAGTTTTATTGAAAAAAAAAATCTCAGCTGTTTTTTATTTGACAAAATTTTACAATACATGTATTATATTGATGCATTTTTAAAAAACATGTCCTATTCATTTTACTGTGTTAGTAGTTAGTATTTATAGAAAACATCAGTTTGGAAACTGTTGACATTCAGTTTATGCAACAAATGCCTATTTTGTTTCTTTTAACCATGAATTGTTATAATTATATAATTATGTACTTCAAATATGCATTTTTGTTAATGTCAGTTTAGTGCTTTTAATTTACACAGATATAAATTTTAGAAAAGTGCTGTCCTGTTTATTTTGGTTTAGAAAGTGCTGCTATTTTATTCTTTATTTTTGGGGGGCAATTTTTCCCAGTTTTTTTTTTCTTCTGAAAATAATTTAAGGTGTGGTAGCTGTTAGAGTCTTAGCTTTTTGGTGCCAAATGAAAAACAAAGTGCTGTCTGCTTTATTTTTTTAATTTCATATAAATTTTGGTTTAAGTTTCTTAATTTCCAGCAAACGATAACATGGATTTTCATGTTAGAAAATGGAAACAGTTTTATTACTGTGAGGTATCAATAGTGTCATTGTATGAATACCTCAGTAATATCAATTTGATGTTCATGTATTAATTTTTATATATTGTGGGAAGTACATGTAGATTGAACAAATTGTTTTGTTGTGTGGTGAGAGCTTACTCTTTATTTTGCATAATTTACATGTTTGATGGTAGAATCTCATCTATATTTAGTCTTAGTTTTATTGATAGTTACATTGTATCCTTGATGCCAGAAGTTAAAATACATTCATACATGTGTTTAGTGATTTCTGCTTAAATCAATGATATGAAAGTTTAATAGAAAGTATTAATAGATTTTCAAAAAAGAATTTATTTCAGTCTGGATTATACGGATCTCATACTTGCATACATTCACAAATCCATTTTATTTACTTCATGATGGATTTGTATATGCTTGATATTCCACAAAATGTATGTTCTTGTAGGTTGTATAAGCTTATTTGATTGATAATGGATTTTTAAAAAAGCCCTAAATTTATAGAAACAAATGGCAATTAATTTTTCAATCAAATCAGTACATTCCAATAAAAATGTTAAAGTTGCCAGATGTCAGCTGTTAATAGTTGACATGTGAATTGTGGATATCCAAATCCTTGTATTCATTCCAGTAGTTTACAATGTATCAGTGATTCACTGTTCTTCCTTCCGATCATATAAAGCTTATAGCTAAAGTTATCGAATGCCGTGTGTGACACTGTTTCAAAAACATCCTGAGCAAGGATTTGGATGAATCTTCTTTAGTGCTAGCTGAAAAAGTGCTTCCCTTCGTCAGGTATATTAGTCATTTATGATCCAGTGTGAACAAATCTACATCAAAAGCCATTTGTTATAGTAACATTCTGTCATAGGACTAGTCATATTTATATACATTGTATAAACAATATACATGTAGTACATTCGAACCTCATAAATTCACAGTTTCAATTGTGTTGTATCTGTTGAGTTTCAATTTGATCTGAAACCACTTGTTGTGTCAGAACTTTTGGTATACTCATCCGATCCCAATATTGAGGATGTGATAAATTGAACAGATGGTGAATGTGTACGTGTGTACGGTCGTCAGATGATGAATTTATACATGTGTAGTGTCGTGATCACACTTGACTTGGACATTCTTGTATATCTATACCTAGATTTGTTAATGATCCAAGTAATTATTCCTCAGTTTTATAAAACTCTGAAGTGGCATTTTTTTGTAAATTCCTGTACATACATGTACAATTGAACTATTATAGACGTGTTGGAGAATGAACCTCATTCATTAGCCGATTTCTTGTAAATAATGGTGATGGTTTAGTGATCTGATGTTTTTGTCATTGTAGCCTCTAATATAGGAACTATGAATTTAGTTGACTGCCCTTTGTTGGATGATATCTACATATGCATACATATGGGTTGATTTTTTTCTGTGTGTGTGTGACTTTTTTTTTGAAATTTAAAGATCTATTTGTACTTTTTCTTATTCTAAAAGTAATAATGCGTTTAACTTCAATGTTAATGATTCCTGTGTGTTTTTCAAGAGCACAAAATTGTAAAGAAAGATACTTCACAAATAAATTACAAATTCTGATGCGGTTTTTTTTCACGAAGTCATTCAATCAACTTCTAGTCACCATTGTTTTGAGGTTGACATAATTTTCTTGCGTTAACCTTCAATGTTTTCAATTGCATCTTCATAACGATACAAGCAAAACTGGAATCTTCGTAAAAGTGACTTTGAATTTGATACCAAGTAAGAACCATGCCAAATTTTCAGCTGAAAGAATCCTAAATGGAAAAATAGGCCGTTTTTTTAACCACCAGTGAATGCGAAGAATGAGACATTGAACGGAGCTCGTAATGAAGTCATCTAGTTTGTACCTCCTTACATAAAGAAGTTGACGTTACTAGAATGGCAATGGATTTATATTTTCATTAAGTGATATTCGAAAAAGTTCAGCATTTGGAACAAGAACGTTACGCGCTATAACGCAAAAATACGCTCGAATAGCAAAAGTAAAGAATGCGCGAATGATACAAGTTTATGCAAAAATTACGCATTATAGTGCAAAAGTTACCCGGTTTTATAGCGTAACTTTTTGTTACAGCGAAGTAGTCTCCGTAATATTCAAGTTTACTTCAACAAAAGAAGACGGATCGCAATGCTCCAAAATTGTCGTTAGCATGTTTACAAGTACAAACATATTGGAAATATTTCCTAATCCACGCTTAATGCACGTAATACGAAATGTTTAGTAATATCGACATATACGTTAGCTGCTTGGAGGGTTACACGCTTTATCTCTTAGTTATCGCCTGATAAATCCAAGAAGATCTGTAATTAACCCATTAACGTCTTACAGAACTCTTCTTCAGAATAAGAAGAACTTCTTCCAGAGTGAACAAATTCTGATAGAGATTGGTTGACCTAATGCTTTCTTTTATCCCCGTGTTACTTTCCAATATCCTTACATTTTTAAAACAAGCTTTTTACTATTGATACGATTGACCAATACTCTCGGCAAGGAAATATGGCTTAGGGTTAAATACCTTACAATTGCAGAGCTTATGCATTACTGGTATCACTAATTCCATATAACAGACATAATCCCGACAGATACATCATATACTCAATGCACCAAAATACACCAGTACTTTGGTGTAACTGAACCAAAAAATGTCATCAAAGACTGTATGTAGGTTGATTCTGAAAGACCTTTTCAAAACTGTTTTTTGACGCAATTTTTAAATCACTTCCGCTCTAGAATCATTCCATCGGAAGTCATCCTAAATGAGACCTCACCACATTAGGCGTTTGTTTTTTCATTGACTTTGATGACCTTTACCAGCGATTAAAAATATCGTGGAACAAAGAACAGTTACTTTGTTTTATTAGCAACCAAACACTAGTTGAACGTACGAAAAATATACGCACATGAACTGCCAAAGAAAGCATTTTATTGTTCAGATATAAACCAAAAATGCTTCCTTTGTTGTTTCATTTGCACAACAGTTGATAGAACATTGCAAAAAAAAACCATCAAAACAAATAAACAACAAACTCCTTGAAGTATAATTATTCAAAGAATTAAGAATGGCTTACCACTTATACTTAATGGCGGGAGTCTGCAAGATTTTGACTGACATTCAATGCTGAATGCCATTCCTTCTTTTTTATGAACCAGACCAGTCATTTTGTGACCGACAACTTCAACAGCCGAAGGTTGGTCGTTTGCATGGTCTTTTACACCGACTTGAAACATCATCCATGGAAGTGGTTTCTTAACGACAGCATCTTCCACCAATTCACTCTTCTTTTCTTCTTCCAGTTTGCTGTAGGCTTCTGTTTCCACTACTGACATCACTCCTACTTTGTAACTTCTCTTTCCAAAACAACTTCGGAATAAACGCTTGCGTTCCATCTTGCTTGTCTGACAACGAATTGGTTTTTTTTCTGATTATAACGTTAAGCTATTGTAGTTTATATGAGGTCTTTAATTTGTGACGTTAGAAATGTAGTCGCAGATTCGATTCATTCCAATTTTATTTATCTGTTAAAATGTGCCTCTAATTTTATATTTGTCAATATTTACATGTATATAAGTATATATGTGAGCCCATTAAGGAACGAAAACATCCATTTCTTCATAATATTTTTAACAGGTAAAAGGTCATATTTTAAAAGTTATAATAATGATGGCAAGAATAAAACCTGGACCTTTCGTTCATTATTTAATTGATCTGACTTTCACAAACGTAAATGTTAGAAAAATACACTGCATGAAATATGCTGGTATACAGCGCCGTAGTTCATCATGTCAGAAATCTGCAAAAATGAACGTCATTTCTTAATGAAGAGCTAACAGTTTATGGTCTGGCTTGGCCTGGCCTCATTGGCCTGGCCTCAAAATTGGCCTGGCCTCATTTTTGGCCTCAAATTTGGCTTGGCCCCAAATTTTGGCCTGGCCTCAAAAATTGGCCTGGCCTCAAATTTGGCCTCTACAAAAATTTTTGGCCTCCATTTTAATTTTATATTTTCTTTACATATTTGATGATTTTATTGATTTTTTATCGATTTACCGTATTATATTTCGCGTGTACGATATTTAACGGAAAATAGTTTTTGAACAAGTTGGCGTGGATTTGAATTAGCGTATTCCTGAATTTGAATATTCTTATACATATACGCATTGCATTTAGCGATGTACTTGATTTTGCGGAAGCCGCATTCCGCCAAAAACGCTAAATAGAATACACAGCCAAATGTAATACGTTTACAGTATGTTCATTACACTTAAAATGGCTTTTAGTGTCTTGTAGTGATAGTTCTGTTGAAACATATATACGACTACAGGTATAATTGATTGATTCTAGTAGATTTTGATCCATTCTGTTTTAAAATTCCAATAAAATTCCAATAAAACTGTCATTGTATTACAATGGCATGTTTTTTTTCAATTTACTTAATTCAAACTGCTCTCAGGATCGGACAATACCTATATCAAATACTTGTTTGAGAACAAAATAATGGTAGAGACCAATTTGTTTATTCTAACCAACATTAAAGGTCACAAAATGTTTTGTTTTGTTAAAATTCTGATATGGATGTTAGTGGAAAAATTGTTTCCTAAATATACAAACAACACATGCATGGAACTCTACTCTAATCAAGAGGTGATGATTAATGACCAACCCCTGAATCAAGTTATCGGAGGATGCAATGTTGCAGTCATTCACAAATGACATTTATTAAATTAGACCGTGTGAAATGTTAAACTGCATTGCAGCAATGAATCTGACCCCAATATAGCAGATTAGCGACAGAGGAGGCTGATATCGAATTTCTACTGGGGAGGGAAATTTTGGTTTGATTGGTGTTGACAGGTAATGTAAAAAAAACTGGCATTTTTAAAGTGCATTACACAGGGATAGAGATTTGATGTTATGAACCAGTTTACAAATGTTTGAGATATTTATTGATCCATCAAACAGGTCAGTCTCTTAAAATGATGTTTTACTTTATTGTTCTAATATCTACATTCCAGTCATTTCATCTACTTTTCAAAGTGTATGTGTGTGGGGAGGGGGGTTGCAGCTCTGAATTTTAACACTGATTGCTTTAGTATTGGGCATAATCCATTACTTAGCAATAGTGAAAAGTAGTGTTGTTCATGCATATCATATGTATTTATTGTGTGTGTAAACATGGATAAAATCAATTGAAACTCAATCAGTCAGGTCACTTGTTACATATATTTTTTCCATGTGATTATCTGTTAAACTTTAAAAAATCAATGAAAATTCAATGAAAACTCTGAGAAAATGTGAGAAAAAAATCTTTTTTATTCGAGGCCAAAAATTTTTGAAGAGGCCAAATCTGGGGCCAGGCCAAAATTTGAGGCCAGGATAAAATTTGGGGCCAGGCCAATTTTGAGGCCAAAAGTGAGGCCAGGCCAATTTTGAGGCCAGACCAGGCCAATGGGGCCAGGCCAGGCCAGGCCAGGCCAGGCCAGGTTTTAGAGTATGCCAACAGTTTATTACTGCTTAAAATTTTTTTTACAGAGACAAGATGTCATATTTATGACGTCACCAAACTCGCGCGTCCTTTTGATTTGCCCGATGCTTTAAAACATGAAAATATTTTATGTTTATATTTTACTTGAGCCAGCGTTCTCAAGCGTATATACATGTTTAAGAGAGAGAGAGAGAGAGAGAGAGAGAGAGAGAGAGAGAGAGAGAGAGAGAGAGAGATATTATCTGAAGTGAAAAAGGAATGCAACACAATTGCCTCGTTCAATATAATTTCATTTATTGTTGACGTTACACAAAATAGTTATGAAATAAAATGAAATACCAGAACGTTTTAGAAACAATCATTCTTTTCGACAAAACACAAGTACATATTGTAAGCTATTTTAATTTCGGTAACTACTTTCTGTCAAATTGTTAAGTCAAATTCACTGCGGAAAAAAAACCAGAGAGAAGATGTGGGTTCTTTCCTCTGTTTCCAATCATAATAATGTTCTAGGAACTCGAATAAATAAAGAATTATTGCTGCAATCCATAGCTAGGGTTAATCAAGAAAATGCATTAACAGGCTCAGATGCAGAATTTTTTCCAGGAGTGTGGAGGAGGTTGAAGGTCACGGTTTTAAATGCTTTAAAGACTTAAACTTTAAAGATGCAAGGTTTTAATGCAAGTCTTGCGTAGAACTTTCTTTTGTTCATTTAATGGATAGTTTCAATGTGCAAGGGGTTTATAAAGCTGTGCTGAAAAAAATTCATATTCAATCATTCTTCTACTAAGCAACACCAACATCTCATTCTCTGTTGGGGAGAGCATTTCTTTTTGATAAGATGACAAAACCAACAAAATTAAAGAATGCATTAACAGGCCTGGATGCAGAAATTTCCCAGGGGTGTGGAGGAGGTTGAAGGTCAAGGTTTTAATTTTGTGAACTTTTTCCAGGGAGATTATTGTACGGATGACCGGTATTAACTTATAGATAGTGAAAATTGTGAGTTTCATATGTGCATTGAAGTTTGTCTCTATCTACGTTCTGATCATATCTAACGTGATTTGTGGTTACAAGTAATTAATATGATCAAGTGGATGAATTCTGATTCGTGATTCTGAAAAATGGAGTAGATCGATAGATATCATATTGGATTATTTATTAGTAGTTTTAGTGCTTCTCTGCTGTATCGCGCTGTGTCATTCTCAAGGTGTTAAATATAAACTCTGTTTCGTTAGTGGCAAATGTAATGTCTTTTTTCTTTGTTTCCAATTTATCTGTAGCCGTCCAATAAGTTGAAAGTTTCACCTCACTCCGTCCATTTTTTTTTGTTGAATGAACAGCTTTTCTATCGATTATTTTTAAGAATGGACACCTACCGATAACTTATTGGACAGTTTTAATTTTTTTAAAGAATTATATCTTGTATAAAAGCCGAAAGGACGCCTGCAGATAAATTATTGGATGGTTTTAATTTTTTTAAGAATTTTATCTTGTATAAAAGCCGAGAAGAACAAAGGATTACATAACAAAAATCTTTTTATAAAGGTGTATTTGTATTTTTGAAAATGGTATAAATATAAGTATTTAAATAAATTCAAAATATAAAATGTAAATCATATTAGGAAACATAAAATCATGTGATATGTATTTTTGGTTGCATTTGTAATTAACTAAACTTCTTTACATATTTTATGATGCATTATTTATTTCTCTAGCGGTGTCAACATAGAAAGTTTTAAAAATTTTGAATTTTGAGAGAGAGAGAGAGAGAGAGAGAGAGAGAGAGAGAGATTTATTCTAAAAAATCTACATCCCTGAGTAATTACAAATTTACTGAGTATTTTATGTATGAGCATGATCATGAAGCCAATTGCACGACACTAGAAGACAAAATTGGTAGAAAAAAAATAGCGCTACGTCAACTAGGCGTTAGTACCACTTGTCATCATTTGTGATATTTACATAATTCTGTCTGATATTATATTCTTGATTTCTTTTGTTTTATAGATCGTTAAGTGCGCTTTATTTACGATTAAATTTTTTAAATGCCGTGTCCACAATGAAAAGAAATAAATCGGATTTATGCATCTTAAATTTTAAAATTCTTATTGCAAAAGAGGGGATTGCTGTCGGTCGCCCGCATCATCTCTGTCTTGAATAGTAATCAGATTAGAAACAAGCTATCTTATTTAATCAAACAATGCAATGTGGGAATCCTGTGTAAGTGGGACCACCGTAATGAGACAATACATTCGTGAATGCTTTGTCTCTACAGATTCTTTACAGTAAAAAATATTATACCTAAAATTAAATCTGTCCTTAAAATTTTTTATCTTCAACAAACAAGTTCTTGCATGTGAATGAAATTTCATTTATCAATAAGTAACAATTTCTTTAAATGAACAGGTCGCAATGCCCGTGACTCAGTATATTTTTAAAAAAAAAGATGATGTGTAAAAAGAAATAATTAAGTTTTTATCATCCAATTCAGTTTCAAAGATAGTTCTGAAATACAGGCTGAAGGGAACTTTATGTCATTGATTTTGTATTAAAAACGTGGCATCGATCGAGGTAAAAATCTTCGAGGTTTGTTTTCCTACGAAATATAATTATTCAACAGTATGTATCCGGTTGTTTTTTCTCGATTATCTTTATTTCGCTAGTTTGCGACCATTTATAATACATCGCAAAAATAAAATACGGAGAAACTTTGATTTTGATTAAGGTTGTTGTGTCTTGATGTAAATTGTTGAAATTTGAAACTTTATATAATAGAAAAAATTGGTTTTAAAACACCATGTAAAGAGAAATATAGTTGCCCATGTACAGTGTGTTACAAAAGATATATCTAGAGTATATCGAACACCATGTACAACGCCATTTGTAGAGCTACAAAATGTAGGCATTCAGTGCATGGCGCAGTGATCTCAAACATCAGACTTTGAGGCCCAAATTGAAGGTATCTTTTAATCATTTTTCTTTATCTCTTTTTTGTGCAGAACATGTGAAGATGTCGATTGCAATTGGTCATTTTTTCCTCTTTAGATGTAAATGAAAATTTTTCATAATTTAATTGAGATCAAGTTCATTTTTACTTAGTCATTACACTAGAGAACTCTTTCAATTAATATTGCTGAGTTTTTACAATTGATTTTGCCAAAACATTTACGATATATATAAAAATAAGGAAGAAATAACTGTCACGGTATTTTCAATGTATCGATCATAGTGTTTTAATAGTCTGTCTTTAAGGTGAATTATCTTTATTATTCATCAAACGTTTCTGTCAACTTTCCTAGAAAAACACGTAGACAAAGTATTTTTCACGCTCAGTATCAAGTATCAGAAAATATACAAAACATCATGTGTCATTGTGTTTTTCTATTTGAAACGGCATTATTTATACCGCATTACACCGTTTTTGGAACGCCATTTTCTATGGCTTTTGGTTTATATTGAGTTGAACATATTTTACATATTCTTCAGTATTGCATATTAAACTTTCATAATAACATGATCAACCAGGGTTTGGGTTATTTACATCAATACAATGCTGTTTGCAGTATATGGACAAAAGGACGACGTCAGGTGTTTGTGGATTATTGTTCCAGAAAATGTTTGCACCAAAAAAGGGGACGGAAGTTGAGACTGTGTAGTCTGGAATAATGTGGTTCTCTGGTTTTTTTTTTTATGTATGGTAGAATCAAGCTTGTTACTGGTTGTTATTCAGTTTGATAGAAATTAAAAACAAATTCCCCACTGATACAGAGAACAATATATTACATTTTGTAAGAAAATGTAATCGGTTGTTAAATCCATTCTGTTGAATTTGATAACTGCCGAATTTATACTAATAATAACAGTTTAAACCGACTAACATAATCCTATCACTGTATCACCCTATTTAAACGCTTTTTAAATTTTTAAATGTTTCAACTATATTTTGAAATAAGTTTGAGTCGATATCATTTCTTGCATATTCAATCATGGAATGTAAGAGAATAAATTTTAATTCTAATTTACAATGCTACAATATGTGATTTTACTAAGCAAGCATCCTCAGATAGTTTAGATTCTAAATTGATCAATACTGGGGTCCCAAGAGGGGTTCAAAGTTCTATATAGAATTATATGGGAAATATTTAAAAATCTTCTTCTCAAGAACTCTAATGCTACACTTTTGTGATATAACTATGTAAGCAACTTAATATCTTCATATCCTCATATCAAGATCACGGTGACTTTGTTACTGTTTTATAATAATTTAACTATTCTCAAATATATAACTTTGATATTATTAGGACTATGATCATTTTAATTTGTTAGTTGGTGTATTTTGCAACCTCATTTTATCTTCATTCAAAGGTAGGTCACAGTAATTATAACTTTCCATTCACTTTTTATCATTATTGTTTTTCCATTTTTTTTTTTTAAATTCATACGTTGAGGCCTGGAAATAAGATTAGTCAGTCGATGCATCTTAGATTTTAGGATATGTTGTCCAAAAATAGATGTCAGTGATCATCTTTTTATATATTGTTTTATGGATGAATATATGAGAATTTTGGGAAATTTTACAATAATTAATAAGATTTTCATATTTAAACAGTTCCAAGAGATACAAGAACTGTTGTTTAGGTGAAAAAAGTGGCCCATGAGCCTCTTGTTTCATATCTTGCACACATTTTATCATGGTGGTTTAGAGAATATTGGAAGAATATTCACATTTACTGAGTATTTTTACCTATATATGTCTGAAAAACCCCAACTTATTGTTTTAAAAGGATGTAAATTGTTTACTTGATCGATCCTGTAAGAACTTGTTATAATTGAATAAATCAATAAATTACATGACCAAATTTGTACATATACTGGCTCTTTCACCTAATAGTATAGGACATACTGACCGATCGTACGTTATTTTACGTACTTTCACCAACTGTAAATGAGTAATGAAATAAGGAATGATATTTACATCCACTGGGTATTTCTCTATTTATATTACATTTCATTCTTCTACTGAAAAATTATTATCTAGATAAATGTATTCCTGCATGCAATTGTCAATGTTCTGCGCATTCAATTTACTCAATTTACGTGTTGATCATGAGTAATGTCTTATTTTATTCCGTGCAGGGATTATTTTGTGATCGATCAAAACTTAAGTAACGTTGAAAACCTGGAATACATGCGTTCAAATATAGTTTCAGCAATCTCCAATCTCCGGAAAATGACTTCCTTCTATGCAATGACAATGGCGATACCTAAGTTGTCTACTCACATTATATGAATAATCTAAGAGACACTCAAAGATAAATGTAAATATAAACAGTAGTATAACAGTAAATATAATGTAACTCAATGTTTTTTTTTACGGTGGTAGGAGGTTACATTGCTCTCTAACTGCCCGCATAAACATATTTAGGTTGTAGCAGGTACAAACAAAATAATTGGGTTTTTTGTTTTTTGTTTCTTACGCATAATGGTTGCGATCATTGTAGAAAAGATTATAACACCAACTGACTTCACGCGATTTATGTATATTTTTCCTGCAATTTCGCAACCATATGACTAGTACCATTGTGTTCCAAGAAAGAAAGCAATACATGTATAATGTTATGAAACTATGGAATATTAAATGGGAGTTAATGCAATGCCATGTTTACTGAAAATCACTACTTATTATGTTTAAGCCTTAAAAACAATTTTAGGACCAATTGCATTTATGTAATAAAGTATACAACTGGTGGTAAACAAGGGTGCGATAGGTAAGCACACAAGCATAAAAGCACCCTTTTCTCAATGAAGAGGTATGAAGACGCATGATCACAGAGTATAACTGAGCAACATACTGTTTTAGCAGACTTCAATTGAGACTATTAAAACGGCACAATACACAGAAAATAAGATGAATGCACAAACTGTTTCTGAGAGACAAATCCTGAAAACACAGGGAATAGTCGTCCCTAAATAGTACTTAGCTCGCTTCGATAATTGCTTGGATTCTGTAACGATGTACATGTATAAATATTAACAAAACACATTTCGAAAGAAGAATTCAGATTTTGATTTTGAATTGGATTTCCCTCTGATAAAATATGATACCAGTGATTATCAAGTTTGAGAAGGCTTAAATTTTTCTGATTTCATAAACTAATCAGAAGATGATGTAATAGTCATTGCATTTATAAGAAGAAATTAAGAGAAAGAGAGAGAGAGAAAGTGATTATGTGAAGATCAAAATAATACAACACATTTTTTTGTAAGATATATCTATTTATTGTTGACAAGTTACACAGAATCAAATAAAATGAAACGAACTACCAGAACTTTAATTTATATTAAAAAAAAATACAACTTTTTTAAAACAATTGTTCTTGGGTTGCCAAAAGTTTTGACAGAACCACATGCAATACAATTTTGTTTCTTCACTTTGCGATTTGTCACTTGCTTCCTTTACTGTCAACTGGAAGTCCAAATGAACGCTAAAAGAAAAGGAAGAAGTTGTTGATTCCTTCTTCTGTTTCCAATCATTAAAAAATGTTTAGTTACCAGTAGGAATAAATATGGTTACCGAATTCATATTATTAAAATTGAGTTAACTTGTCTAATCCTCGTAGAGAGATGGAAGCTGAACAATCTCATCAGTCCCGTTAAACTGCACGTATAAAACAGCCTTCTTTGAGTTTTCCTGAGATTTCTTTGCCTCATTAGTCTTGTCTCTGCGAGCCTTGGCCCTTTCTCGCTTTTTCTCCAGACGCTTTTGCCTTTCCTCTACAATTAAGATTTTTCAGAATGAATGATAGAACATTGAAAAAAAAACCCATCAAAACCCATTAAAACAAATAAACAATTAAACAACAAAGTTCATGAAGTAAAAGTATTAGGAAATTAAGAATGTCTTACCATTTATCTTTAATGGCGGCAGTCTGAAAGCTTTTGACTGACATTCAATGCTGAATGCCATTCCTCCTGTTTTCTGAACCAGACCAGTCATTTTATGACCAAAAACTTCAACAGCCGAAGGTTGGTCGTTTGCGTGGTCTTTTACACCGACTTGAAACATCATCCATGGAAGTGGTTTCATAACGACAACATCTTTCATCAATTCACTCTTCCTTTCTTCTTCCAGTTTGTTGTAGGCTTTTGTTTCTTCAACTGACATTACTCCTACTTTGTTACTTCTCTTTCCAAAACAACTTCGGATTAAAGGTATGAGCCCCATCTTGTTTGTCTGACAACGGAATCGCTTTTTTCTGATTATGACTTGAAGTTATAGTGATGTCATCAATTTGTGACGTTATGCTATAGCATCCCTCTTGATTTGATAATATTGATCTAAATAGACGTACAGTCTCATAAAGTCTAGCTTGCTTGTCGGACAAAATATGCTCTTTTTGTTTGGTTATCATGACGTACCGAGCATTTATTTGTGCCATCTTGTCATCACTTCGGTGCTGCGGGTCTTTAGCTTTAGTAAAGATATCACCATACATTCCAATTCTCATCCTTTTTTCGTTAATTTCATCCATTTGCTTGCGATTCCAGTCGCATTAATGTTTTGTCAAGATCGGAAGCTAAGAGAATACCGAAAATTCTATAGAACAAATACAAACATCGTCTTTGGACTTCTTGACAAAACACCAAACGTTCGGATATCTTTACATCCAACACTTAGTTAACCCGAGAGAACTATCTCATTTTTGTCATTAAATGTCGAGCCATTCTATACGTGTAAAATTTGCTTTTGTTCTTTGCCTTGCGCCTAATTTGTGTACTGTACACAGGGAGATATTCGCTCCATTTTATTTTCGCCCCTTCGCCCACTTTGTCAGCGGGAGGAATTCAAAACAGTTTTTAAATAACTTTGTTTATTAGTAATAGTATCTATTTATAACTTTGTCTGGGCGAATTCAAGACGGGGTAAAACCGTTTGCAGGTGTGAAGAAGGGCGAAAATGACACGGGGCAAAAATAACACTGTATACAGTATATCAAGAAATAAAAACTAATTACAAATAATAAAGTTTATTTTTTTTTGTTAATTTGTACTTAGTTTATGAAAGCATTCACAGGATGGCACAGTTTTTGTTCTCAAACATCAGACTTTGCGGCCCAGAGGTATCTTTTTTGTGCAGAGCATGTGAAGATGTCAATTTCGATTGGATATTTTTTGCTCTTCAGATGTAAATAAAAACTTTCGCATGAATAAATTGAGATCAAATTCATTTTTACAAAGTCATTACACTAGAGAACTCATTCAATTAATATTGCTGGTTTTTTTCTAATGAGAACATTTATGATATATACAAAAATAAGGAAGCAATAACTGTCACGGTATTTTCAATGTATCGATCACAGCGTTTTCAATAGTCTGTTTTTGAGGTGAATTATATCCTCATTATTCATCAAACGTTTCTGTCAACGTTCCTGGAAAAACGGACCAAGACAAAGTATTTTTCACGCTTAAATCTCTGGTTGATGATATTATTATAAAAGTTTAATATGCAATACTGAAGAATATGTAAAATATGTTCAACCCAATATAAACCAAAACCCAAAGAAAATTGCTTTCTAAAACGGGGCGTAATGCTGTATAAATAATGCTGTTTCAATTGTATAAAGGACCACTTTTTTTATATTATGGAATACTCTAGACATTATTATTTACATCAATGCAATGATGTTTCCAGTATATGGACTGAAAAACGACTTTTGTATTATTGTGAAATATTTTTGAAGTTCACTGATGAGACTTTGATAGTTACATTAATGCATTTTGAGATACTGAATTATTCAGTTTTTCATTTCAATGACGGTAATAAGAGTAATAGACTGTATTTAGTTGAATAACGTGGTTCTCTGTTTGGTTGTTCGATGGATTGTAAAATCAAGCTAGTTACTGGTTGTTATTCAATTTGAAAGAAATTAAAACAAATTCCTTATTGATATAGAGTACAATATATTGCATTTTTTAAGAAAATTAAAATAGTTGTTAAATCCATTCTGTTGAATTTGATAAGTACCGAATTTATACTAATATTACAGTTTAAACTGACTTATGTAATCCTATCACTCCATCACCCTATCGCTGAAACATACAACTATATTGTTCGTAAAATGTATAACTTATCACTGTAGACCTATCAATCAGTTTTTAAATGTTTTAACTATATTTTGAAATAAGTTTGAGTCAATATCTTTTTTTTGCATGTTCAATCATGGAATGTAAAGAAAATAAATTATGATTTCAATGATTTTAATATTAAATACGTATACTTTTTATTACTGTTATAATGTTTCTGGTTTTCCACGTGTCGAAATATCTAAATACTTGTAGTGTACTCATTAGGCTTAATCTTACAATAAAAAAAAACCCTCAGTTGCTGTCTTTAGTTTAGCGCCCGTGTATTCATAAGACTACTATGTAAAAGAATGCGCAAAGCCAGTTTGATAAACTACATGTACTTATTACAAAAAATGGTAAAATTATTTAGAGATTACAAAAGATAAACATCTCAAACCCGTTTATCAATCCAGTCCGTGTTAAACGGGGTCGGAAAAACATAAACGTTTTTGTACCACCTCTGATCATCATTTATTCTTAAAGTTAATTTTTAAGAACCAATGAGATGAGCTTCATTTTTTGGCAATATTTGTAATTATTTTGTTTTTTCATTTACATATTCATATAATTTTTTTTTTGTGTCTGGAGAACTATACATTTCAGCAATTTTCAGCAACTTCACTTCTTTGTACTAATGTGCGTGGAAGTCCCAGCTTAGACATATTTGTTATGTCGCAGAATATTGATAGATAAGTTTGTGTTGAAACATTTTTGTATTATTATTGTATTCACAATTCACAAACGTGATGCGTGTGGGTCGCCAATATAAAGTCGCGTGGTCGGAGGGACTCTGAACTGATCACGACACAAACAATGTGTTTATAAGAAGTCATTTCGCTCACCTTAACAACATTAGATTCATACGGTTTGTGAAGCAACATGAATGCTTAATGTATGATTAATTTCTAAAGGGGGTGATAAGGCATGGGTTAGAACACCAGGCTGAAGCTAGCAGCCACTAACAGCAGCCACTAAGCCCGTAGAAGCTAGCAGCCAATAAGGAAAATCATCTAAGTACTGAGAGTACTCGAATCGAAAATTATATTATACTTTTATCGGCATTCTTTAATTACTAACAAGAAGATTTATGCATGACTAATTTGTATGAGCATTGACAACTTCGGAGGCAGTAAAGCTCGCCTGAATAAGAATTATAAATGCGTTTGTGTTTAATGAAATTAATTAATATTGGTATTTGTCTATACATGTGCTTAAAAATTGATCCCCGGGTCTGTTTACTTTTCTCCGGAAATAACATGCATAAAAAATTCGGAAAAGTAGTCTAATTATTACTAAAATAGGACTTTCAGACATCTTGTATTGTGATTTTATTCTCATAAAAAAATTAGCCCTTGTCAAAACAAAAACCAAACAAGAGAAATCCAGAGGTTAATTTGGGATTATTTTATGTCAGCAATGTTTTGACGTGAACCTTCGAGAAAAAAATGCAAAGATATAAACAAGAGATTATTTAGCTCACCCGAACTTTCGCATTTTTTAAGCATTTTAGAATGATATAGGGATTAAAGGTGGTTCATTATCTCCCTTATCTTTGAAGTGTGCATCAAACGGAAAACAGGGCAGTGTAGGGGACCTATAGGGCTGTTATTTCCCGGTCTCCAATTTAGGCTGTAGGGGTACCACCAAGTGGCTCCCAGGGGTCCGGGCTCATTTCAGGGGTTTATATCTCACTTGAGTTTGATCACAAGAACCTGGAAACACTGAGGTTAAGTAGAGGACATCAAGAGGTATTCATAACAAGCGTTAGAGGTCGCCTATGACCCCTATAAGGGTCCAGTTAGCTCACCCGAACTTTGGCATTTTTTAGCATTTCCCAATGATATAGGGGTTAAAGGTGGACCATTATCTCCCTTATCTTTGAAGTGTGCATCAATCGGATAACAGGGCAATGTAGGGGACCTATAGGGCTATTATTTCCCGGTCTCAAATGTGGACTGTAGGGGTACCACCAAGTGGCTCCCAGGGGTTCGGGCTCATTTCAGGGGTTTATATTTCACTTGAGTTTGATAAAAAAAAACCTCAAGAGGTATCCATAACAATCGTTAGAGGGCGTCTATGACCCCTAAAATGGTCCAGATAGTTCACCCGAACTTTGGCATTTTTTAGCATTTCACAATGATATAAGTGTTCAAGGTGGACAATTATCTCCCTTATCTTTGAATTGTGCATCAAACGGATACCAGGGCAGTGTAGGACCTATAGGGCTGTTATTTCCAGGTATCAAAGTTTGGCTGTAGAGGGAACACCAATTGGCTCCCATTGGTTCTGGGTCATTTTAGGGGTTTATAGCTCACTTTAGTTTGATCACAAAAACTTGGAAACACTGGGATTAAATAAAAAAGGTATTCGTATTAAGAGACCTGGAAGAAATTGCCCCATAGGTCCCCTACACTGCACTCTTATCCGTTTTCTGCACACTTCAAAGATAAGGGTGATAATGAACTACCTTTAACCCCTATATCATTCTGAAATGCTAAAAAATGCCAAATTTCGGGTGAGCTAACTGGACCGTTTTAGGGGTCATAGGCGACCTCTAACGCTTGTTATGGATACATCTTGAGATCCTCTACTTCACCTAAGTGTTTCCAAGTTTTTGTGATCAAACTCAAGTGAAATATAAATCCTTGAAATGACATGGAATCCCTGGGAGCCACTTGGTGGTACCCCTACAACCTAAATTTGAGACCGGGAAATAACAGCCCTACATGTCCCCTTCATTGCCCTGTTATTCGATTGATGCACACTTCAAAGATAAGGGTGATAATGAACCATCATTAACCCCTATATCATTCTGAAATGCTTAAAAATGCCGAAGTTCGGGTGACTTATCTGGACCCTTATAGGGGTCATAGACGCCCTCTAACGCTTGTAGTGGATGCCTCTTCATGTCTTCTATTGAACCCAAGTGTTTTCAAGTTTTTGTGATCAAAAAACTCAAGTGAGATATAAATCCTTGAAATGAGCCCGAACCCTTGGGAGCCATTTGATGTTACCCCTACAGCCTAAATTTGAGACCGGGAAATAACAGCATTATAGGTCCCCTACACTGCCCTGTTTTCCGTTTGATGCACACTTCAAAGATAAGGGAGATAATGAACCACCTTTAACCCCTATATCATTGGGAAATGCTTAAAAATGCCAAAGTTCGGGTGAGCTAAATGGACCATTGTAGGGGTCATAGACGCCCTCTAACGCTTGTTATGGATACCTTTTGATGTCCTCTACTTTACCCACGTGTTTCAAAGTTTTTGTTATCAAACTCGTGTGAAATATAAATCCTTGAAATGAGCCCGATCCCCTGGGAGCCACTTGATGGTACCCCTACAGCCTAAATATGAGACCGGGAAATAACAGACCTATAGGTCCCCTACATTGCCCTGTTATCCGATTGATGCACACTTCAAAGATAAGGGTGATAATGAACCACCTTTAACCCCTATATCATTCTGAAATGCTAAAAAATGCCAAATTTCGGGTGAGCTAACTGGACCGTTATAGGGGTCATAGACGCCCTCTAACGCTTGTTATGGATACCTCTTGAGGTCCTCTATTTAACCTCAGTGTTTCCAGGTTCTTGTGATCAAACTCAAGTAAGATATAAACCCCTGAAATGAGCCCGAACCCCTGGGAGCCACTTGGTGGTACCCCTACAGCCTAAATTGGAGACCGGAAAATAACAGCCCTATAGGTCCCCTACACTGCCCTGTTTTCCGTTTGATGCACACTTCAAAGATAAGGGAGATAATGAACCACCTTTAACCCCTATATCATTCTGAAATGCTTAAAAATGCCAAAGTTCGGGTGAGCTAACTGGACCCTTTTAGGGGACATAGACGCCCTCTAACGCTTTTTATGGATACCTTTTGAGGTCCTCTACTTAATCCAAGTGTTTCTAAGTTTTTGTGATCAAACTCAAGTGAAATATAAATCCTTGAAATGATCCCGAACCCTTGGGAGCCACTTGGTGGTACTCCTACAGCCCAAATTTAAGACCGGGAAATAACAGCCCTATATTGCCCTGTTATCCGTTTGATGCACACTTCAAAGATAAGGGTGATAAAGAACTACCTTTAACACCTATTTTTCTTCTCTTATTTGCAATAACATAAAACGTCACGTCAAATTATTTTCTTGAGATATATTTCTACCTCTACACGTCCTCAATTCAGTCGTAGTACTGTATTTTGTACATAATAATCATTTCAATCTTGGAATGTGACTATGGATATTGAACATCAAAATGTTCACTTGAAAATTATATTGAGAAAAGAATTCATACAACTTCCTTACTTTTTTCAGAATCTTTTTACATATACTGATCAATTCATTTGATTAAATTTACGCTGACAGTGTCTTCGACTGTTCGCAGAGTAGCCTGGTTCCGGCCTACCCATAATGCTCCGCACAGTAGCATTATAGGTAGGCCGGAACCTATACGCAGAGCTACGTGTTCGATTTGTTTACGCGCTTCGATAAACAGCGCTACCCAAAACTGTGCACTTCCGTTCCTACACTGTGTAAAGGCCTACGTAAAATATTCGAGGTTGTTTTTCCACTCATTGCAAAGGCACACGAAGTTGCGATTGCAAGGTATGAGGTACGAATCGGCTATTTAATACGGGATATGAAGGTAGCAAGCATTGCAAAAAAAAAAAGCCTCCATAACTTGCTATTGCGGTTTATTTATTTTTTCTGCAGTGATCGCTACCTTCATACCCCAATGAATTATCAAAGAAAACACTTATTATTCATCTTCTACACTGAAACCGAAAAGGGTGGGGGGACTTCTTTATTTCGACTTTCCGTCTGACAGTCAGTTGCTCTTTCTCAACTTGGTTTTCGAGACTTTTTTCTTATGGTTTCGAGAATTGATTTAAAACTTGCTGTGTAGCTTCAAGGAGAAACTACAGATCAAATTGTATTATAGATTGATCAATGGGTGATGAGGAAATTATTTGATTCTGATCTGTTCTTCTATATAAAATCAATGTTTGGGACGTGATGCTCAATGCTCATTTTTAATCACTAACGTAGATCTAATACTGCAATCATTATCGTTCAATTCAACGGAACCTATCTAAATGAAAAATCAGACTGCCCAATAGTACGATTAAAAAATATTTCACAGACTTTTAATCATTTTTCTCGTCCACTGCCTGGTTCAAACTTCTTCTTTTTTTCCATGAGATCACAATTCCCTAGTTCATGTGTTCTATATAAAATGAATACGTTTAATAGATACATATTTATATGAAGTGTAGATTTTTCATTCTCTCTCTCTCTCTCTCTCTCTCTCTCTCTCTCTCTTGCATTATGACGTTCATTTTGTCAAACCTGTTCACGGTTTTTGAGTACGTATGATAAAAATTCACGTTATGTATAGATTCATATAGATTCATTGTTGTTTCTTTGATTTAATGAAATTTTTCCGTCTAATATAGCATACTATTTATGTATTTTAAGTCTAATCATTCAATTATCATAAGATCAATTATATAAAATCTAAAAGAAAAAAAATATTTCTCACACTTTATTTTTTTTCGCTACGCGAAATGGCTGTCCATCTATCGTTTTGTAGTTTTTAAAAGTGATGTTAAACATAAAATAAATGCCTTGTAATGTTCATAAATCTTATTTGTAGAATTATTTTGGTCAAGGATTTTCAATGTGTATAAACAATCATTATAATCATGCAAGAGAGATTTTAAAATCCAGTTTAATCTTTCTTGCAATTCAGACTGCTTTGTCATTGCATACTTGTAAATAAATATTGTTTAAACTAATTGGCACGTACGAGGAGACTTCATATAGCTTTTAAAAGAAAAAGCTTTAATCCATATGTTCTATCAATCGTGAAGCGAAACGTAAAGCATCGGATGCCAAAGCTCTATAAAAAGCGGCCAATTTTCCCTCACGCTATCTCTGTTACACTAACGCATTAACGGTTAACATGGGTCGGGTATATTTCATCTTCCCTTGTCTTATATCTGTGTGTATGGGTGCTACCTGGGATTACACAGACCCATCTACCTGGACGTCTGTCGACACTAAGTGCGGGGGGACAAGTCAGTCCCCCATCGCTTTGACGGAGTCAACCATGACATCAGCGACCTATCAAGCTTTTTCCATCACAGGGGATAACGTCACGCTAACGGAAACCATGAAAAATAACGGTCACACAGGTAAATAGGACTTTAATTTTTGAAAATACTAAAAAAAGAAATCGGAACGGAAATGTCATAAAGATAATCTGGTCTGTCTACAATTTGACGCATCAAAAACGTTAAACGGTTGCCGTTTCAAATTTCGTACAATTTTGGTTTAGTTTACTGCGAAAAACTTATTGTCTGCGCTCAGTAGAAGGAACTTAATTATAAGCAATGTATGCAATTGAAATCCTATTTATCGTTCTGAAAGATTCTATTGTTTTTATTTTTATAGTCTCAAAATATTCAAGTCATATTCAAATTCTAATAGCCTCCTTATTGTTTCATACAATAAATTTTAATCTATAAAAATTCAGTTACAAACTCATGGTTGAATAATAATTTACAAATATTATTTTTAAAAAACCTCACAATACGTGGCGGAAAGGTTATTTTTAAGAAAAATCTTCATTTACTTTTTTTAAAGTAACAAATACTCGAAAAGGCATTTCAATTTTAAAAAATGGTATGGAGGTCTATGAATTTTATTTAGGTTGTTCTATTCAACAAAACATTTTGCAGCCAAACGGCGAAAAAAAAAAATGGAATCAGTATTTACAGCTCTCTTCTTTGCACATACTCTTGAAGACGAAGGGTCAAATCAATTTGTTTCTGAGATCATCAATAGTATGATGATCAACACCATCCTTCTTATTAACCAGATTTCTTCCTTTTACCATCATAGTTTGTCTAAAGGTCATATTCAATATTGAAATTAAGTCTGTGGGAATTTCTTTAAAACTATGGTTAAACCTCGCTAGTAAGTACTTTGTAACTCACATTTTTTTCAATTCAAGGAGGCATGTGAACCCTCCAAATAAGCAATTAGATTAACTATAACTATAGCTTTTTCTTTTTCGTTGTCTGACAGCGTAGCCCAATTGGTTAAAACGGTTCGAAACCGGCTAGGGATTCTTACTTTTTTCTCTTTAACATTTTTTTTATAAAAATGAATTTTATGGTTTAATTGAACAATTTTGATTTTTAAATAGTGCTTATATTGTGAAAATCTTGCAGAGTCGCTACAACTTTGTTTCTCTTCGTCTTTACGTCAACGATAGTATACATGTAACTAGTACTCCATTGGTCCCGAATTACAGCTATGAATTATATCGACATAAACTAGTAAACATGTTCATTTAAACACACACACACACACACACACACACACACACACACACACACA
>WFKH01011801.1:17804035-17855513 GCA_016163765.1 Magallana hongkongensis
AAAAAATCAATTTTGAGTCAAGAGTCAAGACCATAGAATGTGCATATATTTTCTTTTGCTAATATAACATCAACAGTGTGGGGAACTTCAATGTTTTGAAATTTGTCAAAAATGTAAAATTCAAGAGTTGATTTTTACTAGAAAATGATTGCCTTATGTGTCTACCACCACAATTTTCTAGCATCTACATCAATATAAAATGAATAACGTTTTTTGACTGTTGATGGATGCATGTAGCTCATGTTTTCTACAGCTCAAAAGACAGAGAAAATATAAAAAAATTCTGGCCATTTGAGTTGATCAGGTGGGAAATGCATTTGTTAGTGACTAAAGTGAAATGAAGATTTCATTGATTTTGCCCTCTTATCAATATTCCATAAGTTTATTTGATTCGATACATGAACACTTACATGTAGGTTTCCATACTTCTTTTTTCAGGCACACCTGACTTCAAATTTGGAAGCAATAATGCATCTAATGCCACAACAGGATCTGGATTCAAGTTGAATACTGATGGGACTACCACAGGAGCTTCATCTACTTCTGGATTTACATTCGGATCAGGTGAGAACAAGTCCACAGCATCTGGATTCAAGTTTGAATCCAATGGGATGGCTAACAACTCCAGTACTACATCTGGATTCACCTTTGGAAAAAGTGAAGATAAGTCTGCTACTTCTGGATTTACATTTGGGAAAAAGGAGGAGAAGTCACCATCTTCTGGATTCACCTTTGGAAAAAGTGAAGAAAAACCACCAGCTTCTGGATTTGTATTTGGAAAAAAAGAAGATAAACCTGCAGCATCTGGATTTACATTTGGCAAAAGTGATGATAAACCCACTAATAGTGAATTTACATTTGGCAAAAGTGAGGACAAATCTACAACATCTGGATTTACATTTGGGAAAAGTGAGGACAAAACTGCATCACCAGGATTCTCATTTGGCAAAAAGGAGGAGAGTTCTACAAAATCAGGATTTACTTTTGGAAAAAGTGGAACTACAGACACTTCCTCCTCATCTGGATTGAAATCTGAATCTGGAAATGAATCCAGCTCCACCACTGGGTTTTCATTTGGTACCAATGCTGGAACTGGTAATGTTCCAAAACCAGCATTCAGCTTTGGTTTAGGAAGTGGAACTACAAACAGTGACAGCACAAAAGGATTTTCGTTTGCCCCATCCACCTCAGCTCCTGGCTCCTCATCATTTGGTCCAGGATTTTTCAGCAGACCAGCGGGAGCTTCAACAGATGCTGCAGCTACACAAGGCAAGTCTATGTTATGTTTGGGAATTTTTCTTGGTTTTGATTATTCGAGTTAAGCTCAATAATTATAACTGAGCTATTGAATTTTCATTTTTTTTAACTGAAAAATAAAAATAGTGCACAGTCCTCAAAAGTCAAAACTGTTGTTTAAACAAAATTCACAAAATCAATGCCCATTCAAACTCTTGTAACCACAGTATACAGATTTATTTTGCTATATATTGGGTGTATTTGTGCATTTTTCTGTTAGATTTCAATTGATACTAGCAGTATTTATCCTTTAGAAATATTGATGCAATTTATTCTTTAGAAGTATTGTTGCTTTGAAAGAATCAAATATTAAATGGAATGATAAGAATAGAACTATAGCATGGTCATTGATTATTGTTTTTCTTGTGTTTTAGAAGAGGAAGAATATGAACCACCAAAAGTAGAGAGCACAGAAATAGCAGAAGAAGGCTCTCAGTATTCTGTCAAGTAAGTTATCGGTCTTATACTGGTAATGAAGCAAGCTCTAGCTTCTCTGTCTATTAATCCATAAGTCTCATAGTGAAGCAAGTGTCTAGCTTCTATAGTACAATAGTAGAAATCTGAAAGATAACAAAACATATTCACTATGTTGGATACAGATCTAGTTAATAAGTGTAATACTACAATTTAATTCTATGAAAATATCTTTTTTGTTGAATGCTGACTGAAAATGCTAATTTACAGGGTACTTGTATGACTCGTATTCATATTTACTGTGCTCAATATGTAAGTTGTTTAAATATTGCAAATTGCATTTACACAATGTGTTTGTGCATAGAGAAGATCTTTATAAAATGTGATTTACAATTTGTTTTAGATGCAAACTGTTTTATCAAAGAGATGGGAAATGGAATGAGAAAGGAGTTGGTTTTCTGCACTTGAAGAAGCCTGATGGGAAAGCACAGCTGGTAGTGAGAGCAGACACTAATCTAGGTATTCTATCAACTTGAGTAATGTGTGGATGTACATATGTAATACTGAGGACTTGTACATTTAGTGTTGTTAGTGGCAAAATCATTAATTTGTCCAACAAATTATTTTCAACTTGGAAAAATGTAATTTTCTTCATCTTTAAAAATGATTTGCAAGTGAGGATTTTTTTTTTACAGTAATAGAGACAAGAAACATATACCAATATATATTTTTATCCTACAAGTCGTTCATAGTTTGCTAATGAAAGTTCTTAAAAAATTGATTTCAGGTAATATTTTGTTGAATATCAGCCTGTCGCCATCTATTCCTCTGAAGAGACAGGGAACAAACAATGTATATATGATGTGTGTTCCGAACCCCAAGATCAGCCCTAAAGACGAGGAAAACAAGCCGGCGGCCATGTTGGTCCGTGTGAAGAACGCCGAGGCTGCCGACGAGCTCCTAGAGAAAATGGAGGATCTACGGAAGGAGTGATCCTAGGCAATGGAAGGGGTGATCCTAGGCAACCTAGGCAATGTTCCTTATAGAAGAATCTGTTCATATATTGCTCATGCTCAGACCAGTACATGTGTACAATGATTTGTTGTTGATTCTGTGTGATTGAGGATGTGTGAGAGAATTTAGTGACAAGTGGCACCAAGAACCTGGCTATATTTCTGGACCATTGTTACAGAGTGTGGTATTTTTACTCTGGAGCCAGTATTACATGTATGTTCCAGCTACCTCTTTGATAGGAGATAAATGAAATATCTGCACACGGATCTGTAGCATGTACTGTTATGGTGTTCAATATTTCTCTTGAAGTATGATGCAATCATAAACATATTGTATTATCTAAATGGTCATTGTATAATTTTGGCTATCCGTACATCATTAATATATCCATGCTTTTTTCCTTTTGATGTGTTTATGTTAAAGAAAGAAATGCAGGTATTTTCCCACATACAGGTACATGTAGTTACTGTAATAGAATTTTTTAATAAGGTAAAATGTAAAGAGATCATGTACCTGTTTGTTCGAACCAAATTATTATGTTGTTATGTCTCATACTTTTGTTCATTGGGCATTGAGGTTATTTTTTATTTCCAGCTGTTTTTGATAGGAGAATAACGTGCACACTTTAAGATAATAGTATGAATTATTCATATTATTATGTTTGATTGCTAAAAAATTTTGAAAGCATTGATTTGAATCATTTTAAAAAATATATTTTGAATGCTATTTGCTATGAAAAGTGAAGAAAAGCCAAAAATTTACATGCATGCTTTGAAGAGATAAGGAATGGTTTTGTTAAAGCTAACAATAAACTTTTGTACTTTTTTAAATTCAGAAGCGAAAGAAGGATGTGAGTGAAAATACAGAATATCTGTTGTTTAAATGTACTTGTATGTTGACATGAATGGTACAGACATTATGGAGAAAGTAGAATTCTGTCATGTTTAAAAATGCCCATGTTACCAAGTAAGATGAGCACATATTTAAAGAGGTCTGATATTAACTTGTCAAAGAATTCATGAACTCTGCGACCATAGTCGCTCTTTGTTGTATAATCTTGTTATATGTGTAATGAAAAATGAAAAATAGTTGTATTCATTTACTGTATACATGTATTTGTTTGCTGAAATCAGAAATTTTTCAGGGATCCTAAAGAGAGTATTGAATTTTGTTTTCAAGCATATTACATTTATAAGATTGTAAGACTTTGATTTTGGCTAATTTTCCCCCTGAAATCCCGCCAAAAATTTCTGTTTTCGTTATGGGTCTCAGTGCGATAACCTCAGTATAAGTGACATGTTGCTTATAGAAATTATTTAGAATATCATTTTGGGAATGAGAAGGGAAATGCATATAGTAATTTAAAGTAATTCAATTAGATTTCACTTTGGTTGTTATGGTGATGAGACACATGGTCAAACATATATGAAGTGCTTTTTACATGTACAAGTGCTAGACATTCATTGTCATTTTGTTTTCACATTGTTGATCTACTTTTGGAAAAATAAATATTTTTTTTTCTGAAAGCGTAATTTTTATTTGGAATCTTATGATTATGATATTCAACATGTATCCAATGATGGCATTTAGTGCTCAGGTTGCTTATGGCAAGAGGAAGGACCCAACTTGTTTTCAGTGTCAAAGTTTGGGTTTATCAAAGACTTAGCCTATCCAAACCTTAAACCTTGTTACAGTAACTAATCAAAAAGTAAGGTGTTAAAATTCATAGCTATGTTTGAAAGTGGTTTGATGCAGAGATATATTTGTAAATTACTCTAAAAAAAAATTAATCCCCATAAAGTCATTGATATGGTGAGACCCCCCCCCCCTTTATAAAAAAAGGGGCATGGGGCAACATTGCTCACAGAAGCACGGTATCGAACTCTTACCCAGGTACATGTAGCTAACTAGCTTACTTTATTTAATAGTGTATTAATTGGGGCTATATGGACTGTGGATATCGGCCTGGGTAGCTCAATGGTAGAGCTCCTAACTAGAGTTGCAGGGGTCCTGGGTTTGATTCCCGGTCCAGCCATATGTTTTCAATGTATTTATATGCTCATTCCTTCTTTCCTACTACAATCAGTGGCGTCGGAAGCAAATTGTATGTGGGGGGGCTGGACTTATCAAAAATCTCGACAACAAAAGGTCTTTGGTATGTATAAATTTGCAAAAAAAGACTCGTATTTTTCCTGTTTGAAATGAATAACACAAAAAGTCTCAAATTCCCTTTCTACCATTTTATTCGCGAAATTCTTAAAATTTGAAGGGTAAAGGCCTAAATGAAGTTAAGCCCCTTGGATGGTGGGAGGTGTCGTGCGGAAGTGATAGATGGCGTATAACAAACATGGCGGCCTCCATACAATCTTCGGTCGTTATCTCCCTGTTAAATGTTCTTTTCGTGTTTACCAGTTTACTTTGACATTGTGTAATTCACAAAGAAGTCAAAATGAGTATCAAAGCCTTTGAGCTTGTTCCGGTAATCGAACGGATCAAGTTAATGTCAGAAAAGGCGAAAACACAGGTAATGATGTTGAAGCATAAATGATGGGGAGTTTGATATATAGTTTTTGTATACTGTACTTTACTTTTAACATGTTTCAAAAGATAGCGGGTTTTAAGCATGTTCAAATCGATTGCCTTATTTCAAAAGGATATTTTATTATAAAACACAATAGCCTGCACATTGACAAATGCATATATTGCAATCAAATATGTCTGGGACTTCAAGGTATACTATGGTAGTCTGTCCAAAGTTATTACTTGCGTCACATTTGTTCGATTTTTGATAAAAATGCACATACCTGTGAAAGACGTACAATTGAAATTGATAAAATAGAAAATATTCAAGATATCATCATTGACACATTATCATTTTTCACTCGGAAAAAATTCACAGGAACGAAAACAGATTTTTTATGGAGATTTATAATGGGAAATGTTGACATCTTTTCTCCATTTGGAAGTCACTCAGAATACCTCGCACAATTTTTCAATGTCATCATCTGGGTACTTTCATGTCTGTTGCAATGCAAAATTCCCGCAGACTCCTTTATTTTTAGCTATGTATTGAAACCTAATAAGCTAGAAGGGGCGTTTCAAAAAAGAAATCTTGGAATTTTTTTCATACTCTTGAATGGAAATCATTTGAACCCCGAGGTATTTATAAATATTGACTAATTAAGTAAAATATGAAACGGGGGTATCTTGGGACAAAGTATAGGTGTTTACCTGAAACAAAAATTATGATGATGACTAACCAACCAAAGGGATGATTTCCAATATAACTAATACTATTGTCAACATCCCTTATAAGACAATTCAATTGTCAATAAATGTACATCTTTTTCATTCTTCTTTTACAATTTAGCTGGACTGTATTGATGTGTGTGGTAAAAACCTGTACATTGGAACCTCGGACTGGTTTGTTGAATTTATTCCATTTTCCAATTTGAATGTCATAAATTTTGAAGTCAATTCTATTTTTTAACTCTTTTATTAAATCTAATAGAGGACTGTCAGTATTGTTTTCAAGATATATCAGTAGCATTAATCCTTTGAAAGAAACAGCATACCATATATTACTGTTATAAATTATGAAAAAATAGGTAACAGACTTAACTTTATATTTTTAGCTTTGTTGTGCATTACACAATTGAAGAAAGAACCCAGCCGTCTGGAAAAGTTACCTTTCATTGTGATAAAATAGGACACAAATATCTTGCTTTAGTAAGTGTGTTGAATTATTTTCCAATAATACTGGTGTCTGTAAGGCAACCAATCCTCTTTGATATCACTTTTTAAACTTTAAATGATTTTTGTATAACCAAAAGGAATAAATTCTGGAGTATTAAGTTACATTAATTATTGTTTTGAAAGATGCAGTTTTAAATGTGAGCTATAAAATATAATGTTCGTACATGTACATGTATAAATGAGAGACAGTAAGGATATTCATAACTTTGGTATTTAAGGACTGCGGACCCAATTCATTTATACAATAGATTTTTTATTCAAATTTTTATATAATGTTAATCAGTTAATGGTGAGTGAAAATCAATAAAAAAATTACATGATCATCGACTTCCTTTTTTTAATAGGGGCGTTACAAAATTTGGGTACAGAAATTGGCAGATATAATAGAAAGTAATGGGAATTTTCTGGGGCGTGGTATAAAAACTGATATTTTAAAAATTCTGCAATAGATTTTTTACTCTAATTAAATTGCAATATTGAGAAGTCAATTAGCTTACAGATGAACAGAAAAAAAATGTAGGTCATCGACCTAAATTTTTTGAGGGGTTGTGTCAAAGTTCACGGCATGGTTCATTTTTCTTCAGAAATATCATTGAAAAAAGGACATAATTATTTATTGCCTGACGTTACATTAACTGCTGTAGATATAAATATTGTTCAGTTAATGTATAAATTCAATATCTACCAGAATATAAGAATATAAACTGCCTTTTGGCGTTGTTGATTTATAAACTGTGGAAATATAACGGACATGTCGCAAACAGAGGAAATTCCAACTAATTTTTTTTTCTTAATTTTTCTCCACTTAAAATATTTTGGCATCACAAATTATGTTTAGTATAATGAAAATTTTATTATTTTCTTTTATTCTGATGTACGTTATTACGACAGTCATATTTATAGCATATGCGCGGTTTCTGCGCAGAGGTGCGAAATCTTGAATTGGGTCCGTCGTCCTTAAATCCGATGGTTGTCTCAACTTTTTTTTTATTATCCAGAAAAAGCCAATAGTTCAGATAAAATCTGCATCTGCCCTGAATCGAATCATGGTGTTGTGTGACAATACTATATCCATGTTGAACATGCTAGATCTGGAGGTAAGATAAATTGTTTTATCAATTCTGATTTCTTACAGTACATATAGCAAGTTTTATAGATATAAACACAAATTTGCAGGGAAAATTCTGAAGATCTGTATTTTGGTCATGAAATTGGAGCTTGTATCAAGTCATGCATTGTTTCTGTTATACATTCAAGTTTTTATGACAAATTCTTATGAAAGATATTTTGTTACTGTGATATAAACTGAGTGCATGAGATACTGCATCTTGATGAGATTCTGACATTCTAGTAAGTTTATGTGAAGTACACTAAATTGACACAAATTTTTTCGTATAAAGTTAAAATAAACTAAGGGAGACAGATGGGTCATAATGGGTTTGCACTCACTCCAATGATCAAAGTAAACATATCACCAGTAGGCGGTATTTTCTAATATATGTATGAAGATTTGAACTCAGTTTCTGTTTTGTAGCAGCTTGAATTGATTTCATTGACAGTTCCTATTTAAATTGTAGCCTGTAATGGGAGGAGCCAAGATCAAGGGAGTGAACTGTTTCTGTTTTAATGAGAACCCACAAAACAGCAGCCCTTTCAGTGTTGAGGTATAATTATTGATCCAAGTTCTACATGGTTTTGTGGTCTTTATAATAAAAATCACTTCACTTCTATAGCTGATGATGCACAAGCATACTTGTATGTTTATAGATATTTTGTGATTGTTTCTTTATACTGCAGATTTGTGTTGCCCTTCGGAAAAAACAACTTCAGTTTTACACTGTCACAGAAGATAGGTTTATCCATCTAAGGGATGTTTCTCTCTCAGAACCTGCAGTTGAATTGGTAAACAGATCATCTTGTGTAAATTTCTAAATCTAGAACAAAAAAAAAATTATTTTTGGAATTCAATATTTCTCTAAATTATTTGATACAAATGTACTACTTAACCCAATTGCTGATATTATTTTAAGGTGGTATGGGACTGTCGATATTAATGTGGATAAAAGTACATTATAATCAAAATACTTTCACCTGTTCAGAAATTTCAAATTTACAATATTTGAAAAAAAAAAAATGTTTTAAAATTTTTTGGAAAGGTAGCAATTTTAAAGGGTACCTACAGTCAAAATTTTTTTATTTCATTAAAATACTCATCTGATCATTTAAAACACAGTCTCGAAAAAACCAAGTTTGTAGGATTTATGGTTTAGCTGGAATTAATTAAAATGTCAAACCTCACTGAGAGTGACCTTTCGCTCGGCTTTTTACGCCGTTATCAGCTGTGTGACGTCACAAATGTGTCCAACTGCAGAGGCAGTCTCTGTTGCTTTACAAACTAAGTATTGTCATCTGATTATCACAGTGAACAAAAGAGGGGTAGAAGATGTATGTGTTACGGGTGGGTGTTTAAATACACATTTAGATGGAGTATCCCATCACAAAATTTCACTGTAAGAAAGAACCACATTTGATTCGAAACAAAATGGACTGCCTTTCTTAGACTCAAGGGGAAATGGCATACATGTATATCTGTTAATTTGTTATACCTGGACACTACTTTCTTTCTTAAATAAACTTGATAATCTATTGAAGTGGAATCAATCAAATACATGTATTACTAAAATACTATTCTACACAAAATATTGACTATTAGGAGTCAGACTAATTTAATTATACAGGATACTTTGTGGACAGTTATAGTGGTCCGAAATAGAGGGGCAGAATGTGAAAATTGAAATACCCTAGCTGGTGCCAAACGTTTAATCACAAGAGACAATCATATTGTATTAAAGATTCTTATCTAATTATTGGTATTACATTCAGAAGAACATTTGATGGAAAGAAATACTGAGTCACAACAACCCCTATCAAGGCATATTTATGGGTACTTTAAGTTTTCCAGTAAAGTTGTTGGAGAGAGAGAGAGAGAGAGAGAGAGAGAGAGAAATAGATAAAGCAAGAGAGAGAGAGAGAGAAATAGATAAAGCAAGAGAGAGAGAGAGAGGGCACACATATTGAATATACCTTGTACATGTATATGTACCTTTTTACCGACTTGCAAAATGGGTCTGTGATTCCCATGGGTTGTGGGGTGTTTAATTTCCAATGTTTAGAATTACAATATAAAAATAGCAATGTGAATCTTGGGGAAGGGGTTCATTCCTACCTACCCAGATTTAAAAATGCTATTGGGTTTTTTTAAATTAAAGATTGTGATCTAATCACATTAAATTGCGAGCTAGTGATTACTACATATGTATAGATCTAATCTGATGAGGCAGACATTAGTGAATTTTTTACTTGATTAAGACTCAAATACCTCTGATAGTGAGAGATATACTCTCTGACCATAGAGAGTCTAAGACATCAAGAGATTTTTATTTTTGGCCTAAACCATTAATGAGGGTGTTGATCCTAATGAATTGTTACACATGTGTGGGGACTGGATGCTACTTTCATTGTTATTTGCATCCTATAGGTTAAATGTACAGTATACCTTAACTAAAATCATCTTCACTGATTTGTAAAATCTTTCCTTACATCAAAAAGAAACCAAACATCATTTTCTTTTAACACATCAGTTTCACTTGATTGTGAAGTAATGATGCTCTGCTGGTGGACACATTTGTTACGTAGCACATTCCACAACTGATAAGCGACCTTTTCATATTTAACGCTTGTGCGTTTCCGTGAGAAGGGGGAAAATGTCACATTCAATTGCTTATATCTGCTAAACCAGTGCAGATATCAAGTTGCAGATTTTTGGAGCTTTCTAAGATAGATCAATTCTATTGATTGGTGAAAAAAAAATTTTGACTGGAGGTACCCTTTAAGAAAGAAAAAAATAAAATTTAACTTGATTTTATTGTTTATTTTGATAGGAAGTACATGTACGTCACAATATGGAGGTGTCCCATACCACCTTAAAAATGTTATAATACAAGTATTTCCCATATCATTTTCTTTGATTTGTGTACACTTTACTTCGTTTTTTATCAAACGATAAAGTGAAATGATGCCAAAAGAAGATTTATATGCATATTCTTTTTATCATCAACAGGATTTGGACAATCCCTTTGTTTGTGTTGCCATGACATCACAATACTCTATGATCAATACAGACACTGGTTATGAACAGAGTTTGTTCCCTTACGATAATGAGAACAGTAGACCCCTAATCAAGAGAGTGGGCAAGGTTAGAAATTTATTACATAAAGGTGTATCATTATACTGTAAGCCTGCAATAAAATCTGCAAAATTTATTGTTGTGAACCAGTGTTCTTTTCTGTATGAAATGAATATAATGTCTACCTGCCTAGAAATAATAATTGAAGTTGATCAGTTCACATTCAGTCATTAACTAATAAAAATTAATGTGTACCGGTACAATACAAGTAAATGGTTTACAGTACCAGGTACATGTATTACATTAAAAATGAAACTTACCTCAGAATATTATTCATTTAGTTACAAAAAATTCTTAAAAGATTTTCAATGAACATGTACATGTGTATTTGATTTGGTATTGTTTAGGAAGAATTCCTGTTGGGTGGTCCCAGTGCCCTGGGGATGTTTGTGACGTCTGACGGGATTTCTCAGAGACCTCCCCTTCAGTGGTCTGACAATCTCGCCAGCATCAGCTACTTACACCCCTACATCATTGCCATGAATGACGAGTTTATCACTGTTCACAGGTACACATTTAGCCATTGTACAGGTACAACATGCACCTGATCTGGCTCACGAGAAATTGGTTCCCTGTAGATTCTGATTTGTTGATAAGAAGAGTTCCAATCTGGTCCTTTGATGTTGTGACATGAAAGATATATAAATGCATTTGATTATTGTTTGGCTCTCTTACTCTCTAATGAAAAAAACAACTCATTTTAATAGCAGTTTATTTATTAAAAAAAAAATGGCAGGTAACCTAAGATTTTATAAAGATTACCAGTACTTTTAGCAGCACTGTGTAGCATCTTTCTTTTTCAGCATCCTTGACCAACAGCAGAAGCAAACTATTCCGTTCCAGGGCGGTGTTTACTTGGAAAACTTTGAAGGCAAAGTGTTTATAGCATCAGGCCGAGCTGTCTATTCCCTGGTCCCAGTGGCTTGGGAAAAACAAGTGTGTATATTAATCACTTACTGTCTACCCGACTATCATTTACATGATACTGTAGAAACATTTAAACTTAAGGGGGAAAAGTTTCGTGGATTGCCAGGTTTTTTTTTCATGATTTTGGATACAGTTAGATTCACTTTTTTGTAATATAATGAAAAGAGGTCTTGTTTTATAATTTGTTTACCATAGGTTGTAAGTTTGTGGGTTAGGGATACCCAGTGAATCCATGAAAACTGATCCTTTTATATCATTTACATGTTTATAATGTTCATGATTCCACAGTATATCATTTTGAAAGCTCTTGAATTTATTGATAATGTTCGATAAAATTGCAGACATTGATATCATGTATCATCCTCATTTGATAACATTGTAGGTACAAGCTCTCTTGGCAGATAAAAGAGTGACAGAGGCTCTGGACCTGGCCAAAAATGCCAATAAAAGTGGACTCAGCAGGGATAAAATTAACAAGGTAATTATTGGACCATCTAACATCATAGTGAAAATTTCCTGGGGAAATGATTTCGATGAAGATTGAGAAATCTATAGTCTGTGCCTGAATTTATAACGAAGTATACATTGATGTTTTTTAATTATGACAGGTATAGATCACCTTATTGTAATTTACATGTTGGGTGACTATACTGACTCCATTTTAGTATCTCATATATGTGTATGAAGTCCTAAGTTCCACTATTTCTTATATTTCCCCAAGATAGGGAGTCAAAATTCTATACAGTACAAATCATTACAAATGATTTTTTTTTTACACATTCTGATTACTGGTTTACTATTACAATATATAAAATTTTTGTTTATTATCTAGAGTTGTAAATAAAAACTAAATCAGTAAAAACATGATGATTCTAAAAAATATATAAATGCATCTTGAAAGTACTTAAATATTTTTGTGCAAAAGAGATTATAGCGTGTTCAAAAAATTAATACATATCTTAATTTAATTAAAAAATCAATTCTTATATTATTTCAAAAGTGTTTTAAGGGCAATAACTGAAATATAAAATGCATTATCCTCCTGTATTGACTTTATCATGTTACAAGAGCTTTCATTGGCTTAAAAGGAACACAAACAATCGATATAAAGAGTAAAATATTTTTTTTACAAGAAATTGGGAAAATTTATTTAATAAAATATTTAATAAAATAGCATAGTATCTCTGTGCCTTTTTTGGTTAAAAAAAATGTGGGAGAGAGAGAGAGAAATAAAATCCAAACCAAAACAAAAAACATGTATTAATCAATCTTGGAAAATTCAAATTTGAACAAAATGCAGAGAAAGACTATTAAATTGAATGTGCAAGAAAATAAGATATAATATGATAAAGACTGCTCTGAAATGAATGATATATTATCATCTAAGGGCAAATAACTCTTAGACTACATGTAAAAAATCCAATGAATTGAAGTGTATAGGTGTCCTTAAGAAAGTCTTCTCTTTTTAGTTTGGAAGAAAGAGTTTGAGTTACATGTAGTTTAATGTTAATGCATCATAATAAAACTGTGAACATTTTCAGATATACAAGAGATTTCAACAACAGGCAGCTTTTATTGAATTCTCCCAACAAAAGTTTGAAGAGGCACTGGAATTATTCAAAAGTGGAGCAACAGATGCCAGAGAGGTAACAAACTGATAATAAAACACAAAGTTATAAAGATGACCATCAAAATGGTTCATCACTGCTCATTTAATTTTCTGAGGTTTGTTTATGTAAAGGAGAATTACATACTATGGTAATTAAAAAATTATCATATTTTGTATACATTTCAGGTGCTTGGTCATATTCATTTGTATTTACTTAAAAGAGATATTGAGTTTAAAATTTTTAAAGACTTACTGGTAACTACAGTATAATTAACTGTTGTCAGAATAGATGCTGTAGAAAAAGTGTTCATTTTTTTCATGTGGAATTTTTGCTTGTCATTGATTATAAAGTTTTGTTTTCATATTTGCAGGTGATTTGTTTGTATCCCAAATTCTTGCCCTCCAACAGCAGTTTTACCCGCTGTGCGCCCCCGCTGCATGAGATTGCTGACATCAATCAGCTATGTCGAGGGAATGAGGACTTAATTCTGCAATATAAAGATTTTTTGTGTTCATACTTAGAGGAAATTAAAGGAACAAAATTAGCAGTAGGATATAAACAGGTACATGTACTTTTTGTTTTGCATAACAAACTGTAGGTCTCTCTCTCTCTCTCTCTCTCTCTCTCTCTCTCTCTCTCTCTCTTTGATCATAATCATAACATAATTATGTTGAATGCAACCAACAATGACAAATATTATTTCTGTTCTTTTAGGAAATAGATGTGGCATTATTGAAGCTCTACGCAGAGTTAAACACAGAAGGTCTAATTCCGTTGATATCAAATGATTCGGGATGTGATTTAAATGACTGTGTTGAATGGCTGGAGAAATATAAACGTTTTCATGCTCTAGGATTATTGTATAGACTTCACAGTGATCACGATAAAGCGCTAGGTATATGGCAAAAGTAAGTGACCATTTTGCAGAATTTTCAGCCTGTAATCACCGATTGAGTACTGGACAGTAGAAAATTAATGTATCTAAACCTAGAAAAGATTTATATATGAACTCTTTGCTTATGAAATGTTCAGCCCCACTTCAGAGATCTTATATATTTTTACTTGGTCCTTTTCAATTATGTACTTTGTGAAGTTAATTAGTCGATATAAAATTACTTGTACATTGATATTTATTTCTTTTCATATTTCCAGATTAGCTAATGGAGATATTACTGATGAATCTTTCCCAGGTTTACCATTTTTAATAGACTATTTATCCAAGTGAGTATCGTCGTAGTTTGTAACAATCCAGCAAGTCCATGTCTATCAAAGTCTTTAAAGGATTCACTGACAATGAATTTTCTCCTTCAGTTTAAGTGATCATGAACTAGTGTGGAAGTATGTTGATTGGGTGCTGTCTAAAGACCCAGAGGCTGGTGTTCAGGTAAATATACCAGTATTTAATTATCATGTTTACATCAAGGTGAGAACACCATAGCTTGTCATATCTTGTGTTCAAACTCTTTGTATTTTTTGTGTTTGGGTAAAATAAAATATGAGAATTTGGTTTTTAGTAGCAAGGGATCAACATTTGTATGAAGTGTGTTTGTCTGTTGTAGATTTTTACCAATCGTCCCGCTAGTGAGCCCCCGTCGGAGAGGATGCGACCAGACACCATCATTGACTATTTACACCGATTTCCTGAAGCTGTGATATCATACCTAGAATACCTCATCTTCCAGAAAAAATTAGAGGTAAAGGAGTGAAAATAAACTTGTATCTATGTATTTGTTAAAAAAAATTGAGTTTCAGTTTTATATATCATACTAATCCAAATTTTTATTCTCCTATCATATGTAGCTGCTGGTATGTTTTAAAAACTTAAATTGTCATTTCTGTACTGATACAGGAATAAAATTGGTTTATATGAAACATTTTGAAAGACATAAGGTTTCTGATGATATAGATTTTTTTATACTCTTTAATTTCAGAAAGAGAAGTACCATACCCACCTAGCTGTTCTATATTTAGATTCTGTGTTACAACTTATGAAAGAGCCTAATGCCAAAAAGGAACAAATAGATATTGCAAGGTAAATCCAATCAACTGTTGGGGCACATTGACACAGTCAGTGTTTTTCTTTCCACCTGTCCATCCATCTGTTCATCTGCGCTATATTCATAGACATTGAGCTTGCTTCTAATTTATGACATACTCTAGATTCATTATTAAATGCAAGGAATAAATATCCGTGTAAACTCGCGAGAAGCAACCCTCGCGGATTTTTAAAATCTTGCTTTTATTTTTCAGACGGTTTTGAACCATATGAAATTGGAACAAAAAATTGGTGCTCGCGCTTTTATATTCTCGCGATTTGATACAAAACAGTGGAATCACGGAATTAATTACTCGCGTAAAATAAGGAATTTACAGTATAGTGTACATGTATATTCAAAGCTGCATATAGCAGTTTTTATGGACCCCAAAAAACAAAAACAAATTTCATTCATGATTATAAGAAGATTGATTTGTTTGCAGGTCTAAGCTTCGTCACATGTTACAGATGTCAAGTCTGTATCGAGTGCAGCTCATTTTAGGAAAAGCAAAAGAAACAAATATGCATGCTGAGTGTGCAATACTATATGGAAAGGTAAGTAGTTTTGTGCCATTGATGTAGAAGATTTAAAAAAGTAATGGAACTCAAGTAAGAGAGAAACTGTTACTTACTCGCACTGGTTATTGAACCTATATATAACTTACAATATTCACAATTAAAGCTGAACATGACTTGTAAAAGACATTATCTGCCATGTTTCCTACAAGTCTTATACATGTATAAGCCGCTGACTTCTCCATTATTCAAAGTATTTCGCTGTACATGCCTCACTTGTATGGATGTACATCTTAACATCTCCATTATTACTTGCCAAGTTTCGTAGATAGAAAAACTAAAATGGCATATGCCTATTTATAAGTCATGTTCAGCTTTAATTTTGATTGATAAACTTTACCTGGTATGAATTTTATCCAAGCAGCAATAGAGATATTTTCAAATTTTTTATATTTACAAAAAGTTGGAAAAAATACTTCAGGTTCAGAGGGAATAAAAAACAATATGAAGGAGACCAAGACAAATTGTATTTACCGGCTCTGTAAATGATTTATTTTCTCAGTTGGAGGAGCATGATAAGGCCTTGCGAATTCTTGTCCATAAACTCAAGGATTATGGAGCGGCAGAGAACTACTGTATGGTGAACTCAAATGGGAAGGACTCAGTGGTCCGTAAACGATTGTTTCATACTCTACTAAATGTGTATCTGGATCCATCTTATGAGTGAGTTCTTTTACTTTGTATATGTATTACAATGAATATTTCAGTTTAAGCATAAACGCAGGGGTGTTAAGGAAGCATATGGAATCGAAGATGCATGTAATTCCGCGAAGTAACAAATCTTGGTTATTAAATACCTTTTTAAATATTAAAATATCACAACGTCGACCAAAATCAAATAAAAAATCCCAGAGACAATTTTGTTTTATAAATTAAACTGTTATTACGTAGTTTTACACATTGATGACGTCATGACTGAAAGTGGAATTTGATCGGAAAGCATTGTAAACAGATTCAAAATATAACAAATTTAAGAATGGTAATAAAGTATTTTGGTGTGATTTGTTGAAAATTGAACAAGAGAGTATTGGAACATATGTGAACCTTATGAAATATTCGCTAAAAGGTATGTAAATATGCTATTTTTCTCGGCCAGGCTTTCCTCTGTTGTTTACGATATAAACATCCGACTAGAACAACACTACCCCGTATATTTTGAACTTGAAATCTACTTAATACCTATCAATAGTTTAATCAATGCTTAACTTGAAAAGCGCTGCTAGAATCCCGTGTTATGTGTTGCTTTGTTGCAGCATGCCGTTTACCGTGCATACTGTGTAAAAGTTGGGAAGGTTTTTATAGAAATGGGCAAATAACTGTTTAATCGAGGAGAATATAGGATTCTAGCAGCAGTTTTTATAAAACTGAGATGTTTTCCTTTACTTTATATGTTTATTGTTTAGTGAAAACCGCGGGGTAGTGTTGTTCTATCTCATTTTATATTAAGGTATATATGTAAGCTATTTATAGTTAGCTATTTATAGATAATGCACCGAGGTGGCAGTAATGTACTACTCGATTTTATTGCAGTGACATCTATTTAATCAGAAAATAATAAGTTTTTGGTCCGATTCAAAACAGTCATTAAATATTACGATTTTATATAGAATACTCAAAATAAGATGCTAAATTGTCCATATGCTTCCTTAACGTGGTATGGGACACCTCCATGTTGTGACGTACTTCATATCGAAATAAACATTAAAATCAAGTAAAAATTTATGAATGTTTTCTTTACCGTAATTGTTACCTAACAGCGTAGCGCAAAGGATTAGAGCGTTGACTACGAATCCGTAAATCATGAGTTTGAATCTCACTGGGGCTTTTATAATTTTTACCTTTCCAATATTTTTTAAAACATATTTTTTGGTCAAATATTGTAAAATTTGAAAATTCTAAACCGATGAAAGTATTTTGATTATAATGTACTTTTATCCATATTAATATCGACAGGTGTCCCATACCACCATAACCAACCCGCGAAGTTAGCATTGCTTTCCTTTGTAAAGATATCTGGTGTGTCTACATGATACTGTAAACACTTTTAATTAAAAGTGTGAAAGTTTTTACCTCATAATAATTTTATAAAGCAAGAATGGAGAGTAAAGCCTTATTACAAAAAAATCATTTTATTTTAGATCAACAAGCCCATGATTTAGAAGCAAATTGGAGTACCTTCTTGAACTTTAATTTGCAAAAACAACAATTTTATTGTACACCATATCTATAATTAGTCTACCTTCTTTTAAAAATCATAGGATACCTTCCTTTTAATAATTCCCAAGCTTTATTGAAGTAAAACCAAGGGACCTTATTCAATGAGAATTCTACAAAATAAGTCATTACGTTACTATACAGAGTTGTCTTTCTTTTATCAGGCAAAAAGACCAGCTGATAAAACCTGCGGTCGAGCTGTTGAATAATAATGTAGCAGACTTTGACACTGTGAAGGTAGGGTTAATTACAGTAAACAGCTCTGTAAAGCTGTGTCTAGAATTTATGTAAATCAGCAGCAAAGTCCTGTAGATTCCTAGAGGGATTGACATGAACTAATCAGTCATTTCATTGCACTATTTTTAACGCAACAAGCTGAATATTCAAAATGCACATCATTGCATACGGGAATTGTCCACTTAATTTTTTAAAGTTGCAATTGTAGTGTATGCTTTAAGATATTGTAGTAAAATAATCAAGGAAGCTGATGATGGGGGGTGGGGGGATGGGTTAAGGGTGAGGGGGGATAGATACTTGATAAATACTTTAAGAAATCTCTTGCTCCTTCTGACTTCATATATATGATTTGCAGGTCCTTCAGTCCTTGCCAGACAGTTGGTCAGTACACATCATTTCCCAGTTCCTTTCTCGTGCAGTCCGCAAGAGCATGAACTTAAGTCGGAACACTAGAATCGAGAGAATGATGTCACGAGGGGAGAATTTACGAGTGAAACAGACAAGCATAGAACTACAGCGGGAGTTTGTGACAATGAATGATGACAGGTAGGGAAACTCATCTTCCCCTTTCTCTCAGCTTTTGATTTCTCCAGTCTGCTGGCTTTAGTCCTATTTCTTTGAATAAAAGTATTGTATATCATGATAAGATTTGCATATTTCAACCTATGTTTAGAGTAAAAAGTTCAAGGATATTTGTTAACGCACATTTTTTTTCTGATAATCTTGCCAAGAGCTGGAGGTAAAAGGTTCCCGGTATATGTATAATTATACCATATCGTTCAGGTAGAGCTTGTTGCTTGTTAACTGTGTATTTTTATGATATTTGCTGGAGGTAGGGCTTACCTAGAGTATATTCAGTAGATAACACTCACAGTTGCTAAGCCCTTAAATTGTTTTTTTCTTATTTTCATTTGAGTAAAATGATAATTTAAATGATTTTCCCCCCAAAAAACTGAGATAAGTGTAATGGAGGAATGTTGTAACAGTGATGTGCTCATAATCAGTGTTAACTGTGGTAGGTATTTCATTGAAGTTTTGTTGGTACCTACTCTATCAAAGAATGAGGGAATCTCTGCTTGTATCAAATTCCAGACACTGCCAGTCTCTATAAATGAGGGCATGACACTAGTATGTCATATGTCGATCCATCTTTATCTATTTTCCATTTCCCCATCCACCAGAGCAGGTATATAAGAGGACCACGTTTTGGAGACTCAGACAACCAATTATATCTTGTTGTTTGTCTAATTATTGACATTTTTGTTTGGTTGGACTGTACTGATGTATGAGATGGCCACATTCAATCAATACTTTGTGTTTGTTTTACTTTTGTGCATATTTGTTCATATTTTTTTTCTCTGGTTTTGAATTGTTGAAATATCATTGAATATAGGAATGTGTGTGTTTGTTGCCCATTCATTATTTTTGATTTTTGCATAAATGAGAAATATGCAGGCTGTTATGTCACAACGAAAACAAAAATGAAAGGAAAATGATATATTATGCAAGAAATGTTGACATTAGAATTGAACCCTTTGTCTTGTCTCCATGTAAAAATTGCTGGTTTGCATTCCATGCACATGACTTGTACATTTTCTGTTGCCATCAAATTGCATAATGAAGAATTTCTTTGAACTGCTAGACATTTTTTTTCTCAAATTTATGATGAATATATCATTTTCTAAAAATACCATCATAATTTGAGTTAGTAGACAATTTGTGCGGGATTTCCTTTATTGATGTTTGATAATGACTGTATTGCAGTGTTTCCCTGTATTAATTGACATTCAGTGTGTTTGTGCAATTAGGGCAGTTCGTTAACATGATCATATATCAGTGTCAGTACTCAATACAACTTGTCTGTCATTGAAGTCAATATAACACTGGTACATGTACAATAATAATGCACCCAAAGGGAAAGGCCAGTAGTGCCAGAACTGAGAACATTTCTACTGAGGAGCGTCTTCTTTCTATTTTATAATTGGGCAAAAGTTTTAGTTTTAACAGTAGATTATTTTTCTCTTTAAATCTCAATTTAATTATTATGAGTCATGTGTGGACACCAAGAGTGAGCAATATATTTTGTTTTTGTTGTGTGTGAGTAATAGCTAGACCATTTAAGAGTGGTATGTTATTGGCCACATCTATTTCATTGATGTTTTTATTTGTGGCCCAGCCATTGATAGACAAGTGTAAAGGTGGCTGGTATTGGACCCACAGGGCATTGTAGATGCTGCAGATAAAACCTGACCAGAATGTGAATTGACATCAATCCAATTTAGGCTGCTTCATTAAGTGATTAGAAAGGAGGGGTCCAATGGAAATACTCCACCAGCCCTGTTCGTTGTGGGTTTTTATCGTCAGATCTGTGTCGTTTTTAGTGGAGAGGGCTTGGGAGACAGGACAGGTGAATTACCTGCTAAACTAGTGGATATGTGAAGACATGTTGATGAATTTTCAGATCTACTGAGGTGAATTTTATTACAGCCACATTTCGTGGATGGAGGAAAATTTGCTGTTTGTTACCCTTCAATTCATTGACTCATAAATTTGAGGCTGTTTTCAATAAAAATTCTATAATTTTTATATTTTTGGAGTGACAGATTACCTGGTTTAAAAAAAACCCCTGATTGCAGGACTTTCTTTGTCAGGGCTAAGGAGTCACCGTAAAATATTTTCATTTCTTATCTTGACTTAGTGGTAGATCAGGGTTTTTTTGGACAGGCCATCACTATAAATTAACCTAGCAGAGGTGGAAATGATTGAAGGGAACGGCTTCACAAAATCCTTTTTAGGTTAACAAGGTCTCAGTGTTTCACTCATGATCATGCAGGGCAAAACTTCTTGGATTCCATCATCACCTCATCACACTTACGTGAAAACTTTGACATATCAGAATCAACAACCATCAACACTATTACAAGAAGAAATAGGGAGTTCCCTGGATCGTTCCATTATTCTGAAATCATTCTTTTCACTTAATAAGGATGCAAATGATAAATAACTGCTATCTGTTTATCTTCCTCTCTGTGTCCCTTATGTATAATTGCACTTGATTCAAATTGAGTTTCTTAATCCCCGTTCTCAAATTACCTTTAATATAGATATAGGTAGACTTCTTAAGAGACTTGTTTACTTAAAATCAGCTTTACATGTCACAATAGGGCAGGCCACTAAGACATTTAGGAAGTTTAAAAGCCTGAGAAAAGTGGTTTTATGTAGAATTTTATGTTTCAACTGCAGGGACTTCTCTCAACCAAAGCTTAACTGAAGTCGTTTGGTCAGGGTTGGATAATTTTGGAGGTACGGGGTGAAATCGTAAGGCGGGGAGGTGACAATCTGTCATGTCAGCCCGCAATGATTCACAGGCCAGTGACGATTTGTTGTGGGAAAATGTTTTTTGTATAGGTACCAGGAAGAAAAGATATTGGCCATTGATCAATTGTCCCTTGGTTTTGTCTTGTACCTCATCCATAATGTTGATCTGTAGTTGATGCTCCAATGGGGGTTGAGTACAGTTTTTTTTTTTCGATGGAATATTTTGTGCTCCGACTTACTGTAGATAAAATTTGAAATAGAATATATTCATTAACCAGTGCCATTTGTATAACCAGTGGAGGTTCAAATGCTGGTAATGGAAATAACCAGTGGAGGTTCAAATGGTGGTAATGGAAATAAGGACTGAGAACAGTCAATTTTACCTGTACCTGTAAAGAGTATCAGTGCAGTCATTGAAAATATTTGGTCCCATTTAAAGTGCCAAATAAGCTATTTAAAACCAGTCTCCCAACAGGGGAATATATAAATAACATTAAGATTTTCTTTTCTATATGGAAGTTCAGTCAACAGAAAAGAAATTCTTAAAGGTAATGAGCTGGATATTTTATCATTATGAGGAGGAATTTTTACCAGTCTTGAGGTTAAAGTAAATAGAAAAAATAAAGAGACCTGGTCATGTTAAATGTGTAACAACTTCATAATCTAGAAAGATGGCTGCAAAGAAAGCTTTTGACAACCATATAAAACTGGAGCATTGGCTTGTGCTCCTTGCCTTCAGTATGCCTCCCCCTGGTGGTGCTGGGGTGGGGTGGGGGTTGGGGGTACATGACATGTCTTGCACCCTGTCTGTCCTAGCTTCCTTGTCCTTGTAGGACCCTAAGATTACAATGTTTCCACATAACAGAGGGTGGGAAAAGGCTTTTGAAGTTTTGAAGAGTGGGCAGTTGTAGTTTCCCAAAACTGAAATTTTTTCGTAATATTTTTTCTTGGGAGAAGAACGTATCAATAGCAAGAGTATATCTTCAGTACATACTAATGATAAAATTGTTTATCCATGGAGTTAAAAAGCAAACACTGGAGTGTTTTTGACAGATAAGCTAGGACACAGGTATGATCAGGTCTGTGTGAAGTTGATCGACGGACAGCTGCTGTCATCACCCTACAGAGGAAGAGCCAACAAAACGTGGAGATGACTCTGATTGTTATCTGTATGTCAATACCCAAGATCCGGCAATCACTTAGTGTGTACTATTCACAAAGTCTTATCTGCATCTACGCAGGCAAAAAAAAAAAGAACAGAGTATGGTAGCAATAAATACGTTGCTTTTTAGCTGCATTATGTGGATATCGGTTTTTGCATTTTTTTTCTTTTCAATAGGAAATTATTATTTAATGAAAGCTTTATACTTTAAACTTTAATCGCAGATAGAATGGATAATTTTTATTGGTTGTCTTGTTTAATAGTTTGTTTTAGTTCTCTGTTTGAAAAACATCAATATATTCAAAATAGATGACATGCATTAAAAACATTTGTTCCACATAAGTGCAGAGCTATTTCCAGAGTAATTGTAATCACAGGGTTTTTTCCATCTCTCTTCTCTCTATCTCTCTCTAGATTTCAATCTCTGTATGTTTCTTATGAGTACTGAAAATATTACTCAGTAGGCTTTAATCAACAAATTTTGATATATTTTATCATAAAATGCAACATCTATTGTTGACATTGAGCAAACCTCATTTCAAAATGTACATGCATTTAAATGTAAGATCTTACAGAAGATTCTGTGACATTTCTTACAATGCATTTGTCAAACATATGCGCACTAATGCAGTAGTGTGTTTTGCCGTTTCATTAATGCAAGACATCATTTAAGTTCAAAGATGAATAGCGAGGGGTCGTAATACATTTTAATGCACTGTCTCAGTAGAAGCAGCCTGATACTGCTGTCTCTTAGCTCACCTAGACCTAGATAAGAGGAGACAGGGCACTCTACGCACAATGTACATGAAGTCTCGCTAATGTTTGTCCTTCCGTGCTCAGGTGATAGAGAGAGAGGATTGTGTAATGATAGGTATATCAGGGCAAAGTTATTAGATGGTGGATTTAAAAGTACATGTTGCAGGATTTATCATATTACATGTACCAGTAATGAATAAAGTAAAAACATGTTTTCTTGGTTTCTTATAATTTGATTTGTACGCATGAAAAGAAAATCTAATGTATGCTATAAATCCAAATTAAGATACCAGTAACTAGAGCAGCCGAATATACATTCAATCTGTGCATAATTTATCAATAGACGCACATATATACACTCAACTAGTTGTTAATGTAGTATTATAGCCTCTCTTGTTAGGGAAAAAAACAACCTACATTCTATGGAATGTAGATTACTCTTATCATTAATATTATTAAGAACTGAGAACCTGTAGGTTGATTAATTTTATATGCAAAAGAATGTGTAAATGTGGATCGAGGTGTTGTTATGAGTCCCATAAGTCTGCATTGTTTAGTTTACAAAAGGTGTTGCCTAAATTCAAAACAACTTCATTTTTTATAACAAAGAACTGTTTGATCTGGGCTGTATTTATGTTTATAAAAATACCTGTTGATTAAACATACAGTGTGGGTGTTTTGAAGACAGGTAAAAAATTGAGCCTTTAAACTAAACACCACACCCATGTATAGGAGAAATTTCTTCAGGTCTTAATCAGTCACCAAGTTGCTCATCTGTAGAATTAAGCCATTAGCCAGGTATACTTTAGATTTACCCAGACACACTCTCTCTGCTGGTTGATAGGAAGATCTCTTCAGTTTTTGGTGGGTACTAAGGATCAGACCGAGCAGAGTCATGATAAATTCGGCCACTCCTTGTAAAGGGTGCGGCCCCATTATTGCCAAATCAAGGCTTCCGTCACAAGTGGGCCAATTTTGATAACAAGAGGTTGCTATCATTTCTAAAGTGTGCAAATTCCAAGGAGAGCCAAATATTCAATAGAATATAATTTGAACAATTGTTTAATATTTGGACAAACTCAGACAGATTGCCTTTTGAAACATTTACCTGGTAACCTTTCACAATTTTTTTTTTTCTCTTTAATGGGAATCTGATGGGGATATGATTTAACTGTGTAAAGTACATGTACATTGGAAAAATTTCCTAATATCCTTATAAATGTGAAAGGTCGGGGAGGGGGGGGGGGGGGGGGGGGGGGGGGGGGGAAAAGGGGTGGGGGTATGGAAAAGTTAAATATCATGTTGTACCTGTCCTGTCCATATACAGAACAGAACAGATCATTTATTTCTAATTCAGAGTCCAGAATAGACAAGTACATGACATATTATTATAATTACAAGAGAAAGACATGCCATTGAATAGTGTAAAAATTTTTAAAGTATAACAATTATAGCAAAAGACAATGTTAATTTCAACAATATTTCACTTAAAAAGGAGTACTATAGCATGTTATCATTTATAAATTATACATGTAATCAAAGCCTTGATTTCTTAGGTGATTTACCCAGACAGCACTCTATATTTTCTTCAGAATATTTTCAGATTGCAAATAATACACTGATGAACTCGTGTGCATTGCTTTCTTTGATACAGTGTTTGCTCTGGCCCGTAGCCAGGTGTTGTAAAGTAATGTCACTCTACCACTGGATGGGGGTCTATTATGAAATGTTAACTCTGCATGCTGGTGTCATTTAGCTTTGTTATATTGCTTCTGGGATTGCTTATGTATAGTTTAACATGCCAGTAAACATTTATAAGTGGTTCTTAACATACATTGAGAGACCCAGAAAAAATATATACAGTATAAATGAAGATCCTATCAGTTCACACCTAAAGTGAAATGAAACTTAGTTTTGATTTAGAAAACAAAGAACATAAAGGTATATTTCAAATGTTTAATTTCCTAAAATGATATACTGTTTTAACTTCTTCATGTCTATGTTTGAAAGTTAGATTAAAGGTATGCACTAGTCTTATACATGGGAAATACTTTCACAATTTATCAAAATTCCATGTCTTCATACAGCAGCTTTAAGTTTAGATTTCATTACATGTTGATAACCTTTGGTCTTTGTATCAATTCTTGACTGCAGTGTAAGACAGACACAGTATGACAATTTGTTTAGGGGTGAGTGGGTTACTGCCTCAGATATCTAAAATAGTTCTATTGTAAAGAATGTGAATGAAAAATCAATGTATGGGTTAAATTCCTTGAGAAATTGTGTCGAAAATCAATACAGGTAAAGGTATAAATATTGGAGGGCATTTCATACATGGAAGATTCTCTTTTTGGAACAACAGCAAGGGATCCACTGTACGCTAGGCAACAGCAAATCTTTGAAGATCAGAAAAAAGTTTTTCATAATCTCTTGAGGCACAGCTAGGCAGAGCTAGATTTCATTGAAATGTTTCAAGGCTATAAATATAGATAAGAGAAAAAATGACAGGCCAAACTTTTGTTGCTTAGATATATAAAAATATATGAATGCATCACTTTTCTTTTTGATTATAAATGGCTTATGATTGTGAACTGGTTAAGTATTGTTCAGGTTTTCGTGCTAGTCGTGTTTGGCAATAAATTCCCAGAGGCTGGACGGTTACCTGTGAAATAGATTGCATCAGGTCTTCTGCACAGGTAGATCGAGGGCCAGGTGGGAAATTATTGGCCTAATTTATCAACTGTACTGTTCATATTGGCAGCCCTTGCTCTCCAAACCTTACCCAAATGTTGACATTTTTACCTAATATTGTTGAACCAAGTGTGACAATTTGAATGTACAATTCCATTTGAGCAGTATATTTCTTCAATAAGACACAAAACAAACAGGGTACTTATCTCAGTGTAATGCTAGGTAGACTCACGCCCAAATATTTATAACAAACATTTTTCTCCCTCTTTCTTGAATATGTCAAAGATTTATGTGGCATTCTTGAGTAGATGCATGATATGAACCTTCTGAATGCAGTCTTTTTTGTACAGTGTATAGATGAACTCAGTATTACAATATTTAAATGTAGGACTTGAGTAAATCTCCTGTGTACATCACATATAAAGTATGGAAAAAAATTTAAGTTAGCAGAATTCTAACCTGCATATAAATAACATCTATTCTATTGATGCCCAGTTTGTGCACATTTACCAAGCCTTTTAAAACAACGTTATAAATCAGTCACCTGTATTTATACCTGTCCACCAGCTGACATTAAGAACCATTTGTATTTTAAACAACCTGTACTTGTACATTTATAAGGAAAATCTAAAACCATGCAGGTACATGTTACTATTACATTATTTTATAGCATTAAAATGGTGCCCACAAGATGCTACCGAGCTAGCTGTTCATGTTCATGTTTCTTAATGTGTTTTGTGTCCAGCGTGGATTTTGATTTGAATATCTATAAAAGAGCACCCACAGGTTCCTGGATCAAAAATTATACATGTGTACATGTGTATTAAATTGCCTGATGAAATTTGGTAATTTCAGTCGTTTGGTGCCTTGCAAAAGTTGGCTTTTTAGGCAAATCGAAAAGACTCACAATGAAGTAAAGCACATAGTTACCTTGCTAAGTAATTTAAATAAATAGGTAAAAATTATAATGCACCACCATATTATTTATCCTTATTTAAATGAAAGTTGCTAAAATTTCAGGCGACAAGGCAATTTCCTTATTCTGTAGAGGCTAATCCATCAAATGAGGTCACATTCCATTTTCACTGTTATACCCCAGACAGGGGGAAGAATGACAATGGTAGTGCCAGTGTACTGGACGAAAACATCTCTCTTCAAACTGTCGGGTGTGGGAGGAAAATTATGTTTACTCTTGCTGTTTCTCAAGTCCAGTGTTTGTACCAAATCATCAGGCAGTAATCAGGTGTCTGTTGTTGGGACGACCTTATTTCACTATTTAAACTCTATCGGGTTCCCACATCCTCATTATTTTAGAATGGCGAACATTTAGCAGAGTTTACTTTAGGTAAAGGGTTTGGACCAAAACAGGATTTACATAGAGAGAGTTTGTTAGATTTTACTAAGAGTTATTTTTTTCATCTTGAATTGACTTAAAACTACCAATTTTGGTCAATTTTGTGCACCATATAACCTGGTTGACTAAGTACTATGATATTCATGCCCAAACTGCATGGCATTAATTATACTTCCTTGTGTCCTGATTACCTGAAACAATGATAGTCCAGACCGGTACTAAGGTGTAAAAGGGTCACTCAGTGTTGACAGGTACAGAGATACCTCCATCCTTTTTATCAGAGGGGACAGGATAAGTTTTTCACCTCCCCACACTTCACGGAGAGTCAGCTCCACGGAGATTGGCTGGGGGGTAGTGTACTTCCTGTTTGTCAGCGTCCAGTTCTTGATCCTTGTGTTTTACTGATCCTTCAACATGTCTTCTGTGCTTGGATTACAAACTATCCATAGTAACCTTAGCTATAGGTACTCGTAATGAACTTTTGAAGGATGTTTTATGACAAAATATTTAACTTTGTAAACTCATTAAAACTGTTTTTATTTGTTCATACCAGACAAGCACATTCATGTGCATATATACATGTATCAAATTAAATAAATTCATAACATTTACAACCTAGCAATTTATTATAGTCATTTTTATGCATTTCAAATCAAGACTGTATATTGAATGCTAATCTTTAAGCATTAAGTGGTTTGATTGAACAAATACACAGAAAACTCTGTCACTTGATAATGTGTTAGTATTTTTTATGGAAAACTTTTCTTTATAAACTATTTTCATGAAAGGTGAAAATACATCTAGTATGGCAGTTGTTTGCCCATTTTAAGACATGATGTTGCCATTCTTGTTATTTAAGGTATTCGATGTATAACGACCACATTTTGTACCTAATAAATGAATAGTCCAATATTCTTAATCATGATATCATTTTGAAGGTGTTATCAAATTAAGATACTCCACCAAAGGGATTTTCAAAATTTTGATTATGGTCCAACTTATTACACCTTGAATTTTGCATTGAAGTCTATGGGCAACATATGTTTTATAAAGATATTGTAAAAAGTAACTTAAAATTCGTAAAACTCTCTTGGTTAATATATGCATAAACTTTCTCTTTATTAAAATATGAAATAAAATTAATCATTTACCGCAGATATTTTGACGAAATTAAAATTTTCTTTTTTTCATCAAGAGGAGATAACTCTTTAAAAAATTTCAAGGTGCAAAATGACCGGCTTTATATATGATGTCAGTCATGTGAATTTGGTTCATTTTACTTTCATTGTTATCTAGCAATACATATTAAACTAGTTTAAAATGATTCAAAATTGTTCAATATCCCTTCATTATACATCAAATACCTTAACAGTAAGTCATATATACATGTTAATGGTACTTTCAGCTAACAATCGATTACTGTTCTCCAGAACATTGGAGAGGGAAACGAGCCGTTTTATTTCATTTCAATTGTAACTTTGGATAGAATCCAGTGGCTAGGAATTTGAATGTATGAACTGTGTGTCCTTTAAAATTGTTAAATTGTATGTAGAGCTTGGTCAGAGATAGTAAATTTTTCAAAAGGTCAAAGGTCTCAGGATATTTAAAATGTTGGCTGAGCAGTACATATATTGTGACTACCTAAGTCCACAAATATGTCATTTGGTATCAAATTCTAGAGTGATAGTTCTTGCAATTTTATGGCAGACATTAAATCCTTTCATATATTAAGAAATTTACTTAATAAGATCCCAGAATATTTTGTTTGAATTTAACACTGATTTCTATTTGCAGGATGTGTGCTGTGTGTAATCGCGCCTTTAGTGATCCAACGTTCGTCCGATACCCGAACGGAGTTGTGACTCATGTCCATTGTGCAAAAAACAGACATGTCTGCCCTGTGACTGGGAAACTCTTCAGCACGAAACAATCTTGATGACAGAAAGAGGAAAACAAAACTGTTCTAACCACATAAAACAGCAGTCCAAGAATTCAAATATCTTCATCACCACAGAGAGGGGGACGGCATTATGTCACGAGAGAGCACCAACGGTTCATACTTAGCATGGAGGCTGACTGGGGGTTTTTTCATGTCTTCTTTTTTTTTTTAAGAAAATGCAATAATTTGTTGAATTTTTACTTAGGAACAGTGCTAGCTAGATCCAAAAACACTGGTTGTTTCTGATTTAGAGTTTTGTATATATAAATAATCATATAAATGTGTCCCAGGATTCTCTTGGAAGAAGTTTTCAGTGTAACAGTTTACCCAGTTGTTTAGAATTGAGATAAATCCATGAAAATATTTCTCATATTCTTATTATATATATATTCTAAAAGGTATATATACTGAAAAAAAGAAATGATTACATGTACAACATACTGAAAGATACCGGTAGAAATGGTAGCAATTGGATGCTAGAGAAATCTCCATTTTTCTCTTCTTTTTTTTCTATCATAATTATACTATAGTCCATATACATGTATATCGATATACATGTATACCATATCACTAAACACTTTATTTCTTGATATGTCTTGCTGAATAATGCTGAATTATTCATCTATCACATAAAAGATTTTTGTGAGCATATTTTGTGATGAACGTCTCTTTTTTCAACTTCATTTTTATGAGATTAAGTAGCAAACATTTAAACAATGTTCATGGCATTTTAAATGATGTGTACATTAGTATTATTTTTAATATTATGTAATATGTAGGTTGTTTTATTATTACTGTGTGATTGAAGATTGTCAGTTGTTTTATTTGATAAACATGTCAAAATTTTAACTATGCCTTTATACAAATGCTGCCTAAATACAAGAAATAAAAACAAAATGCATCATATCCCTCGTTTTTGCTACAGTGTACTTTGAACCTTATTGGCACGTTCTGACTATATGACAAGAAACTGAATTTTCTCTTATAGCAGAAAAGGCTATACTGTATATTTAGATATAAACTAAGAATGAATAAGTTATATTGGTTTCTTGTTGGTCAATACTTGCATCCTGGATGTGTTTCCTGATAGAATAGAGATGGGAGATTCTAATTAATTAATGCATTTCATGGGACAGGTGGGAATTGCACTTGTTTGTGACATTCATACCAAATGAAGATATTTATTTTAAAATTTTCACTAGTTTTACACCATTTAAACACTTAACAACATTTATATAAAAGCTGATGCCAATCCAATGAAACTGTAATCAAGGTACTTGACATAGAACCCTAAGGCCAAGATAAATGAATAGTGTGATTCTGGTTCACAATGGACCGAGTTATAAATGCCAACCATGAAGTTTTCAAGTTTATAAGGTTTTTTGTAACTTTACTACTGGTACATGTGAATTTGATAAATTAAAATTTTCCGGGGGGGGGGGGGGGGGGGCCCGCCCCCCCCCCCCCCCCTAGAACTTTCCAGGGGGAACCCCCCCCCCCCCCTCCCCTTGATTTGTTTGTTTAGTTTTTTGTTTTGTTAATGATCAAAGAATTAACTTCCACTACAAATGGGAGTACATGCATGCAGTTGTAAACACAACTTTGAATATCAATTGAAAATGCCAATGGGTAATTAGCAAATTTTCTTTTCTTTAATTCCTAACCTTGCCTTCCCAAGTAAACTTGACATTCAATTCTCTATGTGGTTCACTGCAATCATAGCTTTTGAAGTCTACCAAAGCTTTAGCTTCAAATAACTATCCTTTTCATGCATACCAACATCTGTGTCATCAAAGCAACAAGTAATCCTTCACAAAAGTCAGTTTATTTCATTTGTATTACTTTGCTCAAGCAGATAAATTATGCGAGTAATTGATAGCAGAGCTTTTCTCCTACAAATCTAGATTCATGTACAAGGAATAGTTTTCTCACAAATGTGTCAACCCGGTAAATAATTTTAGAGCAATCGTGTTGAAACAAGAACATACATTAGACATCATGAAATTATTATCATTAAATCTTCTTAATCCTTGAATTTTATAATGAAAATGCCATAGGATGATATTACCTTTAACATTTTGTTCTATTGTGGCAACACTATGGCAGATGTTGTCAGCTGATACCATCAGTGTATAAACCACTATTCTCAAGACTCTTGACACTCTCAGAGACTGTGCTGAGAAGAACTTGGAACATATCAATATCAACATTGTTTACCCTTGTGTACACAAACTGATAGGTTTTTTCATGGTCAAGGTTTAGAAAGTTTTACCATACACAGTATCAAAAGTATTGTACAATGGATGATAATATACCAGCAATTTATTCTTGTCCAATCAGAAATTCTGCAGGTAATCCGGTTTTACTTCAACACACACAAGACATATGTGTATGTGGCACACAGCTATCACTTTTAGTAAAGAAAATTAAGGAGGCTGGATGGTCAACAAATTAACCATCAGTCAATCAGATCTGCCTAAAATTTTGAGATATGATTTGTTTAGCTATAAACTATTATTTAGTAAAGAAAAAATCCATATATTTCACCTTTTGAACTTGGGTACTTTCCTATATTTTTACATAGAGCTCTCCTTCTACAGGAGATCAATACAGTCTAAAAATGGCCATGACCATCAAGCCCTCTTAAACCACAATGCATTTTAACTAATAAAACAAGACCAATCTCGATTGTTTACAATTTATTTTACCAAAATATAAGTCCTGGAGTAAATGAATTATACATATATGGTTCCATGAACACCTTGTTACAGTATCCAGGAAATTTACCATTAGGAATATTAAGAAATATATATATGTTAAAAGGTATATAATGAAACACACAATTGTATATATCTATAATTTCATATTCAACACATCAATTTTCAAATTGTTCTATGAATAGATCAAAACCTTTGCATTTTTCTGAATTTGAAGAAACGAGGCAAAAAATTATCTAAATGTTCCATACTCTGTGGAATCAAACAGGTATTTATGAATGTTTCAATTTTGAAGTGGCGAAACAATGTACAAAAAATACACATGGAATGCTTAGGACTCCCAACAATCACAGGTTTCATTTCTCTCACAATGAAAAAGGTCCATCTTACGCAATGTATTGCATTTATCTCCTGGCTACAATCAATATAAAGAATTTTTTCTCTTGTATGCATAATAAGGATATGATTTCTCTTTTTCTGTTTGGAATGTACATGAATTCTACGAAACCAAATTTCTGCGCTTTCCTTTTCTCGCTCTCCCCTATGTTCTTTAGTTTATACTAGTAAGAAATTATTTACATTTCAACAACAAACAAAATGTTTAACAACATGAGACAAAAAAGTAAATATATTTTCATTAAAATAAAAGTTATATGCATTAAATATGGTGATCATTTAATCACACTGCTGCTGGAAAAACATTTAACATAACCCAATGCAAAATAAAATACATAAACTATAAATACAAATAGAACTTTTTCAAAATCTTTCACTACCAATATGATAGGATACAGAGGAACAAAATCTATATAGCAACAAACATGTCAGAGTTGTCATTTCTTTTTCAATGTGATGTTTTTATCCTGAAATTCCTAAAGCAATATCAGCTATCTCTCTATGTTGCTACTGAATTGCGAGTCCTATTTCAGGTCTTTATAAGTTTGCTTTTAATTTTACAGTATCCTCAACTCTTGTTTTTCCTAGCATTCAACGACAAATATTTAGCACTTGGTACTTTGGTTTTATAATACCCATGAACAAAATTTCTTTGAAGAGAGCAATATACCAATATAAATCCAGTCCCAGCAACACATCTAACATCACAGATTCTACTCAAATGATTTCTGATTTGCAGACATAAGTTGCTTTTTAGAGCATTTACACATTTGATTTTTTCTATCTGGCAAGATTTCTTAAATCTATTTTCTAAACCGCAGTTCTATCAAATCAAGAGAAACCAATAGATATTTGCAAACTATTTGCTTAGCCTTTGAACTTTGAAAAATGCTGATGTTTTTTTTGGAATCCACATAAATGCATGCATACAAATAAAGCAAACAGCATTTGCAAGTATTCTTCACAACACTACAGTTTCATATGGCCTAAACTGAGTGAAAACAATATCACATTAAAACAGACATTCACCACTGTAAACATGGAAACTGGGTTATTTGCAGACATTATCAGATAATTTTCACAAATCACTGCAAGAACTGCTCAAGGGTGATTTTACCAATTTTTTAGAACATCAGCTGGTGCTAGCATGAATTCATGCCACTGTTATATATATTGCATAAATAATCCTGTAATAATGGATTAATTGTAACAATCTTGCATAATGACTTACAGGCATGAACTAATCCATGTTCACAGTACTTGTATACAACAAAGCAAAGCTCATTGACTGAAAAAAGGTAAAAATTAACCAAGAAGCAGAACCATTAACTGATATAACAATTTCTTTGATAAATTGAAAAAAAAATTCCAGCATTTTTATCTCGTCCAATATCTATTCTGGTGATCATCATTTCTTCAGAAATCAATGAAAAAAAAATCCCATATTTCTTCATATCACAATCACGGAGTGTCACGTGGAAATCCATGTATACATCCACAGTAAATACACTGAAATGCTTTATGCATAATATACAATTACATCTCTGTACACAGAAAATCAATTGCGCAATGGTCTAACTGTGTATGGAAGGACTTCACATTTTCTGGAGCATGCTGACTTTTGTGGCAAAGTCCAAATCTCTTTTCTTTTTTGGGTCCTGTTTCCGCTTGCTGGCTAGGAACTCCCTCATTTCTTTTGCAGACATGCCCATCATTGGGTCGTTGGAATTAGTGGCGTTGCCATTGGTGACGGGTTTGGGCTGGGCCGCGGGTTGCACTGGCTTCATGGGCTGGGGAGCAGGCGGTTCCTGACATAAACAGAAATCAAAACTGATTGTTTTTTCTTTGCGTGACATTGTGACAGAAAACTTACCAACTGGTTCATGCATTATATAAAGTCATTCATTTTGAAAATTAACCAGAGTTGTTTGTTTCCCTAACTAAATCTGATCAGAACACCTTCAATTAACATTGCAATGTAAATATATTGTTCATGTACCTCATGTACCATTCTGTACCATTTGAGAGAGAGAGAACATAACTGAGCTTCCCAATATATAAAATAAATACATGTACAGTACCATATTGGGACCTTACTGGGACTGTACTGTATAACTTTATTATGTTGTATAGAAGATATAAAATATTCAATCTTTCAGACACTGACTGTGATTAGGGAAATATTACTGAGATAATACGCCCTCAGTAAAGATCAGTTATCTACATGTATCTTCCCAAATAAATGGATATCTGAGCAAGTCGGAGTAAAACAGTATGGTGTCCCTCTGATTAGGTGTATATTGGGTAACTATACATTCACAAATTTTGAATTTCAAAGCACACAAATAGGTAAACATGATAAACACAATTCAAGATAATAACAAAAGTTGAACTGACTTCTTTGTGCAGTTCCTACTGAAGTAATTCACCAGGATATACCTGTCAGAGTGAGATTAAATCCTCTTATGACACAGGTAATAAATAATTAGGAGGGTTTTATAACCATGATTTTTTGTGTTTCCTTTGCTTTTTCAATTTTACAATCATATTCACTGTTTCAAGGACTATTTCAAGAGGATATAATAATGTATTATATAAAGTTTTGAGATAGAACTACTTAATTGGTAACAAACATAATATGGTGTGTCTATCATTGCACAATATCCATGCTGTTACACAAACCTACAGCTATTTTAGATCATGAGTCATATTAAGTCACAGGGTCTTTGCAATTGATTCCAGAAACAAGACATTTTCAACTTTCTTTTTCTACAACAATCTCTTTACAGAATACACTAGACAGAAAGAAAAGAGCCCATTTGTTACATAAAACCATGAAAGGTTTAATATTTCAGCCATTCATCTTCATGAATCAATGCAGATAATTCAGCATAATCATGATAATTGTAACACTCTGTGTGTATATTTTCTTTATGGTTAAATAACACCTTTCTCTCGTCAACTTTTATATTGTTCCGGGTTGAATTCTAATGCTTATTTCACTATACCTAGCCAATCTTACTTTTAAAGTGATGTCTGAAAATACATTCACTAATACATGTATCTACATGTACACAGATTATTCTAGCTACCCATTAGAAAGATTTGTTTTATCCTAAATCGGTCTTCAAAGATGTGTCAAAGAAATCTACTGTCAATGTCAAATACATTGATGGATTAATATCCCCAAATTTATAATATATCATTGCAAAAAGTTAAACATCCTTTTTGCAGAAATTCAATACAAAGGCCTGACAGATGATAATGACAAGCTTTCACCTGGTAACAGGTGCTTATAGACATCTAGATATAAGGGCTACATACCACTGTTCCATTGGCTGGGGCAGGTGTGGGGGCTGGAGCTGGTGATGAGCCTGAAAAACAAAACCAAACCCCTAAAAAACTCAGGCTATATATTATAAAGTCTCCATTTGTCTCAATCAACTACTGACACTGAATTCTAAGGAACCACTTTCAAGAGAAAACAAGATTACTTGAAGATGGGTGTAGCTCCATGATTTTGAGAAAAGAAAGAGTAATATGTTCAAGCTATTCCTGAAGTAATGCATGCATGTGAATACGAATTTCAGGATGAGGTATATTGGAGACATCTCATAGTAATGGGGAATCGTTCTTACCAGGTGTAAGCACCATTAAAACACAGAACTTTATATTTATTCCGCATGGCTATAGAAGAAATGTTTTTATTGTGACTATGAGAACCAATACACAACCAACGTAGAGTTTGTATTCTGTAGTGCCTATATTCAAGAGGAAATTTCACTTGTTCCTAGTAATCCGATTAAGCAGACTTTGGAACTGTTTGTTCCTTCTTTTGAGGACATCTGTTTTATCTATTTTTAATTTGATTGAAATAATAAAATTGTACTCATTATTCCTTATATAACCAACTTCATATAACAATTTATTGACACCATGGTTCAAAACAAAACAAAATACAGATTTCAATCGATTGCTAAAATTTGTTTTTTAAACACCTAGCTGTGCCGATAATCCCTTCTTATCTTTCATGTAATCATGACACCTCAGGTTTAATTTTGTTTTTGAAGGATTTTTTGCGAGTTAACCACCTTAAAACATGCCCATGCATAAGAAGTTCTTAACAAGATTTCTGTGAACTACATGTGTATGTGCATAAAAAGGTTCACTTCTGACACGACAATTTGGCCATGACAACTTTGTCTGGGGATTATGTAAATGACAAGAGCGTAATAATGACCCGCTCAAACCGTCAGTCCCTGCCTGATTATCACACATCAAGTCAGACCATCCCCCTCCAAAACAACTCTCTGACCAATCCCTCTCCAAAACAATGGACAAATTGTACTTGTACTTAGTAGATAATGGACAATAAATGTTCTGTCTCGTTTCAGATGATCTATTGTAAGTTTTAGGCGAATAACAAGATACTTAATTTGCCTAAAATAAATACATCTCGATCTTCCTTTATTCTTTTCATTTTCAGTATTCAAATTTCATAAGCAGTTATGTGGATTTCATATTCTTGTCCTATATATATGGATGTCACCCTGATTATGCATTATTCATATTAAGTATATATGGAAATGAGGTCATTAATAAACATTCTTTGAAACTTTACTGTAGAAATGGGATAGCCATTGCTTATAAATATTCTAGCACGTTTATCCAACAGAAAACTATTTCAAAGAAATGTTTAACGGTTAATGCCATACACACAATTTTACAGCACCAAAAACAATTTAAATTTCTTTCATTACGTTTTAGACCTTGATTTAATAAATTGATAGTTTTTAAATTCATGGAGAAATTTTTAGCTGTCATCATACTAGGAATAGTTGGTTTTCTTTCATTTATCATTTTAAATACAGACACATAATATGATATTAACCAATAACTTTTGTTCACTTTGACAAAAAAATCTTATTTCTTCTGAATTTGAGCCCATCATGAAAGGCACTTGAATGGTGAGTGTATTTATTTTTCAATCATACATTGATCATGTCTCCAATACACCAGTACCTCATTTACCGTATTCATTTGGAAGCACATACTGTTAAAATGAAGTCGGACATGTAGAAAATAAACCTTAACCAAAGTTCTTACCTTCTCTGGGAGGATTTGAAAGTTTGCTGACATTGGGTGATGAACTAGATATGGAAATATCATTTTTCTTAAAGTAGGCATCAGCTTCTGAATCCACCACTAACAGCGTGGTTTCATTTCCACCAGCCTTCACCTTCTCTATCACTTGCTTGTGGGATTCGGACTCGATATTTGCACCGTTGACCTCGATAATCCTGTCTCCTTCTTGCAGACCGGCTGCCTGGGCAGGAGATCCGTCATCTATGGTTCCGATAAACTGACCCGGTCTGTCCCTCTCTGCATGGAGATTGAATCCATATCCCTGGAAGTCTGGCCACTTGACGATATGACAAAGTCTTGGAACATATTTACTGTCGGGCTCTGTGTTGGTCACACTGTTGACTGAAATCACTGTTGGTTCTGGTTCCTCGTTCTCCTTGTTGGTTTCTGGTTCAGGCGATGGCTCCCTCTCTGGTTCTGGGGAAGGTTCTCTAGGTGGTTCTGGTGTTGGTTCGCGTTCAGGTTCAGGCGAGGGCTCCCTCTCCGGTTCAGGCGAGGGCTCTCTCTCTGGGGAGGAGTCCCGGTCCTCATGGGGTTCGTGGTTTGCTTCTGTTTCTGAAATCATATCAAAAATTGTGTAAATTCCTCTTTCCCTAGAACCATCTAATAATGGACACAAGCCTTTTTATGCATCCAAAAAAATCAGTCAGAGAATGTGTGCCCATTCCATCACTGATGAACAATGAGCGTTTCTGTGGAGGGAAGTGCACAGGTATTGTGGTCAATTGATGGGACTTGGTCAGATCTGATTAATCTATGTAAATCACAAAATTGACTTTGATTGACATTCTTTTTACCATTCGACTTATTTTTTGGATTTAGGTGACTTCATATTACATTCATATGTAATGACCATATATAAAGACCATACGTAAGCAATTAGTTGGTGAACAAATCCGTAGCGTACTAGCCGTTCACGCCTTTAAGGTAAGTAATTTTGTTTTTAAAATTATGTATTTCTGATCAAGTAAATATTGTGTCCACATTGAATTATCTATTATTTGTAGATAATCTCACATTATAAGCTCAATCTTATGAATCATACAGAGCAGGGTTATCTTGAACAAACAATGTTATAATTCACAAGATATGACAAAGTTAAAAAGCTGGAAGGAGATGTGCTCGGCTGAAATGGAATGCAATTAGTTTCTACCTTGAAAATGGTTTAAGATTTTGGTAACAAAAAATGTACTAATTTTTTTTTTTTACATTAAGCAATTTTGTTACCTTTTTGGTGTACATCTTAAATTTCTATTCTGGTACATTTTGTACATCCAGTTTTTACTTGTTTTTTTTTTTGCCAAATTTGGTATGAATATACTAGTATACACTATTTTTCTTTCTAAATTTTATCAAACTATAGGTATATAGTCATAAATTTAACACCTTCTCCCCTTAACTACATCTATAATCTATACTGATCATGGTCGAAACTTGTGCAATTAACAATTTTTAAGTCAACAGACTCTTGAGATACTTTAACTGCTATTTTTTGTTCATCTATTTTAAATATTTACATCTACCTAGTATTCTTCCCTCTATTTTTTACGGAAACTTATAGTTAATACATAGCTCTATAGAAACAGCCAGACTGAAATTGACACCCCCGTTTATCGATTGGTCGAAATCTACAGCGGCTGAAACTGACAGGATTGAAATTGGCACGCCCTCTTTATCAATTGGTCAAAACCTACAGCGATCTAAGAAAAATCACGGACTGCACGAAATAATCATGATAATGTCAGACTCAAAGTCTCACAGGAGACGATTTGGTTGTTTCTTTTAGCTAACATATTTATGTACGTTAACAGTAATTAAGTGAATTTTACTTACTTTTCATAATCAATTTACTAATTAACTAAAAGAAAGATATTAATATAAACAATAAAATGCTTTCTTTGATGATTCATGCGGGTTATGAAGGTAGCGATCATTGCAGAAAAAAAGTACATAACCCGCTGTTAGCGGGTTATGTATTTTTTCTGCAATGTCGCTACCTTCATATCCCGAATGAATCACCAAAGAAAGTATTTTATTGTTTAATTATTAGCATTTAATTATGTATATTTCAATTTAATTAATTAACACCACAGCCGAACAAAGGCAAAAAACATTGAGACCAAAAAAGTGGTTAATTTGGCCTAGATTCTGCAAGACTGTCACTCATTATATTAAAATTCCTGTTGAAATTCCTAAATAAATTATTAATTAGTTTTAAATTTTCCTGTGAATCATTGCTGGACTTGTTTTCAGTGGCTGTCAGATATTGATTTTATAGGTCAAGGTCAATAGATTTATTGTACTTGTGGACCAAACTATCTGCAACTGTTCAACAGCAACAATGTGATACATGTACAGCCTACAGCCATTTTAATTAGGATAGAATTTAGGTCAGCACACTCTGAGAGTGTACATTTTAATACCTATGTCCAAGAAATAAAGCAAAGAGGTACATACTTATGTGTGTGTACAGGTAAAAAAGCAAGGTCGATCATATTAACAAGAGCATTTCCATGTCTCTCCTGTTTTTACCCTTACTAGAGTACTATAGTATTTTGTAGGTTACAACACAACACCACATTACTTGTCCATCCCTAAAACTATGTCACCTTGGTCCCTGAATTTGTTCACTCACCACATCTACCTGATGAATTAATTTGCATAATATTTATGAAAAAAAAATCACCTGACGATATATTGCTACCAGTTCAAAGATACATATGGTACAAGCAACTGCGTGTCTCCAAAGATTAAGTATATAAATGTGTACTTTGAAACACTTCAAATTGTGATTGTGCAATTTATTTTTTGTTATGATCTAAATTAGGTACATCTGATCTAATGCTTTTAGCACTGCAGCTTTTATTAAATCTCTGTAAAAGTTAATAAATTATACACATAGAAGATATATTGACATAATCCATTAACTTCCTTCTCTTCATCTATAATTTAAATTTTTGATACTGAATTACATGCCTCTGAAGTTACTGTATTTTTTTTTTAAAAAGACCTACACATAATCTCAGCAACTCTGCACTTATGGCACAGGCAAAATTTATAGACGGAAAAGCTTTCTAGTGTATGTATCAGGAAATAATTGCTAGTAAATAAAACAACCAACAATTACAGTGTTTCCTCCATTATTTTTCAGTCATCCAGTCACGAAACCTAAAATTTTTCTGGAAATTTAAGAAAATAATAGTAATATGCACATCGGTAGTACTTATTCGTGGTACAATGGTATCTTTAAAAATTTTCTTACATACTCTTGAGATACCAACAATTCAATTTTAAAAAAAACTTGTAATGCGGATGCATGCTTTTAAAAATACATGATAGCTGTACCCACACACTGGTTTAGTGTTGTCCTCGAGTTTCATACAAGGACTGTGGTACAGATTTCCCACCATGTACAGACTTGTCTTTACTCTTATCAATGTACAACTCCCTCCCATATGACCCCTTTTATCTATTCTATGTAAGCCACCCCACTTTAGTGAATATGATGATTTACAACATGGTAGAGGACATCTTGGCTACAATCTCCATGTTATGGTTATTATTCCAATGTTTTGTCCTTAATGTGTATGAGGATGAGAATTTGTGTGTGTGTGTTTGTTTGTGGAAGAGAGAGAGAAAGAGAGAGAGAGATTCAAAAGGGAAACACCCATATTCATCTTGGAATTCAGTGGTTTGCACTGTATACATTTTAGGAATAAATCAAAAAGCTCTCAAAACTTAGTCATTCGTTTAAGATTTAACATATATGTAGCAGATTGGTGGAAACTTTATATTACACTTCGGATGAATACAAATAAACATTATATACAAAGATTTCCATCCCATTGAAATCATATTTGCTTAAAAGTTTTAAATCTCTCATGACCATAATTGTTTTCTGTGTATTAGTTCCAATTCACGTGAATATGGAGAGAGAAGAAAAAGTCACACCTGAGTGCACTTTAAAGGAAATTTATACAAGTAAAAACTCCTTTAAAAGGCACTGGAGATCCGTCAAATTCTGCATAGCTGAGCAATTGAATAATAAAAAAAGGTTGGAAATAATTGTTACCTCCACGATACACAATAGATATTCTATTTCTTGAAAATATACATACATATCTTTAAAACTTTCTTTTCATTTTCAATAAAGGTTGGTAGAAAGAGAGAGAGAGAGAGAGAGAGAGAGAGAAATTTAGCAGTGCTCGCATTGACACCACACGTGAAGGTGCGATATTCAAAATGAACGTAGAGGACAGCGTATCCCAGTACCTGCTGAATCTTCCGGTACTCTATCTCTTACTGCACTCAATTCTACAACTTCTGGAAGATCACTTCTCACTATTTGTTTAATATCTTTATAATACTTGTCCGTTTCGGGATCCACCACAAGAAGTTTCACCTCATCACCTAGCGACTTGATCCGCCCCACAACCTGTTGATGATTTTCATTTCCTATATTTGTTCCATTAATTTCTACGATTCGGTCTCCCTCTTTTAGACCCGCAGCTTCAGCCGGTGACCCTTCGTCAACTTTTCCAATGAATTGCCCCGCTTTGCCCCTCTCAGCGTGTAAATTAAATCCATAGCCCTGAAAATCCGGCCATTTTACCAAGTGACACAATCTAGGCTTTTGGTCAGCCATAGCTAATTTGATCAAAACTGAAAAATACCACTTCAAAAAGTTTCTACTTTTTTTCAGTAACGAGCACCTGCAAGTTGACACTAAACATCAAGCAGAGAAAATGGCGTCGAGCAATGTGGGCACGTGATACGAGCTAACCAATGACGAAAACTATTTGAGATTTCACACAGGTATTCACAGGTATGGGTATTGAAGCATTTCGCCGTAGGTGCAATTTAAAAAAAAAGAAGAAGATTGACACCTTCATCGGATTCAATAAAAACAGAACTCCTTTAGCCGAATATATCTACAGGTTTTTCAGTACATGCATACACTGTATATAAGGAAATATACGTACTATTGTGTACAAGTTCTATTGCATGATAACTCTTGAATTGTGAAAAAAATGATTTTTTTAGCAAATGCAATATTAACTGAATTATCTCTTGAAAACCTAAAAAATGCATACTTTGGCTTTTATACTTACTTTTTCGGAATTATTCATGAACGCGCTGGGCCAGTGGCTAATTCAAATCAATAAATATTATCATAATTCCGGAATTATATTTAATTTATCAAAGCAGAATTTTCCAGACATTGACAACAACAAAAAATACAAGCACGTGCAAATCACAGTTTAAATTATCAACTAATTATATCATTTTTAATCAGTTGGAAATCGACAATACATGTATATTCACTGTGAATCGTAAAAATTGCGCTCTTTTATTTGACGCAAACAAAGAAATTAATTCTCATCTCATTGATTGAATAAGATTTAAGAAAGGATGAAGATGGCTAAAAAAAAACAAAAAACTAAAACACAAACGGAAAAAAAGAAATATGAAGAAGACTGCTAGTACCTGAGAAGGATCCCTCCATGTTTGAAGGCTGTGATGATCTGACTAAGTGAAACGGAAGCTTTACACTTAACAATCGCTGTTTTACTTTTTTTTCTTGATCAGAGCTGCAGGACAAATTCTAAATATTTTAGTCGTCCGCGTCTATCTCTGTGCATACATTTGCATACAAGGCTCAACTAAATTGCACAACTTTTGCACAAAGTTTTTCTCCCGTGAAAAAAAATTAAGTTATGATTCACACACCATGGAGCTGTCGTTTTCTTTGCAAAAAAATGTTTGAGGAGAATGTTGTAAGGAAGTTTATATATTCTCAGCGATAAAATATGTTTTTATTGATTGCGTGGGTGAAACAGTCCACCTTAGATTTTTACCAGATTTTCTTGTCAAAAGAAAGACAACTCGTTTTGATATCGCATATGGGTTTCCGGAAGGGTTGTGCATCCGTTTGGGTGGAATATTACCAGTGTTATCAATGTAAAGAATTGGTTAAAATACCGGTTTATATGTGATTGGTAATACATTTTTTATAATTATATTGTAAGAAATCTTAAACGAGATCAAATCAAAAGCAATGCTGAAAAATTATTTTTTTTCAAGATTACTAATGTTTGTCAACCGTAGGCAGAAAAACTATATTCTGTCTTTTTAAAGTATTTCTATGAAATACTGCTTTAATAGTGCATTCAATCAATGTAATAGCCCTAGAACATTAATACGATTATATAGATTGGACGTAAATTGCGACTGAATGAAAGGCGTTGTCCTATGAACATTTTTACATCGAAACGTCTCTCTATTAAACATATCAGTTCAATTTAATTAATACACTGAAACATTCAAGACATTATGCAAGCACATGAAACTTGCTCGTTAAAGTATTTAAATAATGTATTTTACCTTCGCCTTTTCGTAAATCCATAACAGAAGTTATAACGTGTTCATTGTACTCGGCGATGAACAGTATACCACAGTGTGAAAACTAAACAGAATTTGAGAAACCTACCAAGTCACGTGACGCTAACCCACTTTGATTTTCAAGTAGCGCCGCTGTCCACTTTGATTCTGTGTCATTACTGAAAGTGTTCAGTTTCCTTGAGTTCAAGGAATAACTAACAAGTATGCTGTTTATGCTTTATATTTCGGTCAAGTTGAATTACGTGATTTGATGTTTTATTAATTTCTTTAGTAATACTACACACACACACACACACACACCGGTACATGCAACATAGGGAACCCATTCAATATTATACGAGTACAAACAAAACAGTTGAGCGAAGTAATGGTTGAAAAAATGTTTTTAATTAACAATCTATTCATCAACAAGATGATTAACGTATCGACACTACTCGTTCTTGTTTTCAAAGTGCGAAACATGTAAGGTATTTTTGGTAAATGCAGTCTCTAAGTCTAACATAATCAAAATCCTTATTTTTTTTCTACACCCAACCCACTTTCGATTCAGGTTCCTTCAAGTTCTACCATCAGTTTGGAAATTTACACGGTACATGCAGAACAATTTCGGAGTTGCAATAAATTCCTATAACGAAAAAGGTATATATTTCTGATTAAGCATTTTCAACAGTCGGGTTTAGACCAATCGTCAATATATTGCTTTTTGCCTCAAGCAAATTTCAAATTCAAGAGGCAGGGTCCCTCCCCAAAATAAATTTAACCACGGAAATCTTAGTTACTATCTGTTAGTGATTGACTTATTATTCCTATTATGTGATGCAGGACCTTGCAATAACTTATTAGATTATGTTAAACCAGCCATCACACAATCGTGGGTAACCGATTACCAGTTACTTGCATGTACACTTAGATACTGAGTATGTGAGTAACCGTATCTTTATAGGCTCTCCCCATCTAAATCAGTGTATAAAAACCTCCCTATTGTATAAAAGTAATGATTTTCTAGTATCGGGATGGGCTTTTTTATACCTCAACTTTGATGGGGATTGAGCGCCTGGATGCGTGAGGATGGACGTGGGCTTTCTATATTAACAGATCCACGGGAAAATTTGGGTTGAGATGCCATATTTGTTACTAGTAATAACAACTAATTCCATAGAATGGGTTGAGAAATTAAATTAATCAGTCCAATACTTGCGCAAGTTTTTGTGCGCGTTACAAGTTGCGTTCTTTGCGTAGCTCTACGGTATTTTCCAGTACATAATTCAAGTTTATGAAATTTTTTATCTGATTTCATTTATGTTGCAGTTTAGCAATCAATAAACAGAAATGTACATTGAGGATACAACATTTTTATTACAAAAATACAATCAGTATTTAATCTATAAAATAAAATTTAAAAAAATCAACCATAAGTTCTATCTCCATTACTGCATGCATTTCGAGCACACCTACATCTGATCCCTTTATATGTTATGACTTCTTCCCTCCTGCAGTTTGGGGGTATATTGGTGTAGGGACATGCCGCACTGGGGCAAGGCTGAGGGTGTCCCGTGTACTGACCGGAAGTGGTTCTCGGGTACTGACCGGTATTGGTGACTTCTGAAGAAACCAATCAAAGTAGTGAGAGTAGTTACATATATCTTACCAAAGTACTGGGAGTAGTAACAGATAAACACAAAGCACATGTTTACATTAATAAACACATTACAATTTGGTAGAATATTAATTGGGGCCCAAATAAATCTAAAACATTAAACATTAAACTATTACGTATATGTAGATCCAATATTGAATAATGACTTCATTTTGCGTTTAAAAAATGTCTTCATGTAGACATGTTCAAACTTTTTATACTAGTAAGTGGCAAATTACTATCATATGTACATGTTCATATGTAACAGTTGAAAATGGAATATTTCAAACAAATTAATAACCTCTTCCTTATAAAGAGCTTTAACAGAACAAATGCAAAAGTAATTCGATGACACAAACAGCCATAGGTAAATTTATACTTATCATATACTATGAAGAAATACCTTTAAAAAGTTTGAACTTTGAACCTTTCATAAGTGCCTTTACATGATCTGATTAAACACAGTTTGATGCAATGTAATTTTACCTGGACAACACACGGCGTACTGGTTTCCTCTAGAACATGTGTACCCCGTAGGACAGATCTGTGAGTCACATGATTCAGCCTCGCCATTGGAGAGCAATGGGCTTCCTTCGGAGCATGGGTTATTTACTATAACAAAAATGGCCCCCGAAATATTAAATTGTGAAAATTGATTTGAAAAAGGTGTGTTTGAAATAAAACACATTGTACAAGTGATTGAAGTCTAGGAAGTTAGTAAACTATGTACCTAAACAACAAAGACCGAACGCAGACTGGCAACTGAAATTTGGCGGACAATCAGCAGCCTTGTTGCTCATATAGAGTGACCGACATGATCCCTGTTGGTTAAGCTGTCGACCAAATTCACAGGTCAAGGTGGAACGTGTAGGACCGACGGGGATGTCATTGTCGGGTCCAGAAAGGTCAAGAGGCCATGGGTGTTTTGAACCGGAAACGATGAGAGACCACGGGTCAGCGGCTGGTGTAGGTCCGGCTGGTGTAGGTCCGGCTGGTCGTCTTCCACCTGTAGAAGAAACAACAAACTCCAAAATTCGCAAAGACATCACGGAATTACGAAAATGCTAAAAAAAAAATAATTGTCTACAACTGTCAAGTTCTTCTCTTTTTGGTATGAGTCTTGTTTACATAGCAAAGACCTGTGAGCTCTGTATCTCGCTTGCAACAACTGACATTCAATTTTTGACAGACCATTAAAAATACTTTAAGTTTGAAAATATAATTAAAACTTTTCATCTCAAATTGTGACAATGACAATTTACAGAAGGTTTTTATCTCATCATAAATGCGTAAAACAACTAGTGTTGTTTTGAAAATGCCATGATTTCCAGAAAAAACTATAAGCGGATCTGATGATACATATTTTTAATCATGGAATCGAGTATATACGTAGATTAACCAGAGCAACCAACTTTTGGCGTAAACAATTCCACGTATGTCGACAATTTCACGTTTATTTATTTGATTGTAAACCTTTTAGAATCAGACTTTCATCCATGCATTTTATGTAAAAAGATATGAGAACAAAAAATGTCAGGATACGTATGAATAACCAGTACATAATCATTTATAAAGTTGAAATATATGCTATATAAAAGCTCGACAAATCGACCATTAGATATCGATAGTACCGTATCTACCAAGTACTCGGTGCAGTTTGAACATATACTAGTATTGGACTACCATTCTGTATGCTAGTCTACGAGCGACTTTCAATAGCTACTGTAATACTTCCAAAAGAATTACGAAAAGTTAGTAACTACAGCTATGCCAGTCAATCGATTTAAAATAAGGTCGATATGACAAGGGTAAAGGAATGTAATATGCCGATAGTTAGAAATCTATTTAAAGTATTAACTAAATTAAATTAGGGTGAGAACCTAGTAAGTTGCAAGAACTTGTGTTCAATTCCATTGTTTATCATATATGCAATAAAATATGATCCAACCAAAGTAACTTGCAATTAATATACCAAATCTGTATGCAATGAAAATCAGAATGATCATGTGACATAGTCATAGTATGTTACTAGCATTAGATAAAGGAACAAGTTTTAAAATATGGGAACATACGTTTATAGAATAACGTTATAACAGTTCCTGATATCCAAAGAAAAATCTAGTCTAAATCTAATATAAACAAATTTACGTCAGCACAAAACAGAAATCAGTAATTGTTGAGAACTTACCATAGTAACTGACAGCTAGGCTGAAAGAAAAAATCAATAGAAAACTGACCAGCGTTAGAAGGTGCATTTTAAAGTTTAGATCTGAGCAGATGGTGTCCAGTCTTTAAGTACTCTGCTTTTAAAAAACAAAGTTTTTAAAAACATTTCTAATTAATTGCTTTACTGTTCACGGTTTTGGAAAACCAACAAATTTGCAAGGCGAGGCCAAGGGATTCATGTTTTTTTAATGTGTTTTAATTAATAAATTAGTCAAGTCTTGCACAATCTACCGTCACTGAGAGTGCACGAATATATCTCCGTGTCACGTGATGGTTCACTCCCTGCACTCGACTTGAAATACACATCTGTCGTTTGTTTTAAAATCGCCATCAATCAGAAAATGACAGAAAATATACATACAATTCTAGAATGATCAAACAACTTTATAAAAAGTGTTATGAATTATCGACATTTTGGCTTGTGTTTATAGGAAATCAAAAGCTTATTATAGTATCTTCGAAATCAACAGATGTACGTACAATCTATCTATATAGTATTTGTTTTACCAATGAAGAATTAATTAAGTCCTACCTTAAATCAATGGTGATGATGGCGTTGATAAGTATAAATGATAGCTCATGATCTTCATCAGTATGATTTAAGAGATATCAATATCGCATGCTCTAGTAATATCCACGGTTTTAATGAGATATAGATCAATGATATAGAAATTCATTAACTCATAAAATAAGTTCATTGTATCGTGCGTTTCATTACATGGCAGTTCTTTTTCTGTCATGAAAATTTTAAAATCCGAATGTCTTATATCTACTACAAAGGAAATACCAAATAAAATAACACATCCTTGGGATAGGTAACGATAAACGAAAAATAGTACATGTACATGTAGTAGGATTTTTTAATCCATAGCGCTTTCGCTCTCTAGATTCTTCAGCGAATTAATTAACTGGTTGCTATAGGTTACAATTAAATTTTCTTAAGGATGCATATTTTTCCTAGTATATATCTTAGTTTTTATTCGTACATGTTTAGATTACCATTCCATCTAGCATGTTCTTTTTTACGTTAATTGAATTATCATTCGATACCTTTGTAAAAGAACTATGTCTTATGTAATAAAGTGCATATTATTTTATTGGGGTTTTTTTCGGTAATTAATGGATGTGGCGGTTTTATAATTTCAATTAACATTTACCATTTAGTTTCTACTTGACAGGAGTTTTTTTGGCCTGTTTACGTAATTTATCACTGCGTTCTGTTAGGGGAATCCCCCAAATTTGTTTGATACTAGTATATTGTTCCCGCCTACATACCATTTCTGTAAATCAAGCAGATTCGTACAAAATGTATTGATAAACGTATTGTGTTGAATGTATTTAAAAAATTCACTTGATAAATAATACACAAGCGTATTTAAAATTATTACGTCTAAATGATGATTGGTTTTGTGCATTTTCTAAACGTTTACAAGTACAAGAAGCAAACAATCTTTATCAGAAAAATAAATGCTTATATGAAAATATCTAATCAAAAATCTTGAGAAATATATATTTTCAAACTCTATGATATCAATTTGATGGGGGTTTTTTTTATAACGAAACTTAATTTACCTTTATCATGATTATAAAAATATATGAATAAAAATAACAATGAATTGTCTTCTTTGCTAAGAGGTTATCTGATAAAGTAACTAAACAGTAATCTATAATGCACGTTGAAAACAAATCATTGAATTCTGAATGTCGACAAATTATTACATTTCAATTTATAATTATTCATACTATATGCTACAATGTTGTTATTAAAATGATGATCGGTGTTTTATGTATATACCTATATAAATTGCATATATTATAATAACAGTGTAATTTGAATTAAAAAAAGACTGAAAACTGTATTATTTTTGTGCTTTTAATAAAACTCATTACTAAATTTTTTAGAAACATGCATTTATTTCTAATTAATTCATGCTAATGTAACTGATTTAGGAAATCCAGGTGAACAAGGTCAATTCTACCTTCAGAGGACCCAATGTGGTTTTGGCGAGTAGCCGTTTGGGGAATAAATCAACCAGTCAGAGTTGAAGGGGCATGGTCACAATTTGAGCTGAAAACTTCAAATTTTATTTTTCCATTTTTGTTGTTAAATGAGGTTTTCTAATGGTCAATTAAAATGTCGAGTTGTAAGCAAAATAGAGAGCTTGCAATTCTTTATGTAAAAAAGATCGGGTTATGTAATTGGTTTCGTAATTACGAGATCTTTTCTCGTAATAACGAGATAATTAACTCGTAATAACGAGATCTTTTCTCGTAATTACGAGAAAAGATATCGTAATTACGAGATAAAAATATTTTTTTTTATGTGGCCCTATTCGTCTTTTCTGGTGTTTATCACATTCATTTTTTTTTCAGGCATTCAATATGTGAACACAAACATGGTCTGAGCTTTGTGTTCGCAACAATGAATTATGAGCTGTGTATATCTTGCTCATAACTCGATGACTGACACTCAAATTTTAGTTGACTATCAGAAATAGCGTAATGATTTAAAATGGAAAAATGAGAGTTGTGACAATGCTTTTTAAGATTAAAAGAAAAAAATATCACATGAAGATTGTTGCATTTGCAATACGATTGCCTAATGGATAAATAAAAAAGTAGTAGGGGTTAGGGGTGACTAGCTGACCACTTCATATAATAATTGACAATCGGAAGAGACACCAGAACAAGTTTAATGGTCTTGGCACAATCTAATGAATCAATAAATATTTACTTCTTGCATTCTCATCCCAAAAACCAAACCACTTAATACAGAAATGACAATTTTAAAATTGATGACTAATGTTTATATGGGTTTACCGAAAATTTTACAAGTAAGAAAAATATCTTTGTTTGACTTGAGTGGAATTAATTCGTGCATATATATTTTCGAGGGTACATGGAAGCCACAAAATTCATGAATTGTCCATCATTCCATTCATTTCAGAGGTATATGTCTTATGTAATGAAGTGCATATTGTTTTATTGGTTTTATTGCTGTGATTTTTTATTTCCAATTAACATTAACCATTTAGTTTTACTTGACAGGAGGTTGTTTTGCCTTGTTTATGTAATTTATCACTGCGTCCTGCTAGCTAGGGGTTTCCCAAACTCGTTAGAAATATTGTTATTCCTGTAAATTAAGCAGATTCGTACAAAATGTATTGATATAAATGAACTCGTCAAACGTGTTGTGTTGAACGTATTTTAAAAAAATCATTGATAAACAATATACAAATTCTTTCTATTCAGCATTCAATATATGAACAAAAACATGGCCTGAGCTTTGTTTACACAACAATGAATTGTGAGCTCTGTATATCTCGCTCATAACTCAATGACTGACACTCAAATCTTAGTTCACTATTAACCCCCCCCCCCCCCCCCCCCCCCCCCCCCCCCCCCCCCCCC
>WFKH01011801.1:17859411-17879020 GCA_016163765.1 Magallana hongkongensis
CCCCCCCCCCCCCCCCCCCCCAATGAATCATTCTAAACATAAAAAAATGGACAAATAAAGTAGTAGGGGTTTTTCTTCCAAGTCAAAATACATTTTGATGACGTTTTCTATATAAATCTGTATCCACAATATAGGTCAGAATCTATGCCATTATTATAGTATCTCGCTAAATTCCCATTCTGTCAAAACTTAATAAATAAATCGATCTAAAATACAACGTTTGTATTTAGGGAGTGTCCCCTAGCAGAAAAATATCAATAATACACGCATAATCATAGCAATATATTTATTAGAACGACTGAACTCTTTAAGCCACATATCCTTCGTTCCTGGGCGGAGGTCCATTGTCCACCGGACAGATGTTTTGGGGACAACCCCGACATTTTCGACCGTTGATATATCTAAAGGTCTCCTTTCTACATTGAGGAGGAATGACCACAGCGGGACAGAATACATTGGGGCAGGGCCCCACAGGGTCAACGGGAGGAAAGGCGCCTGGGTAGGTATCTGAAACAGATGAGAACGCCTTCAGTTAAAATTCTGCTTGGTAGAATTAGAGTGCATGCAAAAGTGGAAGGAGTATGTGTGGTTTTGTTTTAAAAATCTATACCTGGACAACAAACGGCATAACTCGGTCCCGTGGAACATCTGTACCCAGTGGGACATCTGCCGTTGCCACAACTCACAGCATCACCCCCAATCTGGAAGGGAGTGCCTGAAGCGCACGGGTTGTTTCCTGTAGAAAAAGATCCCAACGGAGAGATTTTAAAATGTTGATTTCACCATGTGGCAACAATGACAAAAGCAAAACAATCAAAATAACAACAAAACAACAATAGCAACAACAATGACCATCATTAACTTTTATCCATAATGTTACTTTATAACTTACTTAGACAACAAGGGCCGGGCTCGTCAGCGGACCCGAAGTTACAGAAGAAGCCCGCTGGGCACTGTTGAATGCTAATGAAATTGGAACATCGCCCTCGTTGATCTATCTGATGACCATATTGACAGGTGAGTGTGGAAGGGGGATTGGGAGGAAATGGTCCAGGGTTGATGGGGTCCACAGGGAAAGGTTCAATAATTGGCGTGACTGGTCCACCAGGCCTATATGGATCTAAGCGAGAACAAACGGATATTGTTAAAGTTAATTTGAAAAGAAAAAAAAGTGGCGAAACTACTTTGAAAATTATTTTTTTTTTATTATTTGGCCACAATCAAAACATTGGTAGAAATCATTTGAATGATAGTCTCCGAGTGATACTTTAAAAAGGTACCCATGATTTTAAAATTACATTGTCTTATAGTAAATATATCTGATTTAATAAATATATATCTCGTTCCAAATTCATTTCTGAAATGAATGCAGAGGTTTGAAACATTTAACATATATCTCGTTTCAAATTCATTTCTAAAACGAAAGCAGAGATTTGAAACATTTAACATATATCCGTAGTGAATGTTTGAATGTTAGAAAGATTAATTTAAAAATCACCTTCCGATGAAACCATGAATATTAACAAATGCCCTTTTCATTTGGGAAATGTCTTATAAAATTGAATTAATTGAAATGAATAAATACTTTGAATTTTAAACTAGTACAGTGTGTATCATTTTAATGTTGACAAACTTATTTGAATTTGAATTAGCAAATAATATAAAATCACAACAGTTACAACAATCTCATTCAAGTATGCAGATTGTCTGATTTCCAACTGAAGTATATAGAAGACAAAATTTAGGTTTCAATAAAAAGACGAAATGTATTTTATTTTTTGACACCCGACATACAATGATTCCAAAAATCGTCTGTCAAACAAATGGAGTGATCAAGTTTTTTAAAAATCTATATTCAATTTTTTTTCTTCAAAATAATTGATCAAGTATGAAAATGTAAATGGCGATAAACTTACTTTTATATTTTCTGGCTTCCAGACCAAAAGACAGACTCAGAATAACACAAGCTACTGTAAGGAAGTTCATCTCTACTAGGCGCTAGTTTTTGATGAAACTTAACTCGTATTTATACAGAATATCAACCAGTTGAAACTTGATTTGCTTACAAATTCAGCAATTTTTAAGAAATTCGTTGGTAAACGGTAAATTTCCTATGAAGTATTTACGAGTGACATCTCAATTAACATTAGGGACACATGGCGCGTTTGTTTGTTTATTTATTCATTATTTAAGACAAAATACTTATCAGATCACAATATTATTTTCTAAATACTTAATAAAGAATTATTGCACTATGAATCTGCGTTTGATATTTTTACATACAAATGGTTTAATATTTTCATGGTTTTCTACATTCTGTGGATATTAACCCGTATTAATTAATTAACTTCAATTTTTCAGCTGACAACAATTGAAAAAGTTGATACATCGTTAGTCATGTTTAATTGTCCTCTTTAAATGCAATCTCTTACACTCATAATGAATTGAGCATTTCAAATTCAAAGAGTTTTTTGCAATTGTTTTGGAGTTATCAACATATCAGAAACATACATATTAATGTAACTATTAAAGTTCTACAGTGCTCTGGTTTGCAAACAAAGGGCACCTCCTTTATCAAAATCCAATCTATAGTTGAAAAATTATCATATGAAAAGTTAAAATCGTCTTATAATATTTTTTTATCTTTCAGTTTATAATTTAACGAAAGACGTAAGGTAGAGCACAAATAAATCAAAACCAACACTATTTTAATAACGTAGTTTGATTTGTTTAGATGTCCAAATAGGTTGGTACTTCTCCTAGTCCGACTGAACCATATCACATCGATGACACTCCTCCATATGACTTGGTTTTCTTTTTTGTTTTTGTCAAGCTGGCTCCTAAATTCTTTTTCAGTGTAATGCCTTACACTCTTTCTTGGCCTTGGATGACTCCTCTTCCTCTTCTATAAATGCAATTTTCCAGTGGGGGGTTCCAATCTTACCATAATTCCACCGCAGATCTTCTCATATGTTCTTTTTAAGTTATTTTTTCCTACGGGTCTTCATTGCTATAACTTCTGGTCACCTGAAGTCGATACGTCTTAGGCAATTGTTAATGAAAGTTTAAATCCTCTCATGTTTCCTCTTTATGTTTTATCTCCCCACGTCTCTTAATTTTAGTGTAGAACACATTAAGCATTAGAATCGAAGATAGACATTTTGTTTTTAGGAATGAAAATGTTTCTTAAGGCAAAACTGTTCTTTTAACGAATTAATTGTTTTGCTAATTCTGGCTTTGACTTTTTGTTTAGTGCCTTCTTGCCAATATAAATGAAAGTGCCTCTTCAAATTGCTCTCAACCAGTTGTTACTAAGGTAGTTTCAGGCACGTAGCATTGGGGGTGGGGGGGGGGTTTTTACGTTTTTGTTTTTTTTTTTTTTTTTTAAAAATTTTTCGGATGGGTCCCCCCCCCCCCCCCCTCCCCAACTTTCAAAATCGGTGCTACGTGCTTGAGTTTGACAAATAGCTTTTAATTGTACTCTGTTTTCAGGCGGAATGTCTTTAACCTGCATCTGAATCTCGATTAAGGAATAAAAGCGCCAGATTATAAACGAAGAGGTCGATGAAGTTGAGATCTGCCAGGTCACAGACACTTTGGGGTATGAATACCACCTTTTAATCTTTTTATTTTATTAATAAAGACCTTTGAGGCTAAGACACATTTTTTCATATATATTTTATTCTTTATTGCATATTATTTGATCGAAATCGTAACTCTATGAAATGTATGTATTTTAAACACTGCAGTCTTCGACTGACTCTTTAAATGTTTCAATTGAAAGTCATAATTTAAAAAAAAAAATGGTCAGAAGTTACATAGCTTGAATTTCCAAAAAATACTGTGTTTTTAACAATATGAAGTGTTTTTGTTTTATTTTCAAATAATATTGAAAGGGGGTATCCATGCCCGAAGTGTCTTTGTGTCAGTTGTGTGCAGGAAGTCCACTGAATTCAATTTCTCCTGTACTGATCCAGTCACCAGCAAACCAGAGCAGGGAGTGCGACATTAGACAATCTTGCAACTTATTACATAAAGACTTAATACGTTTACAATACGCAATACACAATACACTACTGTACTTACATCGACTTCAATTAGTGTACACAGGTAACTAAAACACTATAGTTTCTACTGAAATTCAATTAATAAATGACATTTTCAAAAGAAACAAAATCCCAAAAATAATAAACACGCGATTTTCAAGGGTTATGCAATGTATATGGGACACCCCCATATTATGACAAACTTTCTTCCGAAATAAACGATAAAGCTTGCACAATTTTTCTTTCGCAATTTTTGTTACCAGCGTAGCACAATTGGTGAAAGCGTCAGCTACTGATTATGAAGTCACAGTGAAGTTTTTATATTTATGACTTTCTAAACATTTTTAGAATGCATTTTATGAACAAATATTTTACAATTGGAAATTTTTAAAACGATAGGTATTTAAACTTTGCCAAATTTTCCGTAAAACACAAAAATAAAGGATATCAAACAGTCTTTACATCTAAAAAAAATCCTACTGTAATACACATTAGATACTGGACATTTTATCATTTTATAGGATTTCACTATCCCAAGGTCTGGACATTTTTTAATTTGACTCGGCAGAAACTTTTCACTTATTGCACAGAATTTTAACATTTACCTCAAATTAGAGTAAACGGCAATTCCGGCCTTCAGATTGTTCAGAATCAGAATTCATCATTAAGAAAAAAGTTTATAATGAGAATGGAATAACCATATTCATTTCGATTCGTTTACATGTAACCTTGCTTTATTCATGCTACAAAACCAAACGGATTAATATTGGTATTCTTAAGCAGAAAGACATAACAATTCAACAATATAACAATATATTTATTAACCATTCAAAAACCAAATCAGATATACTAGTTCATGTATATAGTATAACTATCACTAAAATTAACCCTCATATCCTCCGCGTCCTGGCCTAGGATATCCATTGTTATTGTTGCAAATGTTTTGGGGACATCCCAGACATCTTACTCCATTGAAGGATGTAATGACCTCCCTTCTGCATTGTGGTTCGATGAATACAGCGGGACAGAGTATATTGGGACAGGGTCTCAGATCGTGCCCAGGGTTGGGTCCGGGGAAGTCTGCGACGGACAAGATGTTTATGATGATAATGATGATGATAATAATAATAATAATAATAATAATAATAATAATTTGATAATGATATTTACTCTTTGGTATATTGAAGAATAGAGATTAAAGAATATCAGTCAAAAAATTCGTATCAATTTGTTTTGTGGGTTTTTTTGTGGTTTATTTTAGCATTCAATAGGCCAATCAATCCATAGAGATGTACCTGGACAACAAACAGCGAAGTTCCTTCCTCGGGAGCATCTGAATCCACTGGGACAACTCTGTCTGTCACAACTCACAGCGTCGCCGCCAAGTTGGAAGGGGTTTCCAGAACGACAGGGATTGTTTCCTGTAAATAAAAATGACGGAGAGTTAAAAATTATTTCAAAAAGAGGTAAAATAACACATGCAGTGTTATACATTGCCGTTTAACGTATTTCTAGTTATACGAATTTAATTTTGATAATGAATTCTGAAAAAAGAAGCGATTTAAAAAATAACATTCAATGATTTTGTCAGTACTGGAAAGGGTTAATGAAACTTTGGCTTCTTATAATTCTTTTTACAAAGCCGGTACGAAATTTTAAAATCCAAAACATGTAACGTTCAAGTCAGAATTTCATTCGTATAAATTCGTTCATTGTATGTGCTCATGAAGAATTATATTTGGTGACACTTTATAAGTATGACAAAGTGACTTCTAAAATGTACCAGTATAACTTATACATGTATTACATCAACCACAACAAAAAATAACTATAAGAAAAAGCCAAATTCAATCTAAAACACCATAACAAAACATATTCATACAAAATACAAAATTACAAAAACACCAAAACTTTAAAAATAACAGAAAAACAACTACTCACTTAAACAACAAGGTCCGGGCTCGTCAGCGGGCCCAAAGTTACAGAAGAAGCCCGCTGGGCACTGTTGATTGCCGATGAAATTGGTACACAGTCCCTGTTGATTTATCTGACGACCAAATTCACAGGGGATTGTCGGTCGGGGGTTGGGGGGAAATGGTCCAGGGTTGATGGGGTCCACAGGAAAAGGTTCAATAATTGGTGTGACTGGACCACCGGGCCGGCGATGTGGATCTAAAAAGAATTAACAAATGCTAGTAAAGTCAAGCTGATAACTTGGTATGTAAGGAAATATTTTGTATATAACAAAGAAATTTCACAAATACACTACTTATTTATGTTGAAAAGGGGGAATTGAAACTGATAAATGCTTGCCAATCATATACTGGTACATGTTTTTTTGTTTATATTGATGATACTATTTAAAAAATATTATTATGTAACACTCCTTCCTAAAAACCCATTGAAATGATAAAATGCTTCCCTTTCAAATCAAGCATACAAATAATCAAAAGATCTATATTTTATACAACACCAAAAACATCTGACAGTTAATGATTAGAGGAATTGTTTAATGACATTCCACTATTTTAAAGAATGTAACTAATTAGCGATAAATCTTTGACAAAATTGAATCAGAAGTAAATTATGAATGGCGATAAACTTACTTCTATAGGTTCTGGCTTCCAGACCAGACGAGAGACAGAGAATAACACAAGCTAGTGTAACGGCGTTCATCTTAAGCAGGTATTGCTGCTATTGGAAACCAAGCCTATATTTATACAGAATTTTAGGTCATTCAGGGTTTTGATTTGCTTACAAATACTGCAAATTAAAATTAAAAAAAACCCTGAATTTTGTCTATTCTATTACTCATTTAAGAGTTGACATGTCAATTAACATACAGACAAGTATATAGGATTGGTCGAGGGTAGTGACGTTATCTTGCTTGACCTTTCTTAACATGATTTCGTGAACTTTGAATTGCGTATTTAACCTAAAAAAGCCCACAACTTAATGAATTGATATAACTATTTTTTTTTTAAAAAGCATTGCTTAATTGCAATAAACGGAACGAATTTAATTTGTTAAAGAATTAAATTATCATTAACGATCCTTTGGAATGTCAATAGAGAAATGAGAAAATGTTTAGAATTCTAATTATCACAAAACTGATCTACTCTTGTACTCTCGAAATCATAATTTAAAATTAGTTTTAATTTCTCTTTTTGTCGTGATATATTGTGTCTGTTTAAATATTGAAACGAATTGCTTTATATTTGCTTTTTAATATGTATCATTACAGAGACAACGTATTTAGTACTGAAATTGTTATTTTACTAAGTACAGAAATTCCCTCTTTTCCTATCTGCTTAGTATGCAAATATCCATCCATATTGCTTAATAATAAATCAAAACATGTACAACTGCTGAAAATATTTAATATTAATTATATTCACCGCCAATCATATGGAGTCATGATAAAAACTATTTCCTTTATTTCAGAATGTGTTAAGATATGGAGAGAAACGTTGAGTAAAAAAAAATATAAACCTTGGATATACATGCAATATAGATCAAACTGATTCTGTTCAGAATAAGTATGTTGCATTAGTTAAAGTGTACACAAGGAGGGGGATGTTAAAATTTTTTTAATGAGCATTCTAGGTACGCGTAGAAAATCTAAAGTCATCAATTGACTCTCTCCCATTTTTATTTTTGGAAAAGCTTATTTTCCGAGTCAGCGTTTATTTTCTGAATTTAAAAGTAAACAACAGCACTATTAATCATACCTTAGAGCAGTAAACTGTTTAATCCTGAAACACGCTCAACAAATGCCACCAAGAGAGAACAACAATATACATGTATATAATATCTGGTTTGACGTTTCATTTCGGAAACATGGAGAAAAAATACATATTTCAGAAATGCTACATAGGTTCTGTGTTCCCTGGCGTGCAGTAAATTAACATACATTTGGGGGATTTAATATAACCTTGTATAAAATGATTTAATCTACATGTACATGTACCTTTTAAAAAGAATATCATACAAGTTTACATTTCGCTTTTTTTTTCTGTGGAATGATTTATCTAATAAATGTTTATTTAAAAATTTGTTGATTTATTATTTACATACATTCATAAAAATTTCTTTAAAACGTTTGAATTGGAAGTAATTAATTTTCCTGCCTGTCATAATTAAGGTTAAACAACCAAATATCTAGGTGTGATTTTAATACCTGTTTGCGTGTTTAGCCCAGAAACTACTAGAGCATGAACACGTGTAAGTAGATTGAAATGTTTGATTTGAACTTATATATTCAACTTTTGTAAGTACTGGGCATAAAAGATGGTTTGATTTTACATGTAACGTATACATTGTATAACATTTTCATATTCGAAAGGATTAAAAACACATTTTTATAGATTAAAAGTCCTTTATTAATATGTAAGAAGCTTATGCAATTTTCATGATAATTTTAGTGATTTGTTAATTAAGCTACATATCAATTCTTATACAACATTGAAAGACTAAAGGACATGGTTTACAAATTTGAAATAAATTTCATACATTGTTCCTCAAGTTCATATGTAATGAGACTTATTCTGAATAAATATTTGATTTCCAAATAAGTTATTTTTGTATCAATGTGTCTGCCATCTGAATTACACTTTAGTGCCTGTTAAAAGTAGTAGTATAAGAAAACCCGATTCGCCTAGATAAATAAAATGCTTAAAATTGTAAACACTTAAAGGTAACTAAGTTAGCTTACATTGTTAAATGTTAACACGCAGAGGCAGACAACGTTTGGTTAGCACTAGATCACCTCCGTGTTTCTTGTGGCATCGAAAGAAACTTAGGCAAAAATTACCGCTGTTTTATAGTACTGGAATATTTTAAAAGAAAACAGATATCTCACGAAAGCTGAATTGTAAAAAGTTGAATAGGTCGCGATCAGCAAAAACTTGTACAATTAGCAAGCTTTTTTGTTTAACTTGAGACCATAGCAAGCAGTGTATAAAAATCATGTCAGGAAAATCAAAACCTTCCTTTAAAAACTGCAATAAAAAACAGAACTTGTGCATGTTTTTTGTTGAACCATACAAGTGTTTCCTGATTTTAACAGACATCCAACACGTGTACGGTGAAAGCTGTTATAGACCCAGAAAGTTGTGAAACATAAAAAACACTTTATAATCAGACCTCATAAATGTATACATTTAAATAAATATTACTATAGCATATTCGTAAATAAGATTTAACATTTTCTTAACTATTTTCTATCTCGCTGTTTTTTCAAATCGGATGTCATGACAAATACTAGTACACTTGTTTCTGTTTTTATGTTGGTACGTAAATGTCCCGTCAAAAAGCATTTACTGTCACTGAAAAGGAGTTAAAACGTGTCACCTGTTTCAATTAAATGTAGTACAGAACTTGACATTTAAAATTTTTAAAATTTATTCTTAATCTTAAATTTAGTACCCCAAATTATATGATCTATGGAGAAACTGGAAGGTATCCATTGTCACTTTTTGTTACACGCAAGATTAAAATAATAATGTACTGGAGCGAAAATCTTGACAGCCCATGATTGTAAACTTACCGATGTAATCTATTAATTTATTGTTATTTTTACAGATGTTACAAAAATGGATCTTTTAAACATCCATGAATAAAATGTGTACACAAAATATATAACTCATGTGGGTTGTCTTATATATGGGAAAATCAAACATTATAACTCATGTGGGTTGTCTTATATATGGGAAAATCAAACATTATGTAGTTAACTAACTTGCGTAAGTCAATGAGAAATATTACAAAATCAATTTGTACAAGAATGGAATAGTATAGTTAATAACGTAACAAAATGTATTAATTATAGAATTCTAAAAACAACCTTCAATTTAGAAAGAATTTGTTGTTGTCACCTAGAGATCTACAAATCACATTTACAAAATGTCGAACCTGTAACCGTCGATTTCCAATAGAAACAGGTAGATGGAATAATATTGATAAAAATTTTAGAAAATGTACAATGTGTGATTGTAACAGCATTGGGGATGAATTTCATTATATTTTAGATTATATACATTTCGCAAAAGATATAAAAATGTTTTTGTCCAAGAGATCCTATGAAAATCCCAATATTGTAAAGTTTAACGAGCTGATGAATACTTATGATGTAGAAAAACTAAAACATCGTTAAAATTTATTAAGAAAAAAATCGAATTCCGTTCTTCCTTAACCCCCCCCCCCTATACAACCTACTGTATTTACACTTTTTTAGTCTTTATTTCATATACATGTACTTATGATCATTGCGTGTTTTTTGGTTCATTTTGTATATATGTATGTTGAATATGAACCTCATATACCAGTGAACTGGTCTTGAGTGAATAAAGAATTGAGAATTGATCGAGACTGTTTTCACTACATATAGATCAAATTAAGAGGTTTATTCAGTGAGAGACTTCCAGTGCATTTTAACATATCTTCAAATCTGTATGCCATGTCTCAATTCCAATGACTGCATGCCATATCTAACAGCTAGCTTGATGGATTCAGTCTCGCGACACCTGATGCAAATCTCGGGCATTTCCAGTTTTTCCGCTTGTCGGAAAGGCTTTAGGAGTTTTATATTCTCTGTGGTAAAAGTGGCATCATCCTATCAAACATTACTAAAATGCGAGGTGTGTGCATTTGTTAATTCAACACAGCAAGTTGCTTCAAGGTAAATTGCAAGATACATGTAATAACCACCATGTAAGCTAAAAGTTCAAAAGAAAATAAAAAAAACTAAACAACCCCCACCCCCCAAAAAACCCCTCAAAAAAACAAAAACAGAAACCAAAAAAAAAACATCAAAATAGAATCATGTATAGCTTTGGCCTTTACCATATAGAAGGCGTACAAAAACACCGAAATCAATTGAAAAATACAGACTCTATTATGATCAAATAATAAATGTTTTATAAAATTTCATGTGAATTTATAATAAAAACTCTGTATACCCTTTCTTAGATAAGGGTCAAAAAATGAGTTTTCTATATACTAGATGCTTTATGATGTTGGAATGCTTTATGCCTTCGGTTTCAAGCATTAACCGGTGGTTTAGCATCTATTCCAACTTTTAAAAAGGTCGGCCCTGACATACATGTACGATACAGATGGAAACAGTGCTCATACAAAACCAATACTCCAAGGATAGTACGTGCATGCAAGTTCAAATGGGCGAAAGAGTACACTTTGAAGAAACTAGTCATCATTTGAGTGAACTAATAAACGAAAGTTTATTGTGATTTAATGCAAAGAAATTTTATATTGCTTAAATCATTTTCTGAAAAGCTAGTAGCTTTGGAAGATTAGAAAGCGTTAATTGAGTATAACAAAGTCGACTTGAACCCCTGTGTATCCATAAAGTGTTCAATGTCTCTTTATCACTGTTATCAGCAGGTGAAACAAAGGAACGTTACGGTAATAATAACATCCATCTTCCCTCAGGCAGTAACTGATACAGTGAAACAATCTGCTCCACAAATTAATCAGTGTCGCACGGTTAGGCCATTAATGAAGATTAGATATAGGTGGGACACAGTTGCGGACGAAACTGGACAACACAACATGTCGAATAATTCGTCCCAATATGGCGAGGATGGAGATACGTGTTCTAATTCACCAACATGTCAAAGCATTGTCATTATTGTTACTTGTGTGTCACTGGTTGGAATCATTGCCAATGGAGCCGTTCTTATCATCATCTTTCGGACAAGGCGCCTACACAAACCGGTTTTTATGGGATTCGCCGCTCTTGCGCTGGCAGATTTTCTTTATTTGATTTTCAATATCTTTCTTGTTCATTTACATTGGTTCTTTCCGGATAACAAAGGGAGTGAAACAGCGGCTAACGTCTTGAGTGTCATAGTTCTGACTTGTGCTTTTTCCTCAGCATCCCACGTGACCTTCCTGTCGGTCCAGCAATACTATATGATCGCGCATCCTCTGTCAAGTCTAGCCAAGCAGACCAACAGAACTGTTATCATTGCGTCTCTGACAGTTTGGATTGTTTGTACCATCCCGTCGTCTGTCTATATCTACGCCGTGAGAATAAGCAACGACCCTCTACTTGGTCGCCTGGTCAATTTTAGTGTCACCATTATCGCCACTTTTTTGCCAATTATCATTATTTTAATTTGCCATTTTCTAAAACTAAAGGCTTTGAGGGAGTCCGTGATGAATAATAGACAATCAACACGTGACAGAATGTCAAAGGTCGTGTCGATCGTCATCGTGACGTATCTCGTGACGACACTTCCTATAAATATACACGATACGATCAAACTGGCAGGAAAGATAGAACTATCGACTGCTTATTTCGTGATATACAGAATAGCATTTATCTTACTTCACTTGAACTTTACAATCAATCCTTTTATTTACTTCTTATTTACTCCACAGTGCCGACGAATTTTATTGATGGTCAAATGTTTCCCATGCTATATGCAGAGAAGCGAGGAAATTCACTCCAGACAGACAGGAAGTACTCTGTTGTCACATGACCACAGCGCGGGAAGACATGATACTAACGTATGCCATACGGCCATGTGAACTCTTATACATGTAAAAAGCAATTGCAAAACAGCTAGCCGTTGGGTCATAAAAAACTTAATGAACCTCATTTTTTTTGTTTTTATTTCAAAGACGTTAGAATAAAAAGAATAAATCATTTAATGCAATGAGAACAATTGTATTTCAATATCATAAATTAAGTATTGTCAACTTCTCTTTGTGTTAATTAGAAAACAAAAATGAAGAGGTCATGTATCATAACAAAATCAATTTAACAACCTCTTTCGTTGGTCGTAATGGAATGATTTTGATTATATAAAAATATATGTAATATGATATCATAATTCTAATGTCACAATCACTCAGGACTTGCCATCATGATGCATACAAGATCATGTACATGGGCAAATCAGCTGAAATCTCTTCATTATGTAAAATGAAATTGAGTATGATCGTAAAGAACAATGATGTACATGTGCCATTTAGTTTGCATGTAGTAAATAAACATACAGTCAATCACAAATAAGCTTTCACTTGCCAACAGGCTTCATTTTTGCTTTTGTGGTTTTGGTAAGGTGTTCATATATTTACATATGATTGACAACATGACTTCATCAGCCCCGCCTCCTATAGACAACAGACGGAAATCTCTGCAATGAACAACAACAAAACTAGGTTTTCAATCAGTCATGCTTTATATCAAGTCACTGCTTTAAACATTAAAGGTTTCAGTAGGCATACACTCTATTCTACCCTAGGCTTAAAGGTGGAGTTCAGGCAGATCAATGCACATGTTATCGTTGTTAACTTTGTTCTATGAAAGCTTTCTGAGAAGATTGATATCAAAACACCAGACAATTGTACCAATAACTTATAAGCTGAATTTTATTTTGGCCATTAAAACCAAACTAACAAAGTACCAACAATGAAAACAAAATCTCTAATCTTAATCTAATTTTCTTTGGTCTTTGAGCAATTGATAAATCATCTGCCCATAAATATACAAAACGGTTAATTGTGTATAGCAGGTATCTGTGAATTCCCAATCTTAATTTGGTCTTTGAGTTATTGCTGTACCATCAGCACATAAATATACATAACAAGTGATTATTTGTGCATACCTGTAGAACCTGCTAACAAGGACCTCGTTAGTGAAGCCCATCCCTCCCCAGAACTGTAGGCAGGAGTCTGTGACCTCCCGAGCCAGGCGCCCTGCCTTCAGCTTACACATGGATGCCAGTCGTGTCACATCCTGTCCGCTCACGTAATCGCCTACAACAGAAGAGTTGTCAACTATGACCATACAAGTTATCAGATGTAAATCTCTTCTGTAATAGTAACACAAAAGAATATTCCTCACTTTCCAATAAAAAACTTTATCATAAATATTTCCATACTGGTACCCCTATGTAATACGTACCCACACTGCGGTAGATCAGTGACCTGAGACACTCCACCTCTGTGGACAGCTCTGCTAGCCTGAAGTGTATGGTCTGGTTGTTTAGGAGAGGTGAGCCAAAAACCATCCTCTGTCTGCAGTACTCAGCAGTTGATGTGATCAAATTATCAAGGGGCTGCACAGCTATAAAAGGAAAGCATTAAGCAAATTTAAAAACGCCACATCACTTTTTGAAATTAACAACACTGAACAGAAAAATTTCTAATTTTAAAATAAAAGATTTTATGTGATTTTTACATTTTACCAAATTGATATTTTCCAGGTGGTTTTTATTTACTGCATTGTATTATGAAATCAATACCATGAGGTACGTCTCATGTGTCTGATTTATGACACCTATTACTTACTGGCAGCTGCTCCATACAGGCGCTCTTCCTGGAACTGCAGCATCTGGTACGTGAACCCCAGCCCCTCCTCCCCGATCACATGATCCTGAGGAACCCGTACATCCTCAAAGTAAATCTGGGCCGTGTCAGAACACCTCATGCCCATCTTGTCAATCTTTTTCGCAACTGTAATTCCTGCAATATAAATTAAACTGGTACATGAAGCTGAAATATTAAAATTTGCAACAATTTGATGGTTGTCAGAAAATAGCTTAAACATGCAAGTAATAAATCTATCATACAGGGAGTTTCTTTACTTCAAGTAGTGACTCTCTACCCGGAGAGTCCATGAGAAGACAGATTTCCTATATCTGGTAAGTTCTGGGGAAACAAAATGCTTCATACCTGGTTAGCTCACTACATAGCTGGTACTTGGTATATCCATAAGAAAAAATATTTTGCTTCATAGGAGGTAAGATCATGAAGAGAGAGATTGCATACCTGGTAAGTCCATTGGGAGATGTGACATTATACCTGGTAAGTTCATGAGGAGACACAGAGCATAATACCTGGTAAGTTCATGGGGAGACAGATGAGTGACTTGTTCCTGTGTGCCGGACCTTCACTAGTGTTTGCCAGGAGACACATCCAATCTGCCTGGGCTCCGTTAGTAATCCACATTTTTCCACCATTGATGATGTAATCTCCACCCTTTTTAAAAGCAGTAGTTTTCACACCTACCAAGTAATATGAAAACAAAAATACTTTTGAAAGAGAGTGACTGAAACTTCATACAAAAGAAATTCATGACTCTTGAGTGAATTGCACAATTGTATAAGAGTAAATTGACTTACTAGCCACATCTGATCCTCCCCCGACCTCACTGACCCCAATACAGGACACAAAATCACCAGATATAGAGGGAGCTAGAAACTCTCTCTTTAGTTTGTCACTGCCAAATCTAAAATGATGAGATATTGGATTTCAATGAAAATTGACTGTGGTTTATAATGTAAAACCTTCATTCATTGATCTTTATGCATGTGTTAGTGAAACACTATGACCCAAATGATAATAACGTTTAACATGTTTAATGAAACAAATTTGACCTAATGTTTGTCCACCAACAAGACAATGACCTTTTGGCATGTCATTTTAATATTTAAAAAAATAAGGTCAAGGTTATATTTATTGACAGATAGACCCAAAACAATGTGCTCCAACCTCAGAACATTAAACGTCTTTTAATACATGCAATTGCTAGACCTTGGAAATAAACACTTGAACAGGTAAAACTGATTAACACGTGGACTATAAAAACCCTCAATTACAGCTATCAGAAGACTTTATTTCTAATTATGTACCAATCCTATATCAAAGACAGGTGCTTGACTGAGGGTAATACAAAAAGAAGACCATTTTTAATTCAAGTTGCTACAGACAATGAAAAGTGAATACTTGGCCAATGCTGGAGTTGACATGTCGGTCTGAACACCAATAGCCATAGGAACACCGCCACAGTTAATGTTCCCTAATTCTTCTGCTACAGCTACACTGTAGGTGTAGTCCAGGCCTAAGCCTCCATATTCTGAAATAATATACACTAGGTACATAAGTTGTTGATCTAGCTTATCTTTAATTATAAACTCAAGTGAATAGTGATTTTTAAGTAGGAAATTAATTAATGAAAAGGTACAATGATTTTACTCATTAATTTTTTCCCTCTAATATAAAGGTACATTTGATGCTTACCTGTGGGTTTGGTGACACCAAGAAGACCCGCATTTCCCAATGTTTTGAACACCTTCCTGGCAGGAAACTGCCCCTCTTGTTCCCATATGTCAACATATGGATTGATCTCCTTGTCAATTATCTAATGTGCAAAAATAAAAAGGTTAAAATTAATAGGATTAAACTAATGAAAAAATAAGTGTGCATAAGTGCAAACAAGTCAGCAACTGCATTTGTTGTTAATTTTAAACTTGCTTAATGAAAATTTTACTTCAACTCAATCTTTAGACACGCTGCAATATTGTTAATCTGTATCTTAATCTTTATCTAAGTATTTAATGCTTATCTTTATCTATTTCATGCTTCAGTTGATTTCTTGTGACTTATTGTGTATTATCCTACTTTGCGTTGGAAATGATTGCAGATGGCAAATAAATACAATTATTTTAAGTGTGTAAAGCAGTGTGATATCAACAGATCAAAGTGCACCAATGTTTATATAACTAATTCCGTGCCTTTTTCAATGTATCTCGCAATTGCTGGTGTTCCTCTGTAAATATTCCGTTTGAATTATCACTAGATTTCTTCCTTTCGACGTGAGTTGAACATAGCCTTTTACTTTGTCTCCCTAATCTCACAAAATTTCTACTAACGATCTTGTTCAACAACATATTTGTTGACATCTTATATAATATCGGGATCGAGCATTGATTAACGAACCCGACCCGATGCTCTCTCTCTCTCTCTCTGAGAGAAGAATTGACTCGGCAAATTGAATTGAAATATGAATGGATGATACTTAATATCACGTATTAGTGCGAGTCCCATTAAACATGTTAAAAAGAAAACAAAATAACAATAAAAAAAATCAAAACAAAAAAAACCCCATTAATTATAAGCTCTATCACAGTCCCTAGTATTTCATCCTACACTCCGATAGAGTACTAGAACCATTTTAACAAGACCTTGGACATTCAGTAGGGCGTAGCTATCTATTTCTTGCGTCAAAACAAGTTAAAAATGATGCGGTTTCAAGCGAAATATGCACCGATTGCGTAGTCGTAGCTCAAAAGCCAGACAAATCTTGTTGATTTCACAGAGCCATGGCTGAGTGGCCTACAATGAAATAGACATGCCTACGTCACATTGCTGTTTGACACAACTACCCAAAGTCCAAGCTCTTGTTAAAATGGTTCTAAGATCTTCTGAAGTTTGGTGCATTTGAATCGTTCATTATTTTCAAGTTGCTGTAAAGATATACCAAAAGGATAACTTCATACGTTGAGGAGAATTTTCTGTACTGGTGAATCAGTAGCAAACTAATTTCTGTACAGGACTTATAGCTTAAATGTAATTTTGCATCGAAATACTTTTTTAATGATAATTCTTAACAACTTATTTATCGTTGGACACGGCGCTCCTCATTAAAAAAAATGCTACAATACTCGTGAATTTATAAATAAAAGCTACATGCAACTGTTCTGGAAATAAATACTGTAAGCTTCTTTAGCAACCTGTCAAATGCAAATCAGTTCACAGATTTCCTATCCTCCGTTTAACTGATAAAAAAATTGTAAGAAATACAAAAAAGGGGGGGGGGGTATCCCCCATTTCCCGAGTTCTCATACAAATCATCTCGTATTCTGGATCTTGATAAGATATGACTAATTATAAGTTTCATAATCTCGTTTCAAAATTGTTTATTCAGTCAGTCATCATAGCATCTCATCATTCAATAATAATTAAAATTCCAACAATATATATAACAAAGTGGATTGCGGTGTCCGTGCGGTGGAGTATCGTAACCTTGCTTATTCTTTAATTAATTTTCATTCTTTCTTTTTTTTCTCATACCTATATAGACTACTCTTTGAGAAAAGCTGCTCAGTCGATATGACGTGATATATGCAGTGACGCACTGATGATGCAGGCGCTTCTGCCTCATATACATAGACTTCTGAATATAGTCACGTGATCAATCAAACCAATGAATAATTGTCCTTTCTAGAGTATGTAGGAACTACATTTACTGCCAAAAAAAAAATACATAACTTCAAAGTGTCCTGTCCACTTAATATTGAATTACAATACAGTTTGATACCCCCCCCCCCGGTTTAGGATTTTTTTCTTGCTTGTCAAGATTTTTTGGATCAGTCTGGCCCCCCAATTTCAAAAACGATGCTACGTGCCTGTTTACTACCGTAATATAGGAAATTACAATAAAATTATCGTATGATTTAAATTAAAACATCTGTCTTAAACTGTAGCTTTACCAAATACGTTGTACAATTAACCGTAATTGAAATATAGATGATTGTTTGCATACACACGTCAACATTGCGAGTAACGATAACCAGCAATGAACCATAAATAAAAATAAAGAACAATATTAAAACCACATCAACATGCGAATGCTACTCGACCAGCCACTATTATTACAGCACATAAGGTTAAAAATAACTCACAAATATACAATATATAATCTAAAATCCACCCCCAGTACATTATGAACTGGGTATGAAATACACGATTGCATGTAAAATTTTGTCTTAAATAATAATGAACATATAAATATCATATAAAACCTGTATGCACATCTATATAGTCGTTCACGAGGATAAAATTAATACTCATCTAAGTCAACTAAGATCTAGCTCTCTATGTTTTAATTCAAATTGCTTAACGAGAAGCCTCTTTTTAATCACCACTTGTAACAGTGAGAGTGGCCATCAAATAACAAGTCGCAAGAATTTTCATTGAAACGTCACTTTTATAAAGGTCACCAGGTACCACTGAAACACTTCTGTCCTTTACAAAAATTTAGATTCTTTAAAATCAAAAATGAGCTGTAAAGGTTCTGACGGTGCCAGCGTCTATCGTAACATTGGACCTCGATGTTTCAGGTCTCATACAAAAGAACCTTAATTAGTCAGATATCATAGAACAGATTGTTTTACAAAGTGAATCAATATCGGCAAATGGATCTAATTCATTATTACAGAGTTATTGTTACTTTTGTTATTTTAGAAACTGTAGTTTCATTGACAATTTACATGTATGCATACACTTTCTAATGATATTATTTAACAAGACAATTGAAATTTCTCGTCACCTTTTTTTTTAAATATTTATGAACAGTAAATAATATAGAACTGATCACAAGATATTTGTAGTATCAGTATATTTTTACTTTGTTACTTTTATTCAGTCTAGTTTTAGCATAATGCTTTCTTTTGTTTTAATATTCCTAAAATCACATTACATAAGACACGAATTCTCTCACAACTTTGTTTTCTCACCACTTCTAGCTCATTGTCTGGTATTACCCTTATGTGGGAATTTACGAAAGTCAAAACGTCCAGATAGGGGAGGAAATAATACGGTAAACGGCCTTCCTTGGCGAACGCCTGTAGCTTTTCGTATATCTTGATGGTTAACTCTAGCAAAGTTAATGTCTTTGATTTGTCTTCTTGTAAAACATAAAATAAACAGGTTTTTAGCATATAGCTTGAAATTTCGTCAGAGGCCGATAC
>WFKH01011801.1:17925734-17950636 GCA_016163765.1 Magallana hongkongensis
CTTATTCCTTAAATAATACATTCATTTAAACAATTCTATGTGTCGATTTTTCCGAACGAATGTTTAAAAAAAGGTCGAAATGATATGAATCCTGGAAGTCGTTTATAAACAAAGTGTTATATTGATTTTATTCAAAGAACGACATGGCCTCATTCCTTGAACTCCTTACTTTTTGGGGGTATGAAAATTTTCACAGAATATATTTCAGAATTAGTTTAATAAGTCCAAAACTGTGCGCAACTTTTTGTGCAATAAAATTTTTTTGTATGGATGGAACTGTAGCTCCACAGTCCGTCACCCGATTTTCAGCAGAGCTACATTTCTGTAGTTATAACAGACACCTATTGAAATCAAAGTACTGAAAGTACTGTTAGACGGTGGCGTCGTTTGAATGTGGCATATTACATGTATGATTATTATTGTAGTCGAAAACCCGCTGCCAGTATCGCATACATTTTCCAATACATTTTGCACATAATTAACGCTTACATGCAAAACTAGTCGTGAGTTTCCTACATGGATACTTATGTTGAAATCGTAGTTGTAATCTCAATCCACACTTTACAAAACGCATGTTTCTTGGCCGTCATCTTTGGGGGAAAACCCATAGATTTATCACATTAGCCTTTGTAGTATAGAAGTTTGTATCTATATCATTTGACATTAAAATCCGTTTTCGGTTTGTATTTTGTTTGCCCCAGAATGCCTCATTCAATATGTGGGTTGCCACAACGTGTAGATTGGACTATTGTGCATTAAAGATATTGTATATTTCTCAGAGTAACGAGAACAAATAAAACTCTGGTATGATAAAATACTTATCAGGTTTTTACTAACTATTTGGGCATACATGTACTAGTATGTTTATTATCTCTCTTGACAGCATTTTCCCTCAATTTCCTCACGGGAAAAAAGTTGCAGTCTCGTGGGCCAACACACTTGCCTTTGTCCTCATAGCCAGTTAATACATGTAGGTGTATAGAAAACGGAATTAGTTTACAAGAACCTGTTTGATAAATTTGGTATATGCTTTTGGATTGCACGTCATCATGAAACCGCATAGTCAATCAATATTTTATCTTCGAGTGGTTTTCCATTTGCTCCCAACGAAAGTGAACGAAAATTTGAAAACAAAATCATATAATCAGTCGCGGCAGTTTCAATAATCAACGTTTTAAAGCACATTTGTTCTATTGTATTTAGCTGTAGAATTATTCAAATCATTTGAATGAATTCGGGAAATTCATGCTTCTCTGTACTTTAAAACGCATAATTTACTTGCAACATTAAACTTTTCTAGTAAACATACAATGCAACAAATATTTTTCAATTATCAAGCACAACATATGCTTTACATACATGTACGGTCATAATCAGTTCCTTTGTTTGGAAAGCACATATTTTTTTTTAATCTTGCATTTAATTTGCGAGATTTTGAAGATTTAAAAAAAAATTCATTAAAAAAACTGCGTAATGTCAGGTTTTTTCCATTAATATATACAACATTTTCTTTTACATACGGTCATAATCAGTTCCTTTGTTTGGAAAGCACATATTTTTTTTAAATCTTGCATTTAATTTGAAAGATTTTGAAAAATTTTTAAAAATACAAATCATTAAAAAAACTGCGTAATGTCAGGTGTTTTCCTCTAATATGTATTATTATTACGAGGTCTTCAAATATGCATCCGATTTGATTTTTTGCAGTAAAATAATGTTAATGGGACATGTCAAAAATGTAATAAGAGCGTACAAGCAAAGGGGTCTTCGTAGTAAAGTTTGACCCATGACATCAAGATCATTTGTGCATAAAGGTGTCTACTTTATCAATAAAGGACTCAAAAGATATGGACCCAAAATAAAACTGTTTATATACATGTTGATTTCCAAAGCCGTTTGATCCTTAACCTTTTCCCCGTCCCATAGAACTAATGGCAATATAGGTAAACTATATTCTGCACCAATTTAAGCAAAATGAGCAAAGAAATAAATAATCTTTTCGGGAATCTTTTCAGTTTCTCCAAGTCACGAATAAAACAGTAGTGGTAAAATGAAATCTAATGTTTTAACAGGATAAGTTAGGAAAATTAGTTTTTAAAAACACAAAACAAAACAAAATCAAAGTTAAACGCACGTTTTTCTGAGCAGTACAGATGTGTAAATTAATTTCATTTTATTCTTTGCATGTACAAGACAATAGATCTAGGGTTCGCAAATCTCGGCAATATATCCGGAGAGCTACAGTTCTGTAGCTCAGCAGAATACTGCAGTCATCTATGAAGCACATTCTAGCATTGCGTTGAGTGATGGCAATATTTAACCGGTATGTATTTCAATGTTGAGAACATGATGCTTACACATAGAAACACATTTTTGAGAAAGCTCATGATAAAGTTGTACTCGTGAGTTAAAAATTACAGAGTTTATTTGAGAACAAACGGGGTGATGTTTGTAAAGTACATGTAACTGTTAAAAAAAAACCAAAACAAAGAAAAAGCTCTATAAAAGCAAGGACGATAAAAGTCACAGATTGTACTTTGCTCATCGAATAAGGTTATTTAGATTATTGTGAAGAAATTCGTCAGAAACTGTTTAGTGAACATTACCGTTCACAATGTACCATACATGTATATTGAATACAGCACGAGTTGAACCGATTAGTTAGCGCTTGCTGCAAAATGGAGATACACGCGGTTTGACACGCCATGAAATCCATAAGACGTTTTACAGACGTTTTATGCCTTTGATCCTCTGTTGCTTACCAAAACTCTGTACTGAAAATCTTTGAAACATCGTCACCAAGTCCGTTAGATGACGAAGTGTGGTTTGTTTAATATATATACTTGTAAAACTGTGTAAAATGGCGACTCGATTTGCACGTGAATTTTACAATTCGAGGTGGATTAGCGCGTTTGAGAGAAAGTCAGTGTAAAGAGTCAACATCAGTAGTAAATGTCTGATGAATATTGTATGGAACGCCAAATTAACATATATTCAAATATTTGTACCTATCTTCAAATAATTGTACCTATCTTCAATTAATTGTACCTATCTTCAAATCATTTGAAGATAGGTACAATTGAATTAAAGATGGGTACAATTATTTGAAGATAGGTACAATTGAATTGAAGATAGGTGTAAATAATTATACCTATCTCTAAATAATTATACCTAGGTACAAATGAATTATACCTAGGTACAAATGAATTAAACCTAGGTACAAATGAATTATACCTATCTTCAATTCAATTAAAGATAGGTTCAATTGAATTATACCTATCTCTAATTCATTTGAAGATAGGTAAAATTCATTTAAAGATAGGTACAATTGATTTGAAGATAGGTTCAATTCAGACATATCTACAAAGGATTTGAAGATAGGTACAATTCAATTATACCTAGGTTCAATTCGTTTTGTGTATTGTTGAAAATAATGAACGCTCCCTATTTTAGTAATTGAAGATAGGTTCAATTCAATTGTACCTATCTTTAATTCAATTGTACCTATCTTCAATTCATTGCATTTCTACCTATCTTCAATTCAATTGTACCTATCTTCAAATTGAATTAAAGATAGGTATAATTGAATTGTACCTATCTCTAATTCAATTTGAAGATAGGTACAATTGAATTGAAGATAGGTACAATTGAATTGAAGATAGGTACAATTATTTGAAGATAGGTACAAATATTTGAATATATGTTAATTTGGCGTTCCATAATATTGAGGTGCATGTAATAAAATTAATGATTCCACAGACTGAGTGGGTTACAAAATGAGGTTAATCACAGATCAGTCCAAAATTGAACATGTTTACATGCCGTAATGTTTTTGTATGTTTGAAAACACATCCACACTTAAGAAAATTGTGCCATTGATGGGTTGAAGGTCAATAAAATGCAACTTATGTAATATTTATTGTCAGTATCTGTTGTGATTTTTTTTGGAATAAGCTAGTTGGTCAATTATCGAAGTGATAGTTTTTGCAGTCCTGATGCAGAGTTTAACGTCACAGCTGACAGTTGGATGCATAAATTATCAATACCGTGTAAGCATACAGGGTAACGGCTCGTTAAAAATAAAACACAATTTCATAATTACTTAAATGTATGTAGAAAATAATTAGCAACTATAATGCTTAAATTATTTGATAAGATGTAAATGTTCTCAAATTGAAATCGACACATAGGTAAAACATTGCCTGTAACATAGACTGGCAATGCCTGTCTGATATGCGCGATATACGATAGAGACAGAGGACCAGTCTACCTGTAACACTGCATACCTAACAGAGTTATCGTTCCTAATCCGCTAGGGTCCCCGTGAGAAATACCCTTCCGGTCAGGACGATAGCAATAGACAGTGGCTATTTATAGCCACCGTCTAAAAATCACTTTTTCTCTATTCTCTATTCTCAGTCCCAAGGTATTTATGAACCACATTTTCTTTAATTGATACTCATAAATACCTGAGGGTTCAATCAACGTTCATTTGATAGTATGAAAATAATCCCAAGATTTCTCCTTTGAAACGCCCTCTCATAGAGTCTGCTAGGATTTTGGATTGCAAACCACATGAAAGTACCCCAGATGAAAACATAAAAAGTGTGTGAGGTGTCCCTAGTACTCAAAAATGACAGAAGCAATAACTTTGGACAGACTGTCACTATACATGCATGGATCTAGAGCCTAGAGGGGGACTTTGCCTGCCCCCCCCCCCCCCCCCCCCCCCCAAGACCCCTCTCCCTAGGAAAAATTCCTGGATCCATTCATGCTCTATGGTGTATAGAGCTATCAATGACAGTATTGGTAGTAAAATGTGCTTTCGATTTTTAATATCAAATTTTTAAGCAAGTTATCATTTTTCAGCAGGGGCGTTGAAGGAATTTAGGGAGGGCTTCGTTCAAACAAGTTTAAGTTTTTTTGTCAGACACATGTACTTTGCCAGTTTTGGGTTCAAGTACAAAACTGTAGCTCTGTCAACCGGAATTTTTTTAGAAGGCTACATTTCGGGTGCCCAAAAATTACTTGTTATTAATTTTGCATATGTGAGGATTTAATTTAATTTTCAATTGGGTTTTTTTTCCAGTGATAATGGATGCCAGACCTAACCAGACAATATACATTAACAACTTAAACGAGAAAGTGAAGAAAGATGGTAAGTGAAAATTTATTTAAAGTTCCATTTTAAAAATAAGATATAGCACCCAGTTTGATTGACGTGATCGTTCAAGCGTGATCTGGCCAGGTCTGTGGAATTCTGTTTACTAGCAATTAACATCACTATCTTTGATCTCCTGTGTCATGTATTTAAAGGGGATAAAAAAAATTGATTTTTACCATTATTGAAATTGATCATGGAAATTAATGGTTTAGAAATTGAAATTACACAATTTATATTTGATTTTCCTGACCTAATAAATTCCACAAAGATGAGCAGCTACAAAACATATTTAATTTTCTATTAAAAGCAAACGTATGAGCTACTAAAGCGTTATTTAGTGGTAATTTGGAACTTGGTGCACAAGTTGGGAAACGAACTCCATGGTCATTGTAACGTTTAACATGGCTGCATTTACATTCCACATTCTTACTGATCGTATGGTTTTCTTACACAATTATTTGTTAAAATTGACTACATTAAACAAATTTAAGTGCTAAACACAATGTACTGAGCTATATTTTTAAAGCAGAATTAATTTACTGCATTTATTCACTTGAGCTTTACACGTGTGTTTAGAGAAAATTCAGACGACACAGACTTCGATGTAGAACAGTTCAACTGCTAGATTGGATTCATTTCCGTATAAAAACGCTTCATATAGACATTTAGAACAATAATATATTCCAACGAAGATCAATTCTGACTAATTATTTATTTCCTGTGTATTAATTTGCTTCCTGTGTATAGAGATCATGACCGCAGGTAGACTGTAAGCCCCAGAGGCTTTCACACCTCTGAAAATTAAGCCCCGCCCTCACTTGAGATTAACCACCCGGTAAAAATGTTGGGCCTTTAAAAGGGCTGGATGGTCGTGGCCATATTTAGACTCCATTGATCTCCTAAAGATATAGGAAAATATTTAAATTTTTAATATTAAATGTTTGGATTTCTTCTTTACTAGATCATATAATTTATTTTATAGCATAAGAAATTATATCTAAAAATTTTAGACAAATCTGATGGCTAAATTGTTGACCACTTAGCCTCAAGACAAGATTTATTGTACTGTTCTGCATTAATAGTTTTGCTAAAAAACAATTGATCCTGAAACATAATATTTTTCTTTTTGTAGAACTTAAGAAGTCGCTGTACGCAATCTTCTCTCAGTTCGGTCAGATCCTGGATATTGTGGCCATGAAAACTTTGAAGATGAGGGGACAAGCTTTTGTAATATTCAAGGACATAAACAGTGCAAATAGTGCACTACGATCAATGCAGGGTTTCCCATTCTATGAAAAACCAATGGTATCATATTTCTTTATGTTTGTATAGTCTGATGATAATATTTTAGCAGTTTGTCTGCTTACAACAGTTTAATATTATCTGATAAATTATACTCAAATACCGGTATATGTCACAACTTTTAAGTACACAGTGACATGTTTGTGAATGTTGGTTTTCACACTATGACAAACTTCTATTAACCAATATGTTGGACAAGCCTTGACAAAGACAAAGATAACTTTTAGTCATTATAGACCTACACCAGGTATTTAAGGCTCAAAAGTAGAAAGTAACAATCTGTACTGATTGCATCATTCAGATTACCGGTACCTGGTAAAAACTTTAGTCTGAAGTAGTTCTAATCAATTCCTAAAAGTTGTGGACCTAATTTCTTCAATTCTTTACTTGTTTTGTCATTTTAAAAATTCTTCATTGTTACATTAAAGAGAATACAGTACTCAAAGAAAGATTCAGACATAATTGCCAAAATGAAAGGAACATTTGTGGAAAGACCAAAAAGACCTAAGGAACATGAACCAGAGAGCAAGAAGAAAAAGAAGGCCAATAGGTAAGGCTTAAATGGATTTTGTTGCTATCGCTTAGTTTATAGAAATGTAGGAGAAATATTTCACACGAGTGTTGTGACCTTGAAGGTGATGATTTTCTATATTTTTTCCTAATATTATACACTGAAGAAAATTTTTATAATTGAGTAATGGCATGAGATCTGTAATTGTGTATTTTGTGACATCATTATTGATTTATAGGTAGGTACATGTATGTGTTGGTAAACTATTTTTTAATACCCTTGGCAACAAGTTGCGAGGGGTATAATGTTTCTGACCATCAGTCAGTCAGTCCTGTTTTTTGTAAGCGCAACTCATCTTAAACTTCAGCATAGAAAAACTTCAGCATAGAATTTTATAAAACTTTGTAGGTATTTAGGACAATGTGTAGATATGCATATTACCAGGAAAAGTTCGATTTCATTATTTTTCTGGGAATTTCAGCCTTTTGAACTTGAATTTTGACCATATATTGAATACAAAAATGAACAGTTTGTAAGTGCAACTCCCCATAACTGCTGCACAACTTTTATTGGCATTTAGGACACAATGTGTAGATGTGCATATTACCAGGAAATTCCGATTCCTATATTAGAATTTTGTTGTTGTTAAAAACAAAAGAATGAATGTGCATATACATGTATGCCTGAAGTTTTGATGTGATGATTTTTTTTTGAGTAATTCCCCTTTCTGTATTTTGTGTATTTAATGGTTACCCTGCCATTCATTATGTGTAGCGGGGGAGCATGGGGTATGTGAGCTTGCTCATTTTTCTTTCATTATGTCAAAAGTATGAAAAAATGCAATCATTGTGATATCTTAACCATATTCAATTTTTCATATTTTTCAAATGCTGAATTAGTCAATTAAATGCAATTTTGATTGTTTTTCAGACAAGCAGCTGCTACAACTGCTGGAATTGCACCCCCAGCTCAGCCAGGTAAGCTTTCAAGTTTATAAAGGAATATATAATATAGATCTATCAAATAGAATAAAAATGTATGAACTAGATGTATCACATGTACACCCTTGATTTCTTAAGATAATTCTTTTCAAATAGAATTCTAATGACTAATGAGCATTGTGTCTTATTTACTCCTCTACATGTATTTATGATAGATTTTTAAAAAATTAGGTTCACTTTAGCTTAAAAAATGATTGACGTCATGACTTGTTTGTTTCAGCCATGGCCGCTGCCCCTCCCGCTCAGCCCGCTGCTCCCACTGCTATCCCAGAACAACCCCCCAATCAAATCCTCTTCCTCACCAACTTACCCGAGGAGACTAATGAAATGATGTTGTCCATGTTGTTTAATCAGTAAGTATCTAATGATGGTCCATTTGTCTTCAGACTAAAATTTCAAAATTTTTCGTCTTGGTTCCCATATAAATAAATAGATGCTTTGCCTTCAAATTATTAACAACATCTGAATTTTAAATGCATAAATGCACAAACATACATTATTTGATTAAAAATATCTTCTTATTTTCAAGTAAATTAAAATTTTTATGTCTTCTCAAAATTAATAAAGTTAATTCTGGTATGAGGTACATATATGTGTACACAATTGTAATAATTGATCTAAAAGTACTTGGGTCACTTTTATCCATTGTTGCTTTGTCAGGTACATGTCACATCGTGATGAATATATATAATATTACATGTATTATTTAATGAATCACTTGAAAGTGCCCCAATTTTGTAAAGTAACTGATTTATTACAATTTCTTTATAGATTCCCTGGATTTAAGGAAGTTCGTCTTGTACCTGGTCGTCATGACATCGCTTTTGTCGAGTTTGAGAATGAAGTTCAGTCAGGTGCTGCAAAGGACGCGCTGCAAGGATTCAAAATCACTCCAAGCAATGCCATGAAGATCTCCTATGCGAAAAAGTAGTAGAACTGTTGCTGGTCTGTTGCATAATCCTCAATCATGAATTCATGTCATTTAGGACCACTTTCTGTTCATTTTCATTGACTCTAGTCGCTGACATTGCACTTTTGTCAGATTTAGCACAATAAGAGTTCCATTTTTGGATGGTGGCAGGTTTTTTTTATCAGCATCATGGTTTCATTATTTGTTAATGGGTAGTACTTTTGTGACAAAGATAAGTCTCTAGTACTTGTCGCTATCCAGAAATGGGACTTGCTCACCAACATTGCACCTCAGTTGATTCATTCCTGACATTGCACCTCAAGTTTGGAATGAAAAGGTCAACATTGCACTGAGGTTGGTAAAGTTGTTAAGTATATGTTAAACTGAATAAAAAAATCAAAACAAGATTCATTTTTTTTCTGTTTTTTCTTCCCATGTCTTGTTTTGGTTGTGACATTGTTACCTTGTTTTGCATTTGAGATTCACTTGCAGTGTAATTGTGCAGACAAATATATTAGATGTTGAACAATATTTTAGCAACTCTATGACATAAAAAGCTAATGTAGATTTTTGATTACTTGCAAGTTTTACAAGGAAGCTAACAACCAAGGAAACAAATTTTCAAAACTCTAAGAAAAGTGCTAAAACATTAAATAATTGGTCGATATTATGCCAGTTTTCATAAATTTGAAGAAAAGACAGGGAGAATATAGGTTTATGAGCATGCAACACAATCATTTAAAGGTTTTTTATCACGTTTTCAAGTCGCCTTAGAATTATTCCTTGAAAATGAATGATATTCCCCCGAGCTCAAAACCAATTTCAAATGTTTTTTTGAAACTTGATAAAAACCCTTTTGAATGCAATTTAATGTACGTGACTGTACATTGTATAAAAAATTAACCATACTGGTGCTTTTATTATGGTTTCTTGATTAACTTAAATGAACTTGGATCTAATGCACAAAAAACCATATTTGTCAAAATAGTCACTGTGTAGAAACGGACTAGGGTAACGCACTTTACCCTAGTCCAAGATGGCGAAAAGGAAGCACGCTTCAAATTTTTTCGCACAAGTATTCACCTTTTTAATGGTTGATTCTAAATACTATTGCGCAGTATATGTTGGGCGGTGTTAGTTTTCAATGTCCACTCGTAAATCTGTCTTAAATTGCTCGTATTTATAGAGATAACGCGTGCCGAAGATTCCCTCCAAACTAGGGTAAAGCCGATGAAGCGATATTTTGTGATTAGGGTAAAGTATTTTTGTGACTAGAGTAAAGTTACTTGTTTAACATTTAAATATATACATAGTTTGACTTTGTAACTGCTTTAAACAATTTATAAAATTGAAATAGACTTTTTTTTGCTGCTACTGTCGTCACGTCACACCAATTGAAGATATTTTTTGAGGTATCGGATGTACAATTTAGACTGAGGCCTCAGGATTTTCCGTTATGATCTCGATATATTACGGAGATTGGAATAAATTTTCAAAATGTCGAAATATTTTTATTTAACATAATAAACAGTAAGCAAGAACGTCATTTGTCATTGTATGGCGTTATTATTTTTTGCCACGGCGCATTTGCGATAACGAGAAGAAAAAAAACCCTACTTTTATATAGAGTAAAGTTTACGGTGCATGTGTAACGTATTCAAACGTAATATAGGTTGATCGTCTTAATCATTGATTTAATTCGTAGATTTTGTTGCTGTGCATAATTTGAATTTTGGATATTCGAGCGATTGCATGACCCTATTTAATGATTTCATATTTTTTTTAATCTAGTTATATCTAGTTTCATCAATGTGCATTCAAAAAATCGAACATACATAATGATATTACAACTTTATTTTTCATTTACATTTATTATATTAAACAAATGAAGTGCTATTCGTACGTTTGTTAAATTTCTTTGCATGCAAGAAACACATCACATCGTGATTTAGTATTCATTTGGTAATATAAAACATGATTTCATATATATTTTTTAAAACTACAGACCCTAAAATGTACTACTTCACCACACGCTCGCTAAACGGCGGTTCAACCGAAGCGCTACAGTTTTCACGAAACGCTGCACGGTTTGCCCGACACTAAACGGTTTGCAAACCGCTTTTGAAATTTAATTATTCACAAAATTTATAGGGGTGTCATGTTGCATGTTTTGAATTCACTGGGTGGTGTAAATACGTTGTTAATTTTGTATGTACACCCACCGACAATAAAATTCAAAATTTACAACATGACGAGGGATGCTATGCAATCAAATGATTATTTATTTTTTCTTTGATCATACTAATCGCGTAGAAGAATATTTTCCATGCATAAAACCAGAAAAAATTCAAAACTACTAGAAGATACGTACGCGTAACGAAATAAAAACGAAGTTTCCGCAGTGTATCACTGTTTTAATTTTTCCTATTTTAAAATTCTAAACATTGTATTGGAAAGAACAAAATAAATAATTAGATTTCAGACCCAACATCTGTATACCGGCGATTATTTCCTAGCTTAGTTGCTTGGACAAATTAATTGTAACATTGTGATTAAACATTTTGCTATTTTCCGTTAAGAGGGTTTATAAGAGTAAATGATTACATGTAAAATCATCTTTTTTTCTTCTCTCGCATTTCATAGAATATGAACAGGATGTTTGACAGTGTCACTTATAGTTGATTTTGATTGCCTATGAAAGTCATAATTTGTTAGCCGTATAAAACATGTTGACGGATTGCGTATTTGAATATTGTACCGATACGGAAACGATATAGACATTCTTAATCGGCAGCCTCCGTTTCAAATCTGTCATTCTTTTGTTTGTTGAAAAAGAATACAAGTTTGATTAAAAGATTAGGACAGTGTTAAATTGTGTTCTATGAGTTAAATGTTTCTAATGAATTCTCATTAACCTGATGAAACATCATACACGGTTATCGCAAGCTTTCCTCGTAAGGCTTTACGCGCCTGATGTGACCAGCAATTCACTACTTCGCTGCAATGGTAACAAATACTTCTTCGTGCAGATATTTTGCTGAATAAAAAGCTTAACATTTTAAATTTTAACTCTCAAATTACAAGTTCTCAATCGTAAAGTAATAGACAAAAATCAAATTACAGGGAAACGGGAATATGCGTTAAAGTACATGTGCCATGATTGCGAGGAAGGGGGTTAACATCGCTTGTTGTCGACATGATCATTGTAGAACACAATTTTGTTCATAACATTGTTTTTATTGAAATAGGTTGGCAATTTTTTTTAATTAAATATTAATCATCATAGCAATACGTGTAATTAAATCATGTATTTTTCAGTGTTGAGGTGTTTTACGCAATGGATTATTGATTTGCTAGAAGAGTGCCTTTCTAATTTACAAAATAGCCCCTTAAGATAGACCCTGTAAAGTATATAAGAAGACATTTATGCTCTCTATAAGAAATTTCTTAAACCGTTACCCTAATCACGTTTAAAGTTTGAAAAAGCTTTACCCTAGTCTTGAATTTGCTTTACCCTAATCATAGTCGAAAATTTTCCTTGCTTTTTCTCTATTATAAGGAAAGATTCTGCAAAAGTTTTACAATTGTTACGTTTATACACTTCAAATCGTGTAAATTTATTTATTTATTTAGTCATACTACCCCGACAAATGCGTAAATTTAGTGTAAAATAATCGAAGCGTACTTCCCTATCGCCATCTTGGACTAGGGTAAAGTGCGTTACCCTAATCCGTTTCTACACAGTGATAGTTGGTTAGGATTATATGTTTCCAATTTATATACGGTAAAAGGTTAATATGAGATACAAGTCGGCCTATTGGAAATTATAATTTCTAAACATATGCATCTATTGATGTGAGGTAGGATAAATGAAATGTATCTATAATACTTTTCCTTATGAACAATACAAAGGGACATCATGAATAACATTCTTTCAAAAGACAAATTTTCATCAGAAAAGCCTCTTGGGTGAGCTAAAAATGATATCTAAAACACGTTGATTAAACTTTCAATAGAAGTAACTGGTTACTACATGTATGAACTGTTTTGTAAAGAATACAAAATTTTTGTCCAAATTGTTTGATGCTTTGGAGTCAAAGAACTGAGAGGTGATGTAAACCATGATTAAGGTGAAATAACACACCTGGAAAAAGTCACTCAAATTAACAGTAAATTATTTGATTATGAATGATATAATGATAAATAAACTGTACATATGTCAAATAAGCGAAAAATTTGCAGTTTGGGGATAAAAAATAAATATCGAAAAAATTCAATTCAGTAAGTAACAACAAAAGCCCCTGCGGGATTCAAACTCGGGATGTACGGATCACAAGCCTGACACTTCATCCACTCTACTATGGAGTAAGTTACATATTACCGTCAATAAAATCCTTTTAATAAAACGAAATGTCGTTTCGATTAGAGGTCAGCCATTTTGTGATGATGTGTTATTCCTCCTTAAGACCAAAGATTCAATTAGAGCCTCGCTCTATAGTCATTAGTCTGTTCAACATCACTTGTCTAGGGAATATTTTCTTTCCACTTGACCCAATCTGGCTCACACTTCACCCACAGAGTGCCTTTGGGTTAAGAGAGTATATATAATGAACTTGAACAAAAACTCTGTCAAGGTCATAATACACCTGTAGAGTTTGTCTATACCATATGCTGGTATTCACTCCCCTTGGCCCCTGGCCCAGCAGGCTTATACCTCGCAGAGTACTTGTGGGTAAAGGGTGTGCAGTGACCTCAAACACGTTCTTTGGTCAAATGTGAAAGTCAAAGCAGATCAGTTTTCTGCTTTTCAGATATTTACAGAGACAACAGCGGTCTGGTTAAACAAAACTACAGTTGAACTTCGGTATCTCGAACACTGATATCTCGAATACAATGGATATGTTGAAGTGATTTGTAAGTCCCAACTACTAGTTTTTTAAGTATTTAACCCTCGATATCTCGGATACTCGGATATCTCAAAGTTTTTAAACAGTCCCATCTAGTTCAAGATAATGAAGTTTGACTGTAGTTACAGACCAAATGGATATCTACACATCTGCATCAACCTATCGTCTGACTTGTGCATCTTCCATCATTGTCGACAGCTACAGTGGTTTACATATGCACATGCGTGTATAGAAGATTTTTGTTGTTGAACTTGCACATGCAAACAACAGACAGTTTGGCAAAACGAAGCTCGTCAGTGCAGTGCGACATGTCTGGCACAACCATTTACCTTGTATCATTTAGCCTTATGAACAATGATAACAAAGCTTGTCTAAAACATGCTGAATGTTTAATACTTTTACAACAAGATGATAATGAAGATGGTACAAATTTCATCCATATCTTTGTATTTGCTTACAATTTGCTTTGATGTCATCCAAAGGTGTCATTCTACCATATCCAGTGAAATACTCATTTTTCTCGAGAAAGAGTTTTTCAACCACTCAAGGTTATTAAATCAAGACACCAAAGATGTTACATTGTACTATTTTAATACATAAATATTTCTAATAGATGTACAGATGTTCAAGTAAAAAAATATCAACAGAGTAAACATCAATGGATGACATCTTTCAAATTAATCTGTTGGGGGCATGAATTAACAGTAATTTCTTTTCATATATAAATCAAGCTTGTGGTTGAAAAAAAAACACCCCAATTTTCAATTACCAAGCTGTAGCTTCAAATTTTTATAAAAGTCTATAGGAAAAAGGGCTTTTAATCTAGAATTTTATATTTCCATTTACCACTGTAGATCTAGTAAAGAGTGAAGTTTGTACTTTTATTTCAGTACAAATAACAATCAAAATGCCACGGCATTTTACCCAGAATAAAATAATCACAAGAATAATAAATAGCACTATAGACAACTCTGTTATTTACAATAGTGTGTGTTGATGTGATAACAGAAGGCTGGAGAAATTATTCTGGGTAAAACTTCATCACAAATCTATCTAAAGACCTGAGAAGAGTCATCTTGCTGTAATACATCATCCAGTACAGCATTCCTATGCTTCCAGATGTTTCTGATCCTCAACGACTTCTATGTCATTACACCGTGTGACATGTTTGTCTTCTTTTCAGATTTCTGTCATACCAGAAATCAAAGTTGATCAATCTTTACTGTCTAAATACTGGATTAAATTTTTTATACAACTGATTAAAATTCATTCCTATCATTTCTTTAAATATGGATTATGTTGTAAGAATAAAATTTTCATCTGACAGAAATCTGTAAATGACAAGCATGCCTTGTTCCTTTCATATAACATACTTTACTGCTCTGCTATTAAGCATCTATATATTCCACAACCCCCTTTAAAAACTGAAACAGGTACTGTAATAAAATGGAATACTGTAGATTCCTAATTAAACGCGAGGAATTAATATCCGCGTAAAATCGCGAGAAGCAACCCTCGCAGATTTTAAAATCTCGCTTTTATTTTTCAGACAGTTTTGAACTATAGAAAATTATAACAAAAAATTGATGCTCGCGATTTTATATTCTCGCGATTTGATGCAAAACAGTGGAATCGCGGAATTAAGTACTCGCGTAAAATAAGGAATTTACAGTACATCATACATATGTAGTAATCCAAAAATTCAAAATTGTAACACTGAAAGATTTGTATCAACATTTAACATTTGAAAAGGCCACAAAAAATCACTTTCTCTTTCCACTCTCAGTGTTGTACCTGAGTAGTTCTATTTGCAGTCTCTACTGAAAAATCAATTTACAGCCAGTCTGTTCTTCTGTTTTTTGCATTTCACATAAGTTAATATGAAAGAAGACCAATGACACCATAGATCATGTAAATGGTTGTAGCCACGTGAAAAAGTGTGAAAACAATGTACAGAAGATGCTATCCCATCTTATTGCCATGTCTATGCAAGTTAACACTTTACACAAGAAAGTGAATCAATAGACTGGGTTGCTTATTTTGACCAGTCTGATTGTGAAAAGATTTTTCGAGTGTAAGAACACAACACTTGTTGATAACAATTTTTACAACTCCCCTGGATGATCTCAAATTGATAAAATCTTAACATTATAATTTAAAAGCTGACCAGTGTGCTGCTCAGCTAATAACAGGAAAAATATGATTTCAACAATCTGACAGAAATAAGATAAATATACATAAACCTTCTCTAACAAGGAGCAAACAATATCAACTAAAACAATACAATCTTTGGTGCACCAATACATAATTCAAATTTCTTCTACATATCAGTATGATAATTATTTTCAGAGGGTGTGTTTGTATGACCACATTTTTATTAACCATACAACATAACGTGCACAAATTGTGCAGAACAAAGAACATACTTAAACTTTTATCATAAATATCCATACACCACACTACGCAAATCACAACTATAACACTAGTTGTCAAAAACACCCAACATTGTTCTTTACGATGAGAAAAAAATCTGCTACGCGTACCTTAACGCTCAGCCTCTCAAGGGAGGTAATTGTGACAAAGGAAATGTGCTTTAATGAATATTTTGTCCATTTCTTTTCCTTTGTCTGTCGTTTAGATTAATTTACAACTTGCATGATCAATGGATTGAATTAGTCATATGTCCTTAGGACCAATCATGATGTAAATAATACAAAAATCACATGTTGAAGTAACTTTTTATCAATATGTTAGAGTTTGTGAAAGACTAGGTTGGCCTTGCCTTTTATCAATCCTCGTCTATGGATGCTGTATCCAACTTTACCTAGAAGCTGCTTATTTTTCTGATCGGTCTCCTCAATCACAATGCACAGTCAGACAAAGTTCTGGTGAGAGTTCACCTTACAAATAAATAAACTGGTCACTTTCACGATTTGTAACTTTCATGGTACATGTACATGTCCTCTGATCTGCTTAAAGCACATTTCCTCTCCCGATCCTAATGGCCTACTGACTTTCTTCACCCCCTCCTCCAGCCCCTGCACTGGGTTTACTGGCTGATGAACTGTCACAGAATTCACATAGCATGTCCCGAAACCTGCCCCATGACCTCTCTGGAATGGTAACTGCAGTCCTGTAATTAGCTCGGACCTGGTAGAAGAAAGGTACCATAACTAGTTTATCATTGGGATGATGTTTTGGGAAAGTGAGCATAATAACAAAAATATGCTAAAGCTGTGTAAAGACATGAGAAAATAAACACCAGGCAAATTAATTAATTTCTACTTATTGTTTTCCCTTTCAAAAAATTAAATCAAAAGCTTGTGAAAGTCCTCATACAGAAACAAAATGCAATTTCGTCAGTGTAGCCTTAAAATTATCAAGGGCTATAAAACCATGAACCTGTTGAAAATTTACATAATTGTTCAAAGTGCCAGTGGTGACTGTTAAATAATTTAAATCAAATATACTTACTTCAGAAATTCTGAGGTACACACCACGTCTGTTTGATCCAACATCAAAATAAAATACTTTGTTTTCAACTCTTAAGTATTTGCTCTCTGGTAATTCATTCTGTCCCTCTGAAGAAAATTTAAAAGATGTATGTACAGAAACTTTAATCATCTAAAATATTACACTACCGGGTCTTTATATTGCCTTTCACAAATATAGGATCTCTCATGATTTGCGATGGTATATGATTTTTATCCAACGAGTTGTGTGTTTTCTATCCCCGAGCCTTGGCGAGGGGATAGAAAACACACAACGAGTTGGATAAAAATCATATACCATCGCAAATCATGAGAGATTCTTTTTATCACATGTTTTACCACATTTTTTGTTAATTCTCAATCTTTTCTATAAAAAAATATGATTGTGAGCTGCACCACAAATTTACTACAAGACGTTAACAACTTTACGCACGGAAAAAAGTTCCTTAAAGATTAACAAACAAACATTCATTTTCGAGCATATTTTTATCAATTCATGGAAAAAAATATTAAACAGCATTAAATGCTTCACATTTAAAACTTTACACTTTTCAACTGAATTGTTTTGTTACTTTTTCATTCTACGTCAATCATCAGCCTGAAGCTACGTAATGTTTAAATTATGACGTCATGTGGCGTAAGAACACACAGTGGAGTATCAAAAATTTATTACGAGTGATATCCACCGCATATGGACCTAAACATGTGATAAATACACATTATATCAGTCATAAGGAAAAGGGTTTTTTCCCCCAGTATCCCATGGGGCTAGTGCCAAAGAAAATTTCACCAGAGCACTCAAGAAATTGGCATGAAGAGGATAGGTAAGGTGAGGCTCAGTGTACCAAGTTTCATGTCTGTGAAGCACAGGGGATCTCAAGACATTGACGAATCTTGGTCTTCCATTTTATCAATGGTGGCATAAAAATTACTCTATTACATGTACATGTACGTTATGTTCATCCAGAACTTATATATACATGTACCAGGCAATGTATTGGTTCATAAATGTGTCAAAAGATACTATTAATTACGAATACAATCATGGGTAGACCTGCCTGGCTTGCATTTATAATTGTAGGTTCACTTCAAAGTTATGGTTTTGACCCCCATATATACATGTATCAAGGATACAACTTTCTTCAACAGTACATCTAGTTACATGTGCCTGCATTTGACTCACCATGGTCATCTGTCCCAAACTCATCCAGAAGATCTGTGAGAGCGTCTCGAAACTCAATCATTCCCTGAGCAGGAATGGCAATCTGAGAGCGCGGCCCTCCTCTGGGTCTGGTCTGGGCAACCTACAGTGAGAAAAACACACTGCCTTCACCTCATCTTCCATTTTGCTGTACCTTGTTGTGTATATAATATCTTCCATGTGCAAATTGTACTAACATGATCTATAGAAATCTAATTCATGTATATATATACATTGTATGTATTTTTCTATAGTTTATGTCCAGTCTGATTAAAATCAAACCTTCATGAGCGTCTTTTATTTTGATTGTCCACGCAACTATCAAAATAAAGGAGCTAGTGGAAGTTTTGATTTTAATCAGACTGGTTTATGTCAAGGCATTTCTTACAATAAATACCAGTATGTAAACATGGAGCAAAATTTCCAAATGAAATAATTATTATTTTTAAAGCTAACCCTCTATAGAATGAAATGCCATTCAAAATTGCTGTCAAAAAATCAATTCCATTCATAACTGTGAAGTTCTATTTGAAACAAGTCAAAATCCTTAATTAGAAACCATTTAGGCAAAGAATACAAACACATTTGAAGGAGTACATGTACCAGGTAATTACTTGGTGATCATTTCCTACCAAACAAACAGGGCAAAATTTTGTCACGGATTTTCTTCCTTAAATGCTTATAGCTCAACATAAACAAAAATGTCATTATTGGCAAATACAGAGACAGAGGTACAGTTCATGTTTCAGAGTACACATCTTGGATTTATATATTGAATTCAAGTTGTACATGTATAATAAATATCAACATCCATATTGGATCTGTATTGATAGACAAGTCCTTATCTAAACTCCTGTTTTTACCACATGAAAATGACCATGAACATATGTGTATGAAAAAGCAGAAACTTTAAGCAATAGATTGGCTGCAGAACTGAAGCTCTATAGAAAAATATGAGTCAAGCTTAGGCAACAGACCTCCATTCATGAAAAATAAATTTACTTGTTGAACAAAGAAAAAAATTAGGGAAATTTTGGGACTTATTTCAATTCTTAACACATTCCATGGAAATAGCTGATACCCCTAAAATTTGTACTGCATATGTTTCTTCTTTTTTGCCTCAAAAACTCTTTTCAACACCCTCAGCAGCCTCAAAAATTGAAGCAAAGTACTTTTGTTTACAGATGAAATGTGGTAATTGTCAAACATTTGCATAAATCTATCAGGCTTCACATTCTTGGAATTTGTTCAATTTTGAGAATTTCTTAGCCAAGTAAAGGGATACTCAAGATTCTGAATAAATTTGAAGTACCAAATATTTTCATGTGATGTATTCAAAATAAAGGGAAAATACTCTAAACTTGCACCCAAATGTGTGCACAATAATTCACAAGTACGGAACTGGAGCTCAATGGTCAGTCAAACAAAATTTTCCAGTAGAACAATAATTCTGCAGTTAGCGGTAGATGAGAACTATGCTGGATCTTTTGCATTTCTAGTTCAAGCAAAATACTAATAAATTATCTTTTTAACTTTTCAGTTATCCCCCTAGGTCTAAGCCAAAAAAAAAAAAAAAAGAAGAGAAGAGCAAATATCATTAAATACCTTAATTTTGGTTAGATATATTCTGATTCCTCATGTTGTTAATGTTAAGCAATCTTTGCATGTATCACAATAATAAAATATTAGTTTTACATCAAGTTCTTTTATTAAAAGAAAAAATTATAAATAAGTGAAGCATGAAAATGAGAAATGAGGGTGATACGTACCGTACTTACCCTCAGAAACCGCCCCCTCTGGTTTTCTTTAAGGTCTAGATAGTAACGTCGGTTTTCTTTTACCATCTGCTCGCTCTTTAATTTTCCATCCTCAGGCAAGTTATCTGGGTTTGGAGGGCCTGCTCAAAATAGTAAACATGATTACTTAAAATGTTGTAAATAAAACTTAAAATTGTTTCACACTCATGTTGTCACATTTTCAAAGCAATCCATTACTATAGTCTGTCCCAACTTATTGCTTCCATCACTTTTTGATGATTTTTAATAAAAATACACATACCTGTGAAAGAAATACAGTTGAAATCGATAAAAGGGAAAATATCCAAGATATCTTGATTGACACATTATCATTATTCACTCATAAAAGTTTACAGGAACGAAACAAAATTTCTTACAGAGATTTATAATGGGAAATGTTTACATCTTTTCACCATTCTAACTAACTCTGAATACCTCGCATAATTTTTCAACGTTATCATGGCTGATGCAAGATAAGACTTTCTATTTTGGGTTGTGTATTGAAGCCTGAAGCGGTAGAGGGGGCGTTTCAAAACAGATAATCTGGACATTTTTCATATTAGTGGATGAACCTAGTTTGAGCACAAAGGTATTTATGATTATCGAAATATCAAGCGAAAAGTGGTGGAAGCAAAAACTCGGGACAGAGTATAATGCTATTTTAAATCATCAAGTATATACTTTGAATGGTCAACAATTTACATTCATAAAAGACATTTCTTCATTGAAATCTAAATGCACCCTAGATAGTCATATTTATATGCTGATGATTCTTATGTGATCCATTTGTCTTTATCACTTCATACAGCAAATTACAACCCTGCTAATGTTTCTTAGTTACCAAGGGATGCGTAATGTTCACTGAATTCTGTCAAATAGTCTCTGAATTCTGCTGCAGTAGACATCGCAAGGAGAAGGCGGCTCTTCTTCCCTCCAGCCCCAACCTATAAAGGGAATCCATTGTGAAAAAAAATCCAACAACACAACATAAAACAACAAATTGATTAAAACAACAATATAACCAATGTAATGCTATTCCACTTTTACAGTTTAATTTTCAAACACAAACCTCAGCTATTTTAATGAAGCGTCCGCGTCTGTTCTGTTTGACATCGAGATAAAATCTCTTGGACTGTATCTGAAGAGTCCTTGTTGCCAGCTCCTGTTCACCAGATCCTACAATAAATAACACTCAAAGGTAAACATAACTATCCATGTTACTTACACTAACCCACATTCAGTCAAGCATATTTTATAACAATATGTAGTTTTAATATTCCTGTTGATTTATGTTAAGACTAGAGTTGTAACAATACAGAGATACATCGATCGAATTGATCGTGAGGGCCCATGATACACGTATAATATCGCCACATGTGTATCGTGACACACAGTATGAGTTAATTTTCATTGACCTCAAGACATTAAAAAATTTCAATTAAAGGTGGTAATAATTTGCAAGTTTCGTTCTAATCAATTGAATATTATTTCTTTACAGTTTGTTGATTGATTTTGTAAATAGTTGACATATACTTGCTTTAAGCCATCTTATTACTTATAGAGGTAGGCAACATAGATATCAGTTTATTTAATACTTGACAACTATATCGTGATACATGATGTATCGCATTAACATATCATGATACGTTTCGTATCGTGAGGTAGCGGGCGATACTCAAGCCTAGTTTCGACAGCTGTGTTTGTGGATATATGTTGGTTGTATACTAAATTTTTAAGAACCCTCTCTACACTGAACACTCACATCAGGATAATTTTGTGTTGTAAGTCGGAGTGGTCTTCCATTTCATGTTAATGGAATGAACTGCATTTTACAGTGTCCAACATAATTTGTGATTAATTCATTTCAAGCATGTAAAACAATATATCAAACAAGGTGATGGACTCCATTTGCATGTAATTCCCCAAATTAAGTGAACAAAAGAAATATTTGTTAAATTTTTGGCACATGCCCTTTGTTAAAAATGGACTATAGTTACATTCCATAATGCAATACAGCCCCCCCCCCTCCAAAAAAAAATCAATGTTAAAGAGCATGTTTGATCACACCTTAAAAAAAGATATGCCATTCTTTATCAGTACTAGTTATAGTTTGAAGTATAATAAATATAATATAAATGACATAAACACCATTGAATGAATTGCACAAAATTTGAATGCCATCTGTGTACATATGTGGTTTGCAATTAAAAATTACAATATATCATGAAATTATGCATTGAAAAATTTTATCTTAATTATCATCAACATTAGAATTAACTTATTAATTTTGCATCTCGTAGCTCTACATTGCGTGGGTGTTTATGCTGACTGACAGCTGATCCTTGATATAGGTTTGAAAATTACCAGCAGACGTTCACTTCCTTCTGTCATTAAGGTCACCATTAGCTGTCACCAACTTGATTATATTGTTTAAAACATTTTGCAATTAAATGAAAAAATCATAGTCAACGTTTAAGGTACTATGAAAAAGCATAATACGCCTCAGAAACCACTTGTGTCCGTTTTATAATGTCATAACAAATTTGAAAGATACGCCATGTTGGATTTTTTCCCGTACAAGTGACGAACTTTCTGATTCAGCAAATTATGAACTGAGCAATATTAATACAATACTGCAAGAAGATAAAATGAAATGCGCTAAAAATGGAAATATACACCAAATATGGCACCTCTTTTCTATTATAGAATGAAAGATGACAGGGAAATGCACTTTTACGTGAAAACGGCCGTTTATGCATTTTCTCAAAGATCATGAGAGAAATATGGTAATGGCAATTAAAACATAATTAACACATGCATTAAACTGAGGAGTAATGATGGAAATAAATACCCTGACCCTGCTGTTCGTCCCCACTCTCTCTATCCGACATGGTGCAACCCTTCCTGTACAGCCTAAGCCTCCTTCCAGCCCTTATGAATTATTCATGAGGTCAAATACACATAAACGGAAGTTGGTCTTGTGTCAATGTAAAAAGGAGCTTAGGTATTGAGAGAGGATAAAGCAAATATCAAAGTTTCATTAAAGAAATGATTTATGGTTAGTCAGTTGAATATATTAAGTCAATATATTGTATGCAAGAGATAACGTTATTCATTTTACGACATGTCAAAAAAAAATCTCTTCAGCGCGGGTCTTTTCGAATGTCGATGTCTGCAGTTTTCAGTCGATTACAAGCTTGTGGTGATCATCCTTGTGAGGGTACTGTAGGAAAATTAGATAAACATCACCTAAAAAAATTGTGCGGGTAATATGCTAAACTATGCTTTGAAATGGATGGTGTGTAGGGTGGTCCGAGGGATAATTTGGTCGTCGGTGTGGGGTGCAGGTCCAAGGCCTATTTGCTGGAACTTTACTATGTCAATTTAAATTTATAAGTTTGAATTTTCCATGGGTTCCGGACCCCCTCTAGATCCCCGCATGTGTATACTATTGATGACATGTGTTTATAAGTGTTTATTTTTCATTTGAATGTATGGAATTCTTATCACTGTAATCATGTGTAATTCTTTTTAATTGATGAAATTATAATAATATTCAAAAGTAACGTTATCACTGAAAACCTCATACAGTTTCAGTGATTTTTGCAACATTATTTTTACGTAGGATTTCCCTTTTTAGATACTACAGAATTACTGTTTATCTCCAGCCCTGGATAGGATGGCATCTGTTGAAACTTCTAGTCAAAGTATCAAATTTAGCGAAGAATTCCGTCAAGTCATATACAAGATCAACCCAGACTATTTGTCTTGCACGCATAAGACATTATTCGAAATCAACGCAACAGACAATTTAAGGAACCAGGAGAATGATTTTCAGATTCATACTAATGACTCCACAGAAAGGAGAAAACCATGTTACGACGTGAACGAAATGAAATACCCTTCAACGAGCATGTCCAATATCGCAGGAACTTATTCAGATTCTGCATTAAAAGTTCTACAGAATAATTACATCTCCAACGACCGACGGGTTAGTGTCATATTGTAAACACCATTGTCAATTTTGATATCAATATATAATGGGTGCTTTTTTAGAAATACAAAATGTCATATTGTAAATCATAATAACATTAGACATTAATAACGACCATTCATTGATTCTCATATGAATACTGTAAAGAAAAGCTACCTATTAGTATTTGGATTTTTAAAAAAAAAGGGGATGGGGGATATCATATTAAAAAAAAACCTTAGTACCGGTATGTCTTTCAAACGAAGATGTGTCTGTCATTAGAAATGAAATGTAAACAGATATAGCGTAGCCGTGTGAAAGACAGCCGGATAACTAGGCCTACAATACATATTAATATTGTCAAGTATTTAGATTAGGCGCGGGGAACGTGGGTATTTCTAAAATATATATAACTACATTTATATAATTAATTTATATATTCTTTCTTAGTATTATTTGCACCATAAAAATTATAAAATACCATATTGAAAAACCTCGACTATAAAATTGTAAACAAATCTCTTAATTTTGGACAGTGGGTTCACGTTAATACACAAGAACATTATAGAAGACTCATGGCTAATGCTAGTACATGTGCATGATACCGAAAACCAATTGATGTAAAACCATTTGCGATTGACTTGAC
>WFKH01011801.1:17956224-17994681 GCA_016163765.1 Magallana hongkongensis
AAATAATAACTAGACACGATCTCGTTGCGAGCAATGAGTGTGTTTTCCGTCCGATTTTTGAGTAAAAGAGATAAAACCCTTCACTTTTAAGACAAAATTGTTAATCTACGCAAAAAATTAGAAAAATTTTTTTTCGGCAGTCGGGGCTTGAACCCGGGTCGCCTTGGCACATGTCCACGACTCTAACGACTGAGCTACTCGGACTTTCGCTTCAGGACTATGACCCTTAAAATCTCGAGAATGCGTTGATCGATTTTAAAACAAATTACATATTCTGAATCAGTAAAAGGGTCGCTATAAAGTTTAAAAATTTCAAAGAAAAACATCAAAAAATAAAAAAGTTGAAAAATTATTTTTGTTCAAATTTCCTTCCGGTGACGACCGGAAGTAACGGCTGACATTCTCTTGATCAAGGTGCACCAGAAAAACGGTAGATCTAACATATCTGAAAATTTCATTCCTATATCTTAACTCGTTTTTGAGAGACTTGACAAACAAAATTAACTTTTTAAAATCATAAACGGACGATAACTTCCGACCGGAAGTGTATTTTCTCAAAAGTGGATAAAAAATAATCACTTTCCGATAAAATTGCGTTAATCTTGAGAAAATTTGAATGAAATCGAAGGAGCCATCTCCGAGAAATCGTCTGCACAAAATCGGTAAGAAAAAAAAAGAATAATAACAAGATGCGATCTCGTTGCGAGCAACGAGTGGGTCTTCCGTCCGATTTTAAAATAAATGAGATAAAACCAATCATTTTAAAGATAAAATCTAAAGTCTACGCAAAAAAATGCGAAATTTTTTTCGGCACTCGGGGCTTGAACCCGGGTCGCCTGGGCACATGTCCACGACTCTATCGACTGAGTTACTCGGAACTCTCGCTTCAGGACTTTGACGCTTAATATCTCGAGACTACATTGATCGATTTTAAAACAAATTACATATTCTGAATCAATAAAAGGGTCACTATCAACTGTAAAAATTCAAAGAAAAATATCAACAAAATTAAAAAAGGGAAAAATTAAATTTTTTAAATTTGCTTCCGGTGACGACCGGAAGTGACGGCGGACATTCTCTTGACCAAGGTGCAACAGAAAATAGGTAGATCTATCATCTCTAAAAATTTCAGCCCTATATCTTTACTCGTTTTTGAGAAACCTGATAGACAAAATTGACTTTTTAAAATCGTAATCGGACTATAACTTCCGACCGGAAGTGTATTTTTAAAAATTGACAAAATCCTATCAACTTCAGATAAAAACACGTCAATCTTGAAAATTTGAAGGAAATCGAACCAGGCATCTCAGAGAATAATAAGAAAAGTGAAAAAGAAAAATAGAATAATAGAAGGGTCTTCCGCTGAAGACGGAAGACCCTAATAATCATGATTTCTTCAGTATAAGAGGTCTCACCTAGTATGTTTGAGCTAGGAGCGGATCCTACTGATTTGGATTTGACATTAGTCTCCGTAATATTGCCAGAAATATTTCTCGCAATTTTCTCAAAATCGTACTTGGTTTGTGCCTAGAAAAGACGAAGAAACTACTTGTATAGGCTAATTTATCGCAAGAACAATATTCAAATAGAGGTGACAGATATGTTTTATTAATCAACTTACTTGCTCAAATGTTGCCGACACTAAGTTTTCAGGAACTAGGTTTCTGAAGATGCAAAATTAAAAAAAAAAAAGAATAAATAATATTTGAAGTTTTTAACGAATGTTGATACTTTCCTATCAATAATTTCGACTTGAAAATGACTGTGTTGATGAAATTAAGTCATTTCTACTAAAGTAAAAGTACAGTAAAAACGGTTGTTTTAATTAAAGCAAAGCACCAAGAAAACGAGCGTTTCGTTTTGTTATAAATGTCATTCTTTCTCATAAGTTCATGATACACTTTTTAAGATAAAGCAATGAAACTGAATTCACTTGCTGTAAACGTACTTTGTACATGGTTATAAGGTCCAAGTTTTCTGACGGTTGTTTATATGAAGTAGTCAGAAGTACTGGTAAACAAAGCCCATGCATTGTTTGTGTTGATATTAACATATAATTATATTTTCATCGGTATATGCCACAATATTTAAGATTAAAACTGGAAACAAAGATACGTATGTGAGATACGTACCTTAACAAATCGGCAAAAATATCCTGCGTCTCCAGATTAGTAGTTAAATTGAATTGACTCTTTGAATTTGCCACGCCTTGGCCTGAAAAAAGAAAAAAATGGTCCTTGAAAATACTGATTTATTTTTAAAAAGCGTTAATCAGCTATGGTGAAATCGAGTTTGTAACATGAATATTGCAGTGTACCGGGTTTAATGGCCACCACCAGAATGCTCCCAATTACAGTTGGCATCGTGTTGGTGATCATGATGTATAAAAAGCACACGGCGCTCACTTTTCCATTTGATTTTGGATCCATGGAAGCTGTTCCTGTAATATTGTGACACGTGTGACTGATGTGCATTGTATGGTGTGTAGTTCGACTGTTTTATTTTTTATTTTTTTAACTGTGTTACGAAGTAATATTTCTTATACATGCATAGATAGGTCATTGCTCCAAGTTTTTACCGATTGAAATCGTTTCTTTTTTATCAGTAGTTTATAATAAGTTTTTAATGATTGCTGAAACAGTATATATGAATGCTTTAATGTATCTACGTATTTTTTTTCTCTCAGAAATTATCTATATCTTACTTCAACGTCGCACAAACCAGCGGCTAGTATACATGTATATTTTACAGATAGGTCGTGGGCTGTGGAGACTTAAGGTATCTCACTCGTCACGTTTTGAATTCATTGCGCACATGATTATTATATTTAAAATAAATATGATTTTATTTACTTATTCATCACAGAAAGATTATTATTTCATAACTACACAACATTCATAAAGAAAACCCATTTGAATTCAATAAACAAACAAGTTTTGGGGGGAACTATTTTTTCGTGCGGAAGGTTTTTTAGACGAAAATGACAGAAACAAGCAATTTTATGAATTTTCAATATACTTTTCTTTTTATTATACCCTATTCATTACGCACATTTTTAACCTTTGATAGGTTTGAAACATATTCTATAGGTTCTGTGTGACATGTACAATATTAAATCTTGAGAGTGTGATAGATGTTTAGCATAAACTCATGCAAATATTTAGACAAAGTCTGAAATTTTTCAAGCCAAATTTTGCAAGAATTTTTCCTTTAAAGTCCTCTATCTTAAATTTTACATCACTGACCCCCATATTTTATTATATTAAAAAAATATTGAATACATATCTAGGCAAACTGGAATAATCTTATAAAATTCTTGATATTCAAAAAGTTGTTATTTTAAATCAAATTGTAACTATCAAAGAAATTGTCTATTTTAAGTGCAAAAAGGTCACGAAAAAATTTATGCAGCTTCACACAAATTTTTTTCGTAATCTCTCTATTCAGTCTGATCATTGTGCATAATTGACAAAAATATTTGATAAAATAATTCTGCTTAACTAAAAATACTGGCAAGAAATGCTAATTAGGCTGAAATTGCGTTTTAGGTGCAAAAAGGTCAAATTAAATGGGCCATAACTCATAGGGATGAAAACTGACCCCCATTTTTCTTTGCATTTTTTAAGTATGTTTTGTCTACAGATTTCAATAATATACTTCATAAGAAATTCTTGATACAACAACATTGAGGAGTGGGATACCTTAATTAAAAGACCACCCACTTACCCGTTATTACTGAGGAAACAATGAGAGGTACTATCATCGACTTCAGCATTCTGAGGTACAGCTCTCCCGCCATTCCTATTAAAACAGCATATATTGATTATGTGTTTTTTAAAAGAACAATGAAAACCATATAATACCTATTAAGAACTATCCCGGAGATTGTTGAAATTTAACAAAAATAAGTCATATAAGCTGACTTAAATTTCTTAAACAAAATTACATGCGTAGACTGTAAATGAAAAGTTTGCATATCGATTTCATAATTTTATACAGTGCACTTCATGAATGAATGTTTATACATACAGAGGTTATAACCGGGAAATTATATGCAGTAAAAAAAAACCAGAGTAAGATATATTTACTTACCTATCCACATCAAAGCACTAGCTGATGGATTGAATTCCCTTGCTAGAAACCCGACAGCAAATCCAAAAGCAACCCCCACCATGGTCAAAATGACCAGCAGATTGGTCCTAACTACATCCAAACACTTCATTTTCGCCCCTGACATGTTTACTGAGCATGCAGCGGCCGACACACTTATTCAAAAGGAGGTCGCCGTAGTGAATCCTTGAATATGAATACCGAGTTTGAAATAGTCTCGTCCAAATCTGTTTTCATTATGAATCACAAACATGTCATGGGCGGATCCAGGTTTTCGGGGTTTGGATGAGTATGTTATTTTAAAAGATACGGGTTTTTTTGTCAGTCGTTTGGATAATTTTTAGCTGTCGGTTTCTTTCAGAAAGTTAATTAATTCACTTGTATGATTTAGAACTCGTTGTTGCTAATACATGTATACTTAAATATATTTACTGAAAATTAAGTAAAGATGAGTCAAATTTTGACCTGTATTTTGTTGATTTAAACACTCAGTATATGAGAAGTCTGTATGAAAAAAAATGAATGTTGACTGATGCAAGATAAAAAAAACATGAGGCTTGTGAACAACAAATATTGCCCATCTGGGCAATTAACACTGTTCAACTTTGACAAAAAATTAAGTTAATAAGTGGCCATATATCGAGCTCAAATACAATATTATGTACACAATACAGACATGTCTAAATGCACACGAAATCATTATGATTTTAGACTGGCATTCGTGTTATTTATTTAATTATAGAACTGTGTAACAATATTTTCATAACTCACACTGCATTTTCTTAGTGACCAATTTTACAATCAAACAAAACAAGAGGAAAGGGGGAGGGGGGGGGGGGGGACAAAAACCATCATGCATATTAATCATACATATTTTTTCAGTTTTCTATGTCTATATTTATATGGCTATATATTCGTATCTGTACGTGTATTAATCGTTCTTGTTGTTTTTGGTGCATGTAAGTACTCTGATTTTGAAATGATTTAATTATAGGAATCCCCTCTCTCTCTCTCTCTCTCTCTCTCTCTCTCTCTCATTATGATCATCAATTGTATTTATGTCCCCATGATGAATTCAGGTAAAGTATAAAAAAAACCCACTAAAAACCCTTGGCGACAGTAATTATCATATAGATCTATTTATTAAATGTGTGACAAAAATGATGTATTTTGGTTGCATATATCACTTGATTTTTAAAATTTTATTTATATATATCTGGTAAAAGTGTGTGTTTTACTTTATGTTAGTTATATTGATGAATTACATGTATTATTTTTATTCATATAGAACAGTTTGGGAAGAACCATTCCACTGGCACAGGGGTGAATTCTGACGAACTCTTTCTTATATTTAGTTTTGTTAAGAAAGCAAATGTTTTCGGGCTGATTTTAACCAGCCCTAGCTCCCATTAACCTGACAACACAAGAATATAAACACGGGGCTGGTTTTAAGCACATCTCCGTGCTATAGTAATTTAATACATTTGCTAGCGTGTAAACCTTCAGAGTTTAGGTAGGTCATTAAAACGGAACGTGGGGGGGGGGGGGGGAACAATCTTTTTGGTACAAATTTGAACACCACTACCTCCTTCTTGGTCAATCGTGTACGTGTAAAACGTATTTTTGGATTGAGTATTTGAAAAATTTCAGCAGCTGCTTTACCCCCTCCCCCGCGCTTACATTTACTGCTACAAGTCTAGTTCAGGGTTAGGGTTGGGCCACAATGGGGGGTCGAATTTTTACATAGGAATATATATAGAGTAAATCTTTAAAAATCTTCTTCTCAGAAACTAATCAGCAAGGAAAGCTGACACTTGTGGGGAAGCATTCTTAGGTAGTGTAGATTCAAAGCTGTGAAAATCATGACCCCTGGGGGTAGGATGTGGCCACAATGGGGGGTCGAATTTTTACATAGGAATATATAGAGTAAATCTTTAAAAATCTTCTTCTCGGAAACTAATCAGCCAGGTGATTCTTTAAAATTGTTTAGACTTTGGTCCCTGGACGATTCTTGGGCCTCACAAGGGGTTCAGAGTTTGATGTAGGTTTATATCCTGTATATAAACAATTGTTTAGGATCTTTTTGAGAACTGCAATGCTCAACATGTGATATTACTATAAAATCATCCTGTTAGAAAAGGGAGTAATGATAATAAACATAAAAATATTCATGGGGAGAAATGGATTTTTATTTATACAGGATCTACATTGTCCAGAGAGTTTGTATTATGATTCAATTTAGCTGATTTTATCATACCTATAGTTCCTCAGGTGAGCGATGTGGCCCATGTTTTCCTTAGCATACATGTATATGTATTTACATCTTCTGTATATTTTCTCCCCTACTGATTTAAAAAAAAACCCGTTGTGTAAATACAGCTTCTAACAAAATCATATATTTTAAAATCTTACACAATTTCAATCAATTATAAATACACTCCTTGAACTTTTAAAAAATACTCACAAGATTGAACACCCTATTTTAGCCTGTTTTCTATAAAAGGCACATATATACACTTAACAAAACTTCTAAGTGTTCACCCTGATAAATAGTATAATTTGAAAATTAAAAAATAAATAATGTGAAGTTTTCAACATTTCGTAACTCATACACATGTACGTCTTATCATCACTAGCACAGATAAAATAAGACAATGTCGATTGAAATCAATTACCCGTGACGAAACGTCAAAACAATAAATTGGTATTTTTCTGCGCGTGCTTAATATGATTGGCAACTTTTTGTGATTAATATTAGTCTTTCGTGATAGTTTTGAAAGAAAAACCACTTAAAATGGCAATAATGATCATTGAGGAAAAAGACAAAGCCGTTGGAATATTGGTGTCTGGATTATTCTTTAGACAGTTTGTTCTAACTTTAAATGTCCAGTTTATTTTGTCCTAGACATTGTTTGCAATGACTGCAAATTTATAAATCATCATTTGTTCCAACTGTGGTCAACGAATGGAATTCCTTACCTTTGGATGCCAGAGATTCGAACTCGTTATCTTTGCTTAAAAACAAAACTTCTAAATCTCTAATAGTAGCTCCACCTTATTTCAGTAATGGGAAAAGACGTACTAATATTTTACACACAAGACTCCGTCCTAATTGTGCGCTTAACATAGATCTTCATAGATGTAATATTATATCAAGCCCTCTCTGTTCATGTGGAAAGATTGAAGACGCACATCACTTCTTTTTCTCTTGTCCTAAGTATGCTACTGTTATAGGGAAGAATTTTTTAATAAATTTCTTAGATTTGACAAAATTCATATTCTTGACTCACGTACTTTACTTTGGGGAGACGACTCACTCAGCGTGGATGATAATAAATACCTTTTTTCAATTGTTTAAATTTATATTCAAGGTACTGGCAGATTTGAATAATCACAGATCTGAGTATTTTTGTTGATAACATTTTGCTTATTTATTTTTTATTTATTTATCTTGTTCATCCTTGCATACATGTAACACTGAAATTAAATAAGATTAATTTTTACTGTCAAATATCTAAGTACTGGAAATTTGTTATTATATAAGTACAAACTGTGACGTATTTGCTGTAATATTGTATTTGTTGTTCAACATGTAGGGAGAGGGCGAATTAAGTTTTTATAACTTGTGCCTAATCCCATTGTAATATATATGCAATAAAATATGTTCAATCAAATCAGACATTGTTTTGAATATTAAGCAAGGAAACGTTATTTTAATATAACTTTTCTCTTCTATAAGTAAAACGTCATTCCCACCGGCAACCTAAAACAATCCGAAAGCTTTGGACGAAATTCAACCAAATCGGAAGTCTTTGTGATACTGTGGAATCATTAGATTTCGTGGTGGCTCAATTTTCGTGGAATTCGTGGGTACCTCTCAACCACGAATTAACATCCTCCACGAATTAATAAATTAGGGTTATAAAGTCATATTTCCTTTTGTAGGTATAAGAAAATACACGAAATTACATCCCCACTAACCTAAAAAAAAAATTCAGCAATCCACGAAAATTGGCCCCCACGAATCTCAATCATTCCACAGTATTCAGCAAAAGTCAAAGTCTCGGGTCGTAACCAGTAGTCAAGGTCAATACATCGTTCCTAACTTTTTGAAAGTTAAATGGAAATCAGTCACCCCGACGGCAAGACAAATAAATGTGTTTATTTCATATAGTAAAAACATTATACTAGGTGAACACTTATAACTTTGGTTCAGTGTAGACACGATGAGAGCTAATTTAATTTTTTTTTTAATGGTTAAGATAGGCTTTTTTATACATCGTCTCAGGCCACGGGTTTAATTAATTTGTGTCCATTCTATTTCCACACACTATCGTGGCTTGCGACGATGGCTTTTCTAATGCTTCAAAAAAATTTGAATGTCATTAGTCGCTTTACAAGTGAGATACACAGAGTTCAGAATTCTTTAATTATTTGGGAGAGAAAGCTTGAGTATTATTTTTGCTTACATATAAACATGTATGTGTTATATTAGTAAAAAATTCTTTCAAATCTTGGTTTTCTTCTTTTTAAGGTTATCTAAATACAACGAAACAGTTTATTTTGTTTGTAACAAAATATTTTGTTTAAAATATATGGTGAAATTTTCGCAGTAAACATTATTTTATATATTAGCACGAGCTTTGTCTACATAACAAAGAATTATAAGCTATGCAACTCTCGCTTTTAAATTGACATCTGAAATTCAAATTTTGGTCAAGTACATATATTCAAAAGCCCAAGTTAACCATTCTAGACATTTGAGCTAAAATCGTGTCTATGGCCCAGGTCTTCTTTATGTAAACCTTCCACCCACCCTATTATAAACTTACATCAATATTGGTTAACGGGGCCTGAATGCAAACAATTATATCTTATGCATATGTCTTTACCCCTGTTGTGTAAATTTTTGCTTTTAAAAATATTTAAGCGATGATAAGCCTTTTTGTGAATTATAAACTGAAGGCTGTACATATTTCATTTTCATTCGGTCTAGGTACCATTTCTCAAACACATAATTTGAATAAATATAAGTCTTTCGTTGAATAACAATAACAATCTTCTCATGTTTTTAAGGAAATATTCTATGTTACGGATTCATTTATCTAATGAGTGCATGCACGGGTCCACACCACTTCCTTTAAAAAGTTTCCAAAAAAAGCTATCAAAACCACAGTCACTTGTTTCTGCGATAAATTGTATCCCATAATGTAATTATAATACAAGGCATCTGACTCCAAATTACGTGGAGTACCCCCTTTCTTGAGTTGCAATCATGTTCGCTTTCAATAGAAAATAAATCAGCGGTCAAATGTTTTTAAAATACCATTATCTTAGACGACAATTTACTTATAATCAATTATAGCATGATTGTTTTTTATTTTTCTCCAATCTGCGTAAACAGCGTCCAAATATTGCTAGCCGACTTGAAATGTCATTTCACATAACGAAACCCAATATGTTCACGTAAGTATTATAGTACTATGGGGTAAACATAATTAATCGAAAGAAGTGTCTTTGTTTATCTTTTATTTCTGAGGTTGATTATGTATGGATTATTTCGTGATTGACTATTCCCTAAATTGTGTGCAATATACTGATCGACAATGACGATAATTTATATAAAAGATATGAGAGAGAGAGAGAGAGAGAGAGAGATATGTGTTAATACATGTATAAGCAATATAAAATGCTTTCTCTGGTTGCTCATATTAGGCACGTAGCAACGTTTATTAAAAAGAGGGGGCGAGGGTAGACCTACCCGAAAATCTTTAAAAGAAAATAAGAAAAAAAGTATCTCAAATCTTCCAAATCCTAACCTTGGTGGTACCTCGTAACTTTAAAATGTCTAGATATATAACTTTCCTTACATATTTTTCACTTTTCCAGAACAGGGCGGGGGGGGGGGATCTAATAAAAATTAGATGTTAGATCCGCTCGCTTTCTCGCTACACAAAACGAGGGGATCTAACATCTAATTTTACATAGATTGGGAAGGGGGGGGGGTTCGTAAAAAAAATATTATCTTTATTTAAACAATAAAATACTTTCTTTGGTGATTCATGCGGGATATGAAGGTGGCGACATTGCAGAAAAAATACATCATCCGCGTTATGTAAATTTTTTCTGCAATGACGCTACCTTCATAACCCGCATGAATCATCAAAGAAAACATTTTATTGCTTATATTTACATCTTTCTTTTGACAAATTAAATTATTGATTGTAAAAAGTAAGTTAAATTAACTAAATTTCAGAACGTTAGATAAAAGAAACAGCCAAATCGTCTCCAATAGGAATTTGAGTCTGACATCATCATTATAATTTTGTGCAGTCCGTGATTTTTCGTAGGTTTCGACCAATCAATAAACGAGGCGTGTAGATTTCAGTCTCCTGTCAGTTTCAGTCGCTGTAGGTTTCGACCAATCGATAAACGGGGCGTGTCGATATCAGTCCTGTAAGTTTCTATAGAGCTATGAATTAACTAAAGTTTCCGTAAGAAAAAGAGGGAATCATACTCGGTAGATGTAAATAATGAATCTATATGAATGGATTTGAAAAAAAGGAGGTTTTCCTCACTAAGAGCAGTGGATCAGAAACCCTTCACTTGGGAGGTGAATTAACCAAAAACTTGTAAATTCAATGATATTTTTTTAATATATTCGATCAGTGCCTACTATCTATATAAGATATATTACTAAAGTCAGGTACTCTTTACACAATTGCGCTGAAAAATGTAGTTCTGTTCATGATCAGCAGATACAACATTACAATAAATGTTTAGAATATCGATGTATATGTAATACGTGGAAGAAAACAAAATTAACGTAAAATTATTTAAAAACACCCCACCCCAAGAAATGTAAATGTGAAGTATTCATATTCCTATGCTAGCTGCTTCCTCAGTCTTTTTCACGAGAATATAGGTCATTCTTCGATTGACAATTTTTTCACTAATGAATTTTGCTTATATTATTACAATAATTATATTACTTTCATGATTATTGTTCGTTAGTTATCACACAATCTCTTTTAATTATTTGTTGTGTATGAGTGTGTGTTATTTCTTTTCTTTTTTTTTCAACGACGGAATGGTTACGCAACACCTGCACCATATTCCTGGTCGCACTTGTGTAGACTGTTTAAGCACATCTGTGTGCACTGTTTGCTAATGAAGGGTGGCAGTATTTAATACGGACATGAAGAACTATATACGTCAGTTGCTTAACAAGTTCAGTGATTTTAACTTTTAATAAGAGATCGGCTGAGCAAAGTGAAAATTCAAGTAATTTATAAGTCGAATATCTTGGATATGGGGTAACTCATATCTATTCTTGTTTAGACATATAGGACATGAACATAGATCTTAAAAATAAGACCAATTATTAGACGAACATCAATTCAAAGCATTTAATAGCTGTATATTTAATGTCTCTGAGAAAATTACATGTATTTGAATGTAAATCTTAAATGAAGAAAACTATTGTTTGTCGTCAGTGACAACATTTATAAACTTTCACTTCACTTATTGCCGTCCTTTGGGGGGGGGGGGGGGGTGTAAATGTAAATAGGCTCACGTATTTGTTCGTTTGTTTGTTTGGGTTTTTTTTTTTTTTGTGTACAATGAGAATTCATGGAACAGCGCCAGTGGATCCTGATCGAAGTTCAAAATGATAAACATGTAATTTGATCCTAGTTCTGACGTGTCGTGCAAACTAACTTTGAAGTAGTTTCTATACTAACTGAGATAGCCATGGATATAAATATATATGTTTGATTTGCTTTGAATGTATCTAACATTTTGTTTTTCACGCGTTTGTTAAAAAATTCCCCCAAACTGTAGTCGGTATAATCTAGAAGTCTAGATTTGATTTTGCATGATTTTCGGACGTCAGACAACAATTTAAATCATGAAATTTTACAATCAAACCAGTAGTCACTTGCTCCATCTTGTAAATCTTATTTCCTTCAGGGAAGTGGACAGGCATACTTGTAATATATAGCATTCTATCATGTCTATTTGCCTGTCCACTTCTCTTCGTTAATGTCCAATTACTTTTACACAAAAAAGCATATTCTTACACTTAAATTCCAGCTTAAAAAATACAAATTGAGTTTTCTTAGCTCGATATAAGTTATACTGATCAGCTTTTGACATAAAACTATTCGAAAAGAAAAAAAATCATCCCGCAATAGTGTAAACGACTTGGTTTTAATAGTTTATAAAAATGGACAACAAACAGTCTCATAACCTCGATTTCGTCTCCACGAACATCCGGGTCTCTTGTGCGTGAATTCGATTGCGCAGTGATTAATTTGTGTCATCGAGTATTTTCAAGGGGGATCCCAAGTTGTAATTTTATTTGTTATGTAAGTATTTATTATATATGGATGGTTGTCTTTGTGTTGTAAACAAGCTGTTGGTTTATCTGTCCTTTCATGTGTTCATAGAACCTTTCAAAAGATGAAAATGGTCCAAGGCAGAAACGCCCGATGTAACTTTTCGTCGGACATTTTCTTCTATGAAATATGTCTGTTATCGACCAGTTTTAGTTACCATAATAATCGGGATAATTCTTTTTATTAACATATACCCACTTATGACATGTATACACATCAACTAAACAGTTACAGAATGAATGGAATTTGGAGAAGTGCCAAATGCAATGTCTCTTTTTTTCCTCCTCTCGTACTGTTTAAAATTTCAGATAGCATCTCAACACAAATAATTTGAAGATACTTTAACAGCTGGAATGACTCAAAATAGGATTATTTTCGATTTCATCAACTCAATTGTGTTTGTAACAATCAGAATATGATAAAAACCTTTGTAAACAAATTCATAGATAAAGAGAATTAGCAAGCATTAATTCTGGTTATCACAGGGTCAGTTAAAATAGAAAACAATAAACAATCCCAAATTTTATCACGTATGAACTATGATAAACAGGAAATGTGTTCAAGGTGCTGATGAATTTACCCGTTATTAGACACGCAGGTGCCTTTTTGAAAGGTGTAGTAATATGCTCATTAACAGGTGTACCGTGTTAATCAAATAAAATGTTGGAAATATATCCAGACAAATAGTCAAAGAAACCTTTTTAATTACATCATACAATATTATTTATTCATATTTGTTTTTTTTGTTATAGAACTACAGTACCAATTCTTAAGCAGCAATGTCTTCAGAAGAACCAGTCGAGGTAAATACCACTAAATGCAATCTTATTCACTTTTTAATGTCCAGATCTATTATTTATATTCATAGGAACTGGTACATTGCTGTCTAATCTTCATTCGAAAATTAAATTTCTTTCATTATGTTCACAATATATATTACAAGTTGTGTCAAAAGTAATGTGGAGCTTTTATTAGTATATTTAATCAGTATGACTATTGTGCTGAGCATAATACAATTATTGATAAAACGCAATAGATAATGCTGTTAGATTTTGTCTGTAAACAGATCTGAATTAACTTTAAAGTGGTTGATCCAAGTATTTATTCATTTGTTGTCAACACGCTTAAAGATGCATGGTCAGTTTACATTGTTACAACACATTATTTTGAAAACGTCAGTTCTATTTTTGTTTGTGAAAGGTTCAAGCTGAACAGATGTGATTAGGATAAATTTTTTGATTATCAAAAAGATACATGTACATATATTAATAAGAAGAAGTATGATTATTTATTCAGTAATCAGAAGGTTGAATTTGTAATGTGTCTAAAAGAAGGCTTTGCTGTGTTCAGTATAAAGTAATGTATGAATAAATTGTACTTTTGTATTTTAATATGCTTTCTTTTATTTCAAGTGTCCGTTGTGTATGGAACCATTAGAAATTGATGATATTAATTTCTTTCCCTGCACATGTGGATATCAGGTATGGTTTTTTAGTTTTTTTAGTTATATTCTTTTATATCAGTCATTCTTACTATGCAAACACCAATTCAAAGAAAAATATTAATGAATTGTTTGTTTGACAGATTTGTAGATTTTGTTGGCATAGAATTCGAACAGATGAAAATGGGCTTTGTCCTGCTTGCAGAAAGGTTTGTTTGAATTAGCAATATTATTTACATCAAATTTTTAAATAATGTTAACTACTCTTCTTTTCAACAAACTCATGTCATCTTAGTGTGTTTAATATCTTTGGAATTAATTTACAATAAACACAATATTACTTTTTTATTTCAATCAGTGAGATCTAAGAAATATTCTCTACAAAATACGTAATTGGCCAAAGTTTTCAGAGAAAGTAAAGTTTTTTCTATGAAAGTAAAGTTTTGATTAATGTATTATTGACTTTGTACAAAGAAAGATTAAAATAAATTTTTTAATTTTTAGACACATTCATATCTGCACTTTTCCAAAAAAAATTGTACATTAATTCTTTTACATTTACTGCCCAAACCCAACCCAAGATTAACATTTACAAATATTTTTTATTAATCTTTTGTATCTTTTTTTAGCAATACCCAGAAGACCCTGCAGAATTCAAACCCCTTACAGAGGATGAGTATGTGTAATTTTTCTTATGCTCCTTTTCACATGTAACATAAAAAACTACCATCATCCTACATATGTATTCTTACTATCTAATGTGTTTCATAAATTTTTGTCCAAAACCAATTTAAATAGATTTTAATGGTGTCTTCATCCTCAAAATCAAATGCTTATTAAAGTAAGAAAATTGACAACAATTTTCATCAATATAACCATTATCCACAAAATTTTGTATCCTCAAAACAGTCAATAATCTAAATCCATGAAGATTGATGCCGATGAATATAAATAAAACCACAGTGCATTGTAATTTAATGAATTGGATGAATGGCAACAAATTAGCTTGGGTTTATGATGAATGCTTATTGGAGTTTTGTAGGCATAATTTTATAAATATTTTGCCTTTTTTGCACATGCATTGCAATTTTAAGTTGTTGGTTGGTGATTTAACAGGTTACAAAGAATAAGAAAAGAAAGGAAGCAGAAAGATCTGCAGAGAAAGCAGAAAGCTGCAGAGAATAGGAAGCACCTAGCCAATGTCAGGTAGTTAAGATTTCTGCCTCTGTACCAGCAAAACCTTGTCATTGATTATCAAGTCAATTTTGGAAATTATTTCAGTATGATGTGGAGGGTAAAATCTGATAGAATTCTCTAGACTTTCTAGACATTAATTTGTTCTGTTGTATATACATGTACATGTAGTTGATTTCTGGTATTAACTGTGACTTGTTGATTTATTTCTAGGGTGGTACAGAAGAATTTGGTATTTGTTGTTGGTTTATCTAAAAAGCTAGCAGATCCAGAGACATTAAAAAAGCAGGAGTACTTTGGGAAGTTTGGAAAAATTCATAAAGTTGTGATAAATCAGAGTACTTCATATGCAGGATCACAGGTACATGTATGTTTGATTCAGTCCCTTAAAATAAATTAAGATAAACAGTGCTTGCATACAGAATAAAAAAGATGTTATGTGAAGTTGATAATTATAAAGTACATGTGCATAATTTCAAAATATCTAATTGCTGAAAAATTTCTTCAATATTTGAAAACCAATCATTTGGTTTGTTTGATTCGATTAGGGTCCAAGTGCGAGTGCTTACGTTACCTACAATCGCTGTGATGATGCTCTTAAGGCCATTTTAGCTGTGAACAACGTTCATGTAGATGGAAGAACTTTAAAAGCATCACTTGGAACAACAAAATACTGTAGCCACTTTTTAAGGGGAGCCCAGTGCCAAAAACAGGTTAGCAGTATGATGGGGCCACATGTAGTTCACAAAGAGATTTAAGGTCAGACGACACGTTCCTCAATTTTATATAACTTTTTCCAGGAATTTTTTATTGATTTACTACTACTTTGACAAGCTTTCTTGCAAAAAATTAGGGTACCTTACCAGGCATTTGTGCAAGATACTAGAGTATGCAATTTCCTATATAATCTTATTGAAAATACACTTGAATTGCTGATAAAAAAAAATTTGGCATATATATATATATATATATATTTTTTAAAAATTTTATTCATTTTAAAAATGATAATAAATAGTAATAATTTTATTTGGTATATTATCAGGCCGTTGAAAATTTGAAAAATAATTATTATTTTTCGAGGAACGTGTCGTCTGACCTTAAAACGTGTATATTTATTTGTATTTATGTACATGTACGTGTAATAGATGTTTTGAAAATTTCTTTTGTCTGATTTTATCTATTTGTTTTGTTTCTTTAGGATTGTATGTACTTGCATGAATTAGGTGAGGAAGCAGCAAGTTTTACCAAAGAGGAGATGCAAATGGGGTAAATTGGAAGAAATACATTATGAACTTTGATTATTTTTCAACAGATCTGATAGAAAACTCATTATTGATTTTATAGATTTAATACTGTTTGTAAATCTTTTGTAGTAAACATCAAGAATATGAACAAAAATTGTTGGAGCAGTACATGAATTCACAGAACATAGCAAATAGCCAGATGAATTGCAGTAAATCTATTCCAATACAGTAAGTACATGTAATACAATAGTCACACTACCTTTAAAACATAATTTCACAGGTGACTGTCTGTGATAAGAATTTGGATTCCAAATAATAATGTTTTGCTTTAGATATAAAGCTACGAATAAAGCAGTTATAGGGAAAAAAACTTTCAAATAAAATCTGCAGTGTAGTTATCTTCTGAGAATGAAATCTACATGTCTGAACAACATGTCATATGAGAACTAACACCAAACCATGCTAGATATGAAACTATTTTTTAGGTAATTTAAGATAACATGTTTTTATTTCATTTTTGTTCAGGAAGAAAACTTCTTCCCCAATAACAGTAACTACCCCATCAGAAACCCCTCCCACACCCACTCAGACAGACTCGCCCCAGAGCATCACCCCTCCGACCAACTCCACGCCCCCCAACACATCCAACAAAGAGGCCTGGCCCTGTCTACAGCAAGGAAAAACAGAAAACGGTCGACCCAATCCCAAACCGGACACTAGTAAACCAAATCACAGACTTTTAACAGACCCCCCAGAAAACAGGTAAGCAGGATGTAGATTAAACTATTTATGTGCTTGAGTTCATTTTAATGCATATTTATATTGCATATTTATATACCAAATGCTATCTGTTAATGAAATCGGAATACTCTTGTTACGATACTTTTTCAATGACAGTAAATTTTCAATATTTTTCATTTTTAGTTCTTTACAAAAGCCAACAGAACCTCCTGTATCTACAGCAGTACCCCCCTTCAAACCACCCCCTAGACTACCTTTAGGGGTGGGTCTAAAACCATTTGAGAATCCAGCTACTAGTCTTTCACTCTTTAGTGGGAATGGTTTTACCAGAAATCAGAAAATCCCTGTGCCTACTCACACAGGTATAATTATTGGAGTGTATGCTTCCAGATGTTGCCTTCAGTGGCCCTTAAGATTTTATAGGAAAAAATAGGACGAAATTAGAAAAAAGGCATGATGTTAAACTTTGTTGATTTTTAAGTTTATCACTCCTTACATGTATATTGTAATTGCAGAAGTTCCCGATGTTCCCACTACTGAAATAGCTGACTCTATCCCAGTGTCTAGTTGTGAAGATTGGCAGGCGGCTTTCGGGTTCAGCTCCAAATCAAGAGATAGCCAAGATGATGACCTAGGTTTGTGATATGAATTTACACATATTTTTGAGTCCTTAAGAAGACTATTTTCTCTCTCTCTCTCTCTGTATCTCTCTCTCTGTTACTTTATTAATATGAGTGTTAATTTGCTTTGAAGGATTTGATCCGTGGGATGAATCTTCCAAAGGTCTAGCAGATTTGTTAGAGAAGGAGAATTCTTCACAATCATCACAGCCCCAAAGAACAAGTTTTTCTCAGCCAAACCCACAAAATCTACCCCCAGGTAAGCCCCACGCCTTATCTTCTCCTTATTTTTTTGCATGTTTACTATAACAATGTGAATAGCTAGTAATCTTTCGTAATGTTGTCTTTTCTTTATTTATATTTTCCTACGTTCACTACTGTATGTGTATTTGAGTTCTTCTGTGGGATCATAATGTTTCCAATATATGATAGCTATAGCTCTAAATGAGCATTCAGTCTTGTACACCAGAAAAGAGCATACATGTACTGAACATGAATATAGGCACATCACAGCTCTCAAATTTCCCTTAAATTTTTAAAGGTTTTTCACTAAGCCATATACAGCAACAACAGCAACATGCACAGCACCCAGCATTCTTAAGACAAGGTGGGTTAAGTTAATAGAGTCGTGTCAAATTGGTGCCACATGTTAAGTATATAATACAAAGGCATAGAGTTAATCTTGGTCATTTTGTCAGTGTTACGAATTGCCAGTAGGATCTATTTGATTCATTTCCGAAGCTGTTTATTCTGATAAATATTTTTGGAGAATGTTCAAACTCATCTTAATTCAGTGGAGAAATCTTCATCTGTAGAATTGGCATTGTTTCCAATTTAGTAGAAATTAGGTGTTGATTATACCCTGACTCGAATGGTTCATGTGCCTGTCTCAATTATTTTATTTACATGTACATGTATTGATTTGATTTGCCAGGAGTATTCTTATGAAAGGATGTATGATACTGGTGCTTTCAGATCTGGTCGGAAGTCGTATGATGAATTTTCTACAACCTCCTCCTGTGTACAATTCTTTTAACACAGAAACACAAGACAGTCATAAAGTTCAAAATCAGGTATTTATGTGTGATTCAAAACATTGACTTAATTTTGATCATCATCTCTGTTTATCATGCTCATTTGATAGCTTTTTATACAATGATTGAAGAAACATTATCAATCCCAAATTTTATGAAATAGGAAGCCTTTATAAATGATGATATGTGGACTAAATATTAGAAAATTTTATTCATCATCTCTATTAAACACGCTCATTAGCAAATAATACAATAAATAAAGAAAAGCTGCCCATCCCGATATATAATTAATAAGACATCATAATAAATTTACATTTTCCAGTGTCTTTGTCTGTGATAACATTACGAATCAATTTTGTAAGGTATAGTCCAATACATTTCATCAATGACTCAATTGACATACCGTTGGGGCGCAAGCAGGATTTGCATAACTAAAAGAAATAAAAATAATGTAAAAATGTCAATATTTTAATATTAAATCACACAATTGCTGAAAATTATGATTTTTCAGAATGATGTATTCAGTACAAAAGACTGGCAAGATGGACTACGGGCATTACTACCAAATATTAACATCAGCTTTGGTGCTCCTCCCACAAATCCAGCAACCAAATCAAATCACCAGCCACAGAAAAGTAAGTCTGCCTCCTAGGGGCCTAGATGTGCTGTAGGTTTGATGGAGTAGGTTATACATGTAGAAGAGAACTCTGTGTGATTTAGTAGACTGCTTTGTACAAAACCACTGTCAATACCACAGCCCCTTTTTCAGCACTATGTTGTATGTTTTGAATGTTGGTGTATTTTCTGATTCTGTGTATATATATATAGTCAGTATTAGTCACAATTAAGTAGACACAATACATTTTTTTTTCTCTAAAACCTGCCCACATCAGAACTGTCAATTTGTATGGTGACCCAGCTTTACCAATGTGACAAGTTTCTAAGTACTAATCTTGTCCGATTTACAGAGTGGGGGGTTTCTGCACCGTCACAAAGTTGGATGACAAATGACCCAGCAATTCTTTCCTCAGGATCTCTTGGTGCGTACCGTCATCATCAGAGAGTCATTGATTCATCTTGCTTATCTTCTACAATACACATCGCCATCATCTGCAATACATTTTGCTTTCACAACATATATATTCTGTTTTGGCTCACCAATTTTTTTTTATTTTTTTATTTTTTTTTTTTAAATTTTGTTAGATAAACTGAGAAGAGAATTAAGAATATATTGTGACTTAGTTAGAATAATCTAGCAAGCCCTCACCACAGTCAGAATATGACCAGTATACGGTTGCAATGTAGCAAATTATGATGAATCCACGCCAAAACAATTTTTAAGAATGCAATAAGTATTTCACTAAAAAGAATTTCAAATTTAATCATAGCAACCTTTATGAGATAGTATATACCTTCTACCTTAAAAGATTATCCAATACTTAAAAATTTTATATCATTTCTCAATGTTTTTTTTCTCACTTTCTGGATTATTCATAGTAAATGTGTAGATTTGAATTATATGCCCCTGTTTATTTTGCTACATTGACAACACACATAATTAAACCAATAAGATAATAATCATTTTAATAGTAGAATGTTTTGTCTAATCGTGACTTGGATACAATTTACTATTAAAATGATCATTATGATATTTATTTTTTATGATTAATGTAAAGAGCAACTTGAAGGAAGCAGGAACAACAAAAATATCATTATAATGGGGTATATGAAAGGTATTATGACAGTTGTTTTTAATACCGGTAAGTTGGATTATGGATCCATCATATTGTTTTGACATTAAGGGGAAAAAATGCAAATTTTCAATTCTTTTTCCTAGCAGACAGTTATAGAAAATAAAAAGAGATACAAGGAATATGTATAATATGTATAATATGCATGTGAATTTATTTCATTTACAGATTTCAAAAGTAGATGTACTTTTATTTTTAAATTTAGTTCTGTTTAGAATATTTTTCTATCACGTGCAACTTTTTCCTGACAGGAAAGCTATGATTTTTTTCTCATTTTAAAAAATTAATAAACATAATAAAAAAGTAGAAAGTATGCTCAACAGTTAATATCTAAGGTTATAATTAACCAGAGACATTTCCTTTTTTCACATTTTCGGATTAAATTTTGATGTGATAAAACCATTGGAATGGAAAGTATTGATCACATACTGGAGATCTGGTATTTTCGCTTCATTAAACAGCTAGGACAACTACCTGTGTATGAGAAATCCTTGCAGTAATACATGTACATACCGGTACATACTGTAGGCATAGTATTTAAGAGAGCCTCTTGGTGCTTTTGTAGGAGGTGTTACTTCGTTCCTGCTCTTTACTTGATATTGTGGGCTTGATTACAGGCATTTTGATTGACCAGTATACTTTACTGGTTCACCATTACATACTTTCACAAGTTGTTTTAATGTTAGTGAACTGTCTATTAAATGTATTAAACAATGTTGTCATGTGCAATATAAATGTGAGGGAAATTGCATCTGAGACTAAGATGTTTCGGAGGTGCTTGAATTTTTTTATTTTATTTTATCTGACCTACAAGCTATCTTTTATATTAAGTTATCCATAAAATATTATTTCATGGATTATCAAAAATATCCACAGACCCTGTGGAAATTTTTTATGATGGGGTGTGGGGCTATAATTTGCAATGATATAATTTCTGCAGCAACTTGTGAGTATAATGGGATGTGTTATGTTTGATACAATTGGTATCAAAAATCATACAATAGCAGCATGGATATTTCTTAAAAGACAATGTCAAGATATTTGTCATTAGATTGATGTTATGATGGAGGTATATTTAACATAGCCACGGGCATTATTGGGCAGTAGCCACAATACTTGAAATCATATGAGAGATACTTCTTGACTCTGTTATCAAAAACTCTTTCGCTTGAAATGGAAAAACATTTGTCGATTTTTCTCTTAAGAAAATTTGTTAATTATTCAACAAGTTATAATAACACATTAGGGCTTTTGACTGTCTGATTGCATAACTATATTATGAGAATGCATATAACAAGTGAATTAAAACTGTGTATGTTTTCATGGAAACTGGTTCATTTATTGTTTTGATAAACAATTTTGTACATGCATGTATATTAATAATACAATGTTAAAATTTCTTAGTAAGGTATAATGAGAAGTAATAAAATCTTTAAGCTGTATAGGTAATGAAATTGAGGAATTGACACAGTATCCAAATTTTTTCTCAATTGGAAAAGAAAATAAAGTGATGAGTTTATCATGTACTTGTAATATGAAAATCTAAGGCAAAGGTTAAAAAATATGTTACACCCAATCTTATAGTTAATAAGATGGAAAATAAGACTCTGGCAGTAGTATTGGCTTTGAGAAAAGAGAGCTTTAAAAAAGGGGGAAAGTAAATATCAGACCACGTCTGAAAAACATAGAATATGTAGCAAAATGTACCATACTAAGGATAAATATTTCATAACAGTTTTTGGAGTTTTTGTTCACAATATCAACTCTTTGAACTTTTAATTAGGAATAAGAAAGTCTATGCGATATCTCTGACATGGCAGCATTAATGAATAAGTGATAAGTCAACTTGAATGTTTGTAACTGTTTTTTAGATATTTTAAAATTTGTTTATTCATTGATGATGATTTTCATTGCAGCAAATAATGGTATATCAGAGAATGCTCCTCACTGGTTAAAGTCAATTCATCAACTAACAGAAGTGGAAAGCTCACCATTTATGCAGCATTTTCCACCCAGAAATTCATGTAAGTTACTGTTGATGTTTTCAGAATGATGTTTATACATCCCCAAGTGCTGAGGAGAGAAAGCTTTTTTCTTTTACTAAGATTTCCTATTGGTTTGTTTAATGCCTTCCTGCAATTTGTTTGTATGTTGTTGTTTAGTGTGAACTAAAATCTTAGAATCATTAAACTTTTCATGCTTCTTAAAAGTTGTAATAAATCAAACCCTATTCATTTACAAAGTTATCTTAGAATAAATTCTTTGGATTTTGGATACTATCGAGTTTATACAACTTAGAATATATGCAAAAGTTAGCATAATAAAGAAATGAGTAAGCTTGATTAGCACATTCAAAAAATATCTCCTGTCTTAAGGGGATGCTTCACTTTGCAGTGCTTGATTTTTGTGTGACAAAAATGTCATCGTTTTATATTTATTATAATGTTGTGTGATAAAAGATACATGTAGTAATCTGAATCACTGGTTGGTTCTTAGATTCTGCTGGTTGGCCTACTACACAGAACCCTCCCCCAGGATTCCAGTCTACAGTTCACTCCACAGCACAGCATCCAGAACCACACAAAATCTCGGAAGGTAACGCTCATACGATCTGACTTGCTTGCTCTGGAATTTTGGCCCCGGAAGTGCTTGTACAATGGGGCAATGTTTTTTCACATACAGTGGTGATAAGTTGGTTATTGCATAGATGATATTTGTCTCTGCCTACTTTACATCATTCATCAACTCGAAATTGATCCACTTGCACCCAATATTTTTTTTCTACAGCCAAATAAATCCCCCCCCCCCCCCTGATTACAAATGAAAAATAAGTACATCCAAATGTTTTTCTACAAGCTAAATAATAACCACACTCTTGCCAAGAAGGCATAACATTGGTTGAAATGAAATTGTATGGGATATATCAGTCATTGATAGTAAAGAAGCACCAAAGAAAATAACACTGCACCATTGAACAATAAATACTTATTATTGATTAGATAGATCATCAGAAACTTATACATGAAAATTTTTTTATGTAAATTTATCATCATGTTTTGTTTTTTATCCAGGTCTACAGTAAATCTTCCCTTCTGGATACCAACAGATTTATCTCCCCTCTGAGACTCATGTTTAACCTACACACCTGTTTGAGACATTCGTTGGAGAGAGACCGAAGAAACAAAGTTATATCCTAGTACAGTGGTCAAGCAGTAGAAGTGCTTTTAACTTATTGTAACCCCTATTTTAGTCAGGGTAGTGTGAACAAGCATTTGATTCCATGTTTACCTCTGGTCACTCAAGCTGTATTGCAACAGACGTCATTGGTTGTTGTATTGGAAAACATTTCACATGCTGTTGTTTAAAATGAAACATTTTAAAACTGGTTTTTTTTAAATATATGGATAATCACTTTTGAACAACAAATATTATAGTTGAACAGAGAAGAATTTGAACATTTTCTATTCCATTTTAAATCATCCTTTGATGCTGATTTTTTACTTGTTCCATAGAAATTTTTTCTTTTGTTTACCAAGTAGACATTTTTTTCCCTTACAAATGATCACAGAACTTTATATGTAACCCATTTGAAATGGTAAATTTTGGTGACAAATAATGTGTTAATACTGGATGTTATAATATAACGGATGTACATGAAAAATCTTCTTGTGATTACAACAGTTTGTTATAAATTCTGTAACCAGTTGAACGATGGATATATTTGATTTAGCATTTTCTGACATTTCGTATTGTGCAAACTGTAATCATTGAATGTGTGTTTAATTTATTTTTCTCACTGACATATAATTCAACTCTTGTAAGTTTTCTCGACTTGTTGCTATTGTCAAGACCAGGGGTAAATGTGGGAGGTTTCTTCTCCAGTCAGCATTCATAAAGTGCTCCCTTGTTTTAGTTGATCATTTACTATGTATTGGGCATTGACTGCCGTTGTATACAGGCGAACCCTGAGGAAGTCTGTTGAGGGGCAGCGAGTACCTCAGCCTGGATTTTAACATCAGACAATATAACATTAAATGTTTTAAATAACAGCCACATCTGTGTTGTCTATTTATCATACCTCCTGTTCATAGTGTTCCCACTTGTTATAAAATAACGAATGCATTTTATTATGGTAAATTACTTCAAAATCGATTGGTGCTGGCTCAGGATTTCCCTGATCTTGTATCAAAAGCTTTGACCAGTGGTGGCAAAAGTGAGGGGTTTCAAGTTGCATATTAAATGTTAATATATTTCGCTTCAGTTTTATTCGATAGTAGCTCTCTGGTCAATTATATATATTTACTTCCACCAAGTAGATTCCCTCTATTTCTTACGGAAATTGATTTTAATTCATAGCTCGGTAGAAACTGACAGGACTGAAATCTACACGCCCCCTATATCGATTGGTCGAAACCAACAACCTAAAAAAAAAATCACGGACTGCACGAAATAATTTTGATGATGTCGGACTAAAATTCCCATAGGAGACGATTTTGCTGTTTCTTTTAGCTAACGTACTGATGTACATTAACAGTAATTTAGTTAATTTTACTTACTTTTTACAATAAATTTATTAATTTGCTAAAAGAAAGATGTAAATATAAACAATAAAATGCTTTATTTGATGATTCATGCGGGTTATGAAGGGAGCGATCATTGCAGAAAAAAATTACACCACCCGCTAACGCGGGTGGTGTATTTTTTCTGCAATGTCGCCACCTTCATATCTCGCATGAATCACCAAGAAACACATACGTAAGTGGATACTTTTTCTGAAATTTAGCGCACATCGCATATTAGGTACAAGTTAAGTGGTGCTACACTGGCAATCCAATGAGACAAAATCGGCGGCAATTGCGCTTGATGAACAAACTTTTGGTAGAGGGTTCAGGGGGAAACAGTCCCCGACAGAAGATGGTTGCAATAATTCTTTTTTAGATTATTTTTGAGCAGCACTCGTATTAGAAAACTTCTGTAATAAAGATAGGCATAATTTATCTTTAATAGTCAAGTAGGAGTCAATTCCAATTCCATTGATAAAGTAAAGAGCTGTCAAGGATACAGAAAATGGGGTCTAGCTGGACTCTCGATCAAGTCACAGTCCTTGTACATGCGGAATTTTGTTCCGTGAGGTACTTGTGTCACCATTTGAAAAACAGAAGCATCATTTCCCGCTGCAAATAAGTACAATGTATATTACAAAACTGCAAAAGAATATTTTGTAAGACTTTAAGAAATATAAAAGTTCGTAATTCTCTCTCTCCCTCTCTCTCTCTCTCTCTCAAATAAAACAAAATATATATGAAAACATAATTCATTTTACAAGAGTGGTTGATTAATAAAGAAAAATGAACAATTCCACACTCGAGAGTTCATACAATCAATATATTTAGCTAGAAATGCGCAACGGACAACTTACAGTTAGTTCTGGAAATCTGGTATTTATAGTGAGGATCTCCTTGTAGTGGTATGATATGAAGACACAGCACTCCATCTATTCCAGTCTCTATGTTGTTAGCCCTGGTAATAAAAAAACAATTCATAATACAAACTGCGCTAAAGGTGGCTCACTACACCTTGAAATAGCTTTTAAAATCAACAGAAAAATTACGAAAGATAGCATGATACATAAGAAGTATATAAGTCAAATAGGAGAAAAAATATGCAATTTTGGATAAAATTTAAGTCTTGATGTATATAGTGAGGTACCTTAATTGAATTTACAGCAAGTAAAATACGATATGCAATGGTTCTAACCTTAGTATGAAGTTGTCCTTGTCGCGTGTATCGCAGCTGAAATGCAGTGTAGTCCTGTTCATGGTGATAAAATGCATGTCGTATTTTGCAAATGACAGAAGCCAAGCTCCTTGGATAGTCGTCTCCCACATGGCGCGAAGCGTTGACGGAAATCGACAAGTTTTTTCTGCAAAAGAGATATTGAAAATTGTCATCTATGGTAAATGAATAAGAACCAGTTTTGAATTACGTTAATACTTTTAGCCAATTATGTGGAGAGTATGACAGCAAATCAATCTTGCAGAAGCATCACCTCGTAAATTTAAAAATAGCACCAACTTTGCCATAAATTGTTTAGAAATTTAGATAAACACTACATGATAATGACGCATTACCAAAGTGAGATATCAAATCATCACATTATTCATTAAAAATATGAATTTTCGTTTATCTCTCTTATCAAAAATGAATACTGTAAGCAAAAACAAAAAGTGCCGAACATCATGATCAGGTCTACATAACATCATTGCACAGTAACCGCAACAAAGTTTGGAGTGGATGAGGGCAATGGGGTACAAGACAATAATAAGTACTTACTTGCCCTGTGTATGAAGTACTGTGTCTTAGTCTGGGCCCCGTTACACATGGTATTGATACTTAACGTCACCGCACTCGAAATTAGCAACGGCGCCATTAATGGGTGACCAGACGCCTTTTCTAAACCAATCAAAAACAGATTTATCAACATGTGGGTTTTTTTTTAATAGCATGTATGTTACATTGTTCTGAGTGACGATTTAATGTCTTACGAGAAAGTCTCCACAAGCTGTAGTCAGCACCGGGTTCATCAACCGATACAAAACCAATACAGACTATTCCCTGTAGCCCAACGCCATTTACACGAGTCCTGGAAAGACATATTGGAAAGGAACACAGTTTACAAAAACTCTGAAAAATCTTAGGTATTCTGAGAGAATCGTGATACCGACATTAATTAAAAAGCAATCGAAAGTTAACCTAACCTTATTCTCTTTTGAGAAGTGGACATGCGGATGAAGACTATGCCTGTCCTCTCCTCTAAAGAGATAACCTATTACCTGAGCATGAACGTTTGTCCTTTGGCCTCCAGACATTTGTATCGGATTGTCTTTTGTCCTTTTTGTTTAAACACCATACTTTTCTTCCTCACTCGCAGCATGGAGCCGGGTTCATCCTGGAAGTACCACTTGTCTCTGATTTCCAGAGGAGTGCTGCAGTTTGACTTGGACTCTATGGTAACATAAAGGTCACGCAATATAATGCAATTTTATGTGCAATACATAAAAGTGAAAGCACACCATTGGTTTTTTGTCATGTAGAAACATGGAAACTGAAATTTCTTTGTCGATTTAATAAGAATGATTACCAGAAAGTGGACTGTAAAATGCGAACCACACCAAAATAACAAGAAACCTGAAAAAAAAACATGAGTCAAGTTAACCCTTTACTTCACCATGTTGAGTAACTGAGTTAATCTTGAGATTAAATATAAGTGCAGTACTAACCAAGCATCCATGGACCATCCCTTGCTCACTATCATCACTCGGTCATCTTTACATGTAATCCACGCAGAACGGAGTTTCTAAGTTTGTCAACCGTCAAGTGTGTAGCGGGCATTCCAATGAACCAAGTCATTGTGAGAAACCGGAAAACCTCACTTTCCACTAATTCCCCGCGGATCAGCTGCTGTAGATCTCTCTGGATGAATCAGGCCACTTTGTCAAATTCCACATTGTCACATTTTGTGTCGCCAATCTCCTCGTACATAATCATACATAATTGAGGTTTGGCGTTTGGGTCCCCATCCAAATGTCATTTTAGCGAGTTCCAAACAAGCAATGTTATTGTGGTTTTCTGTGACTCTCATTATCACAGGGATTTGTCCATTGTTTGTCTTTGGTAAGTCAGGAAGAAAACTTCATCGTAGAAAGCTTTCTTGTATGAATGTAAACGTAACTGGACCAAACACAAAATGATTATCTCGTTAAGATAAAACATAAACAATCATTTGTCTCCCTAGGTGACTGTGATTTGTTAGAGATTCCAAATGGAAGAGCAAGTCTTCGGATGAGAGGACGTGCGATACAGTACGTCTGTGACGACGATTTGATCTTATTCGGGGAGTCTTACATTAACTGTGTGAACGATATCTGGGCCGAACCCCCTCCACGCTGTGTGGGTAAGCAGACTACGGCGACCTTAATCAAATTCATTCATTCATTATGTACAATTACAACAGCCATGTACTCAAAGTTGGTGAACATGTATTTTTAGACTGTGTCGATTAATGTGCATAATACAAGTACTGATATGGTATGTTAAAATACTGAAATTCACGATTTGTTGAATGAGTTTCAAAAATAAAACTAGAATTTGCATTTAATTAAAGAGAAGTTCTTCAATTAAGTTCGAGGGACTTTTATTTTTATTAGTAAACAAATTTCATATTGGCAGAAACACTAATTTCTAATGGGTAGACTGACATTTATATCGATTATTTAGATATAATAATTATTTAAAACAAATGAAGTTTCTTAATTGCTTAGCTATACTTTTAGTTTTAGACAGCACATAAAAAGCGATTAAAGTTTGTATTGTGTCGGTAGAATTAAATAATTAGGAGTTAAAATTATAATACAGTAGGAGAAATAACCAATCGAATCTTCAGAATGTGATACTACAACTGGACAGTCAACTATTGTAGCTCCTGGGTGTGCGCTGATTGACAACATAACAAATGGTGAAGTGAAGAGTTCCCAGAATGGTTCTGTCGTAGAGATCACGTGTCAGCCTGGAACCATCAGGCAAGGGGAGGCCACTCTAACGTGTGACGGTCAGAAATGGAGCGCAGAGGTTCCAGAGTGCTTAGGTACGTAATTTTTAAAGTACTTCTAATTACTTGTGAAATTGATAAAAATGCTCTATGAAGATGATTTATCCAGTGCTCATTAACTCTACGGTTATTGGGTTTTTTTATATTCAGAGCCTTATCAAGTGCACAGTTGTGATTTTGAGTCTAGCGCGTTTTGTGGCTGGATTCAGGACACTTATACGGATGATTTTGATTGGACACGTCACAGTGGAGAAACAACAACAGGGAGGACAGGGCCAAACAGTGACCACACCCTGGGGCCCCACGACACAACGGGTACATCAGTCAATATATTTTATATTGATGAAAAAACGGTGCTTCCAAATAGTCGAAAAATTTCTGATCATTTGATCAACAAAATGTTCGAACACAGCCTTATCGACTACATGTATTTTAAGTCCAATTTAATGTTGTTATAGGTTCCGCGTGTTGTTTCGATTTAATTTTTAAAAAAACCCAATATTTAATAAAAAGAAAAAATGCCAAAGTGAAGTCATCATCAGAAATAATCGACTAGAAACATTTGCTACGCGCACTGCTTATGCTTATAGAATATGCTAAATAAAAAACGGTGCCAACGAATAACTATTCTTTCATTGAAACTTTTGAGAAGGAAAAAAAGGTTAAGGTAGTCATGGTTCTTTGCTACATGTATTTTTTCCAGGTCACTATATTTATATAGAAGCTTCCGCTCCAAGATATCCTGGTGACGTAGCTCGGCTGATGTCACCATGGTTTCCCAGAGACGTTAGTGCTCGGTGCTTTCAATTTTGGTACCACATGAATGGTCCTAATGAAATGAACGGTAAATATGTTGTGTGACTTGTGTTTTTACTACTTTATTCGATAAAAAAGAGAGTTCTTCAAGGAACAGCTTTCATCTACACTATCAATTACAATTCATGGGTTTTTATGATATCGATATTCAGAAGTAATCTAGATCATCTGTAATGCCATCTTCACAACGTCAAGGTTTTGTGATTCGGAACTCCATCTTGTGTGGAGTTCCGTAATCACAAAACCTTGACGTTGTGAAGATGCTGTAATGCATACACTACAAGACTGGTTTGCTTTGATTTACTGTATTTCTGTGAAAGTTATCTCTCTTTTCAACGGAACGTTTTATCATTTAGATGAACATAATGTCATTTCGTTGATGCCATATTTTCTTAACATAAAAGTCTTTATCAATGAAATGAACAATTCTATTTTTTTTATATCACTCTTAAAAGAATCGTATTTGCATAAATAAAATGAAAGTAATAATTCCAAATTCGTAACGAATGATTTTTAAAATAGCCGTGGGAACACTTCGGATTTTGCTTCGGACGGGAAGCCTAGAATCTACAATGTTCACCATGTCTGGGAATCAGGGAGAGAACTGGAACGTCGGATATTTTCGGATTCCGACATGTGAAGATCCATTTCAGGTATAACAGTCATGATATTTTCTCTGTCTGTCTGTCTGTCTGTCTGTCTGTCTCTCTCCCCCCCCCCTACATCCACAATTTGTGTCCAATTTTGGATTTTTTTAAAAGCAAAACAAAACAACAACAAAAACAAACCAAAAAAAACCAAATAAACAAAACAACCACATCGATGATTTGTAAATTTGGACTTTTTCGTGCATTATTTGCAAGCAATGCTACAGTACTGTTATTATAATTTTTACTTTAAAACTTCCTCCTCTTTTATTAAATGAGATAGTAACGAGGATTTGAGCAGGCAGTCAATGAGTAAAATTCTGACAAAAGATGAGAAGAGTCTCTTTACGCGGATTGAAGAACCGAGTATTTAAGGATTGAAGAACCGAGTATTTAAGGATTGAAGAACTGAGTATTTAAGAAGTATTGCACTTTGCAGACGTGTGTTTGCTCTTTAGAAAACAAAACTGGGAAAAAAGAGAATGGCACTTCTACCGTATAACAACTAAGTATAGTGCACTCACTTTAAAGAACTGTAGAATGTGCAAATGATAATTATAATTTTAAACGTATACAATTACTACATACTGAATTTCCCGGTATATCAAATGGGCTAAGTAAAATATTTGATGCATTAGATAGCTTTCATTTAATGGTTGCCACTTCATTTACCTTAATTGTTGTCAATAAAGACAGAAAAAAAGATGATACCTTACAATAGTATTCTATATATTTTCTATAACCTCTGTCCTAACAGCTACATATATTTGTATTTATTTCAATTCCACAGATAGTGCTTGAGGCTGAGAGAAAGTACAGCTACGCCAGTGATATAGCAGTGGACGACTGGCGAATACTGCAGTGTATCTCCACCACAACCAGTAAGCCATTGAAGTGAACCAATTCTTGGGGGGTTGGGAGGGGGTCAATTTTTTTCCATTATGTCGTTGTTGTTGATGTTAGCTTTCCGCATTTTCATATCTTTCTCTTGAACTATTTGTAACAATTTTCATTCAATCTTTGCTCAACGTATTCTTTTATTAAATGCTTTTTTATATTACTGTGCAATCATCCTGATCTAGTGAAAATTAAAGTCTGTTCGAACCATGAGCCCCGAATCATTAACAGGGCTAAAAGAGATGTACAAAGCTGAGCATAATTAGGAATATATATGAAAAAAAAAAATTAAAATTTTCTTCTTTTGAACTACAATGCTTGAATTGAAGTTATGACAAAGCAATAATCATGTAGAGCAAAAAATCAAAGGGGCCCAAGTTCTATATTGAAATAAAAAGGAAATATACTTAACAAAGAAAGCAAATATTTATAAAGAATTATCCTAAAGAACCTCAATGCTTATAAAGTGTAATATCACAAACAAAATTGAATTGTTGAAATCATGATACAATTCTCCGGGATATGGCCACAATAGGAGCTCTAATTTTTACATTCGAAGTTTAGAAGGAGATACAAAAGCTAGATTAAGAATTGTTACTCAGGAAAGCAGTGTGACCCTTGCACCTTTAGGTCTTGTCTTTTATTAAGGGTCGGTTGACAAATTTTGCCGGGATAGATTTACAAACAATAAAATAAAACTACATGTACTACTATGATGTAAGTTCTTAATGATATATTGCAATCTTTTTTTTTTTCGTAGATATTCGTGATCCAGCTGCACAGTTGGAAAAACAAACAACACAAAGCGAGGGGATATCAACGTCGTCTTCATCTTATTCTTCCTTGACATTAGAGGGCGTGGCAACTACAACAGAAATAATTCCATCACAAAGCAGTATGACTGCTGACAGACATCCACTCAGTAGAAAGCCCGCCACTTCAACGACTGTTGCAACGGGGTCGAATGTAACGGGTACTTATGTGAATGACTCTACTTCCACTTCAAAAAATAACGCGGAAGTATCGCCATCTAACAACTTCGAAAAAGAAAACGAATCTCTGACTACAGTTATGAGCATTCATCCACTTAATGCCACCGTAAGCCCAAAGGCGTCAGATGGAAATATCAGCATTTCAAGGGTATCCAAAAACATTTATTCTGAGTCGGTGACTTCACCCAACAAACAAAATGATCCCTCTACCCCGCCATTGCAACCAAAGACAACTAACTTCCGGGGTGAACCGGAACTCAAAGCTAAAAACATGGCGTCACCAACAACTTTTTCCACAACTGTACATCATATTCCTTTGCATAATTCACATAACACGCATGGTATGGTTTTCACGACAAACGCTATCGTGAACCTGGCTATAGGAATAGTTGTAGTGTGCCTCTTTACCGGGATATTGATCATAATGGGCTTTGTATGCTGGAGACAACATAAGATGTACAATGACAAATACCAAGAATTGAAGCTGTTCGTGGAGACCCACTACCGGGTCAAATACGTCAACACTAGCATCAGCCCAAAGTGTTGTGATGACTGCTCAGAAATCAAAGTTACAGACTAACATTTATCGTTTCATTTCATTTTATATAGGTATAAAATATCTCATTAACCACGATCTCACATAACATACACTGTTTTGCTTCAGACTAGAAAGACGCAGTGTCACTGAATATTAAAACGCATCAAGCAGTTGCCATCTATATTTTTGTAGACGGCAAACAGCAACGTATAGACGGTGACATGGCGGCCATAACGCCTTTTTCGTTAAATTTCTTTTTTCAAGTTATTATTTTACATACAAAATTTGGTTATATGACATATATATGATAAATCTAATGCAATTGAACATATCCCATGAAAGCCTTATTAGGCTTATTTCTAAGTGGGGATTACGACTGGATTAAATGAAATGAAATTAATAATAATAATTGAGAACACCAAAATTTCGTACTAGTATTTGAATTTAGGCAGTGCACTATTAGTTTTGCATAACGCTTTAATTTGAAAAAAATTACATGGTTATACCGGTTGAATTCCATAATGTTTTTGTGTTTTAGATAAATTCATTATTGTTTTGTTGAATAAAATATATCATGTTCACAAACCATTCTTTTTGGTGCGTTTTGATTTGAAATTATATGAACATATATGCCAGTGAGTTAAGCAAGAGAATTTTATACATTATTAGTATCATTTTCATGAAAATTTGTTGAGAATTTGGCAACTATATTACCAATTGCCATCCCTCTTAGTCTGGGAAGTAATGCATAAATTATAGCAATAAATTTATAAAATCACAAGCACTGTCTACCAATATAGCAGTTCTCTAGTGGATAAGTTTAAATCGTATTATATACACACAACTCTTTGTTAAAAAAACTCCTGATGCGATTCGCTTGAAATTCATTAACGTTCATCATCAAGTACATGTATATGATATTCGGGGTAACGTAATTTTTGGACAAAAATGCGTAACTAGGAGTTACAGACACAAAAACATTTTTTTTAATGTAATCCTATTTATTGCTTTATTATCGGGTTCGAACTAAGGAATTAATTTAATTGGATAAACTAAAGTAAAATATTTATAACGGATAACGTTTCCCCAAACTCTAACCATCTTCTTCTTTTAAAACTTGCTGATGACAAGACACCTACTCTGGTTCGTGGGGTTTTTTTTTCAGGCTTTCTTTACTTCATGTAACCTTTAGTTTCCTTTGGATTTGTATGAATAACCTGAGCGTATCAAAATTGTGTCCTTGTATTTTCAATATATCTTGGTGGTTACAAAACAATTTTACAGTTGTAAAAGAATGATTATAATATACTAGTAGATGTATCAAAATGATGTAAGCCTTCGAGTTCTTATGATTAATCAAGTTCTGACGACGTTGTTCTGTTAGAAAGTTAGAAAAGTATTGAAATGGTATTATTAATTGAATGAAAATGTTACAAGAAATTTGGTATACACAATGACAATGAAATCATAATACACGTGTACTACATGTAACTGAATCAAATTACTAACACTCTGTAAACTGTAATTCTGAAGCACCCTTAGTCGTAGTACCATTCTAATGAAATCCATTCCTCCACAAGATACCCGGAAGTTAAAAACAAGAAATCTAGTGTCTTTCGTCCCCCTGTTTAGTCACAGAAAGACAGAGACAGAGATCTTTCTGGATAAAGTTATCTTTCTGGATAAAGCTGAATTCAACCACAGTGTTCTTCGCCTACTTAGATAAATTTAAGACATGACTTCTCTACAAAGTAAGTCTCCTGTAATGTTGTCACTTTTTAGAAATGACTAAAATGTAAATACAGTCTTTGTTAAAAAGAAGTGAAAAATTATAGAGATCAATGCAGATCGAAATGGTAATAAAAATTAATATTTTTTAGGGCTGGGTGGTCATTGCTTACTTTTAAAGTTTTCAAAAGTTAATATTTTCATGATTTTGATAGTTGGTTGCATTTTTCGAACGATGGTCGAATACTAGTATTCAGACACATTATCTACGATAACTATTTAATCTAACGTTAGACTAAACAATAGCTAACTGTCTATGGTTTTAATAGGTCAGATCACAGGTACAGGACATTTTTGTGATACAATAACTCTAACAGTAAATTTAGACCAATTCGGCCACCTGATTTTTGAATAGCAACATTGTTTAAATGGTGGATAACATATTTAGCACCCAACCAATCATTTAATTGTGACGTTTATAACTCAATATTTCTGTTTTTAAATCACAGCTTTACTCGTGCCTCTTTTTGCGCTGTTTATTGCGCAATCCTTGTGTGAAACGACGCCATCACCTTCAACTTCGCCTTCTATAGAGAACAAAAATTCTGCAGGGAATGAAACTGATACTCCTAAAATTAATAATACAGGAGATCCAATAGAAACACAAGAACCACCACCATCGACTACATTAAAGACATCATCAACCAATTCTATTCTCAAAACAACGCTGAAACAAAACAATATCAATTCTAAAACAACAACGACAACAGTACCGAAAATAACCACTACCCTTGGACCAACAACTTCACAGGAATTCCAAATGCGAAATAAAAACATAGGCCAAACCAAATCTAACTCAAACCCTAGTACAAGTACAACAGCAATGGCGTGTAATAAGACCACTTCTCTTCTCTCAGAGAGTCAGAAATTTACAACGCTAATGTTCTTCTTCGGACTGCCCATCGGTTTGCTGTTAGTTCTGGTAGGAACACTAAGTGTGGCCCTCCTGTTGGTGACCAGGAAAAGGATGAAGCTAAGAAAGGGTGTGTATCTGTCAGAATCCATTCCATTTTGTTGAGAGAGCTAGGTTCAAAATGATATATTATGGAGTATTTTCATGCACATTTGACTATTTGGCACAAGGCAAAAAACTGTAGTTATTCTGGAGCACTGTTCCTAAAAATAATTTAAATTAAGAATTAGATTTCATTTTTGCAGATACATGAGGTTATGACTTACAATACTTCATACTGTAATATTTCATGAAGCGCTTTAGGTTTTCTTTTTTATTTGGAGAAATTCATTTCTAAATAAACATGTAGATTTACACAAATATGAACGTAACCATGTTTTTAATGTGTGTAATAATGCTTCATTCATGCGATAATCGTTGTTATCATGAATGTGACCTCTTGACCCGTTGAAAAGTTCATACAGAAATGAACCTATTTTCCTTCAGTAAGTACATGTACAAATAAGGAAAAGTATTTAAATACATTTACATATGTACTTATACTTAAAAATATTTTAAAATGAGAAGATAGTGTATTTAATTTTGTGAAAATATATTTACAGATGAAGAAAAGGGAGAAGGGATTGAAGAAAAGAAAGAAGAAGAGAATGAAAAAGCTAAAAATGAAGAAACGGAGAAAAAAGACGAACCGGTTCAGGAGAAGGAAGGTTCCGATGTTAAAGAATCGGAGAGCAAAGATGATCAAATTGCTAATGAGGGGACGAATAAAGAATCTGGTCAACCGGCAGACGATAAGTCAAGTGAAGCTGCAAAGGACGAATTAAAGAAGTCGGAGAAAGAAGAAACAAAAGATCAAGAACAGAAACAGAGCGCTGAACAAACGACACCGGAGAGCAAACAAACGTCTGAAGAAAAAGGAGACAGTGCTGTGTCTCAAGTCAAAGAGGGGAGCAAACTAACCGCGACAGTAGAGGTTTCCGATTCAAAAAAATCAGGACAAGAAAAAACAGAGGCGGTCCTAAATGAAAGTAAAACGAGCGATGATAAAGGTCAGGAAAAATCAGAAAAGGAAAAGACAACCGAGGAAAAAATAATAAAGGAAGGTGAAGCCGGAGAAAACCCAGAAAACGATGATTTTAATGCGTCGTTAGATATACTCTCCTCTTTTATGAAGGAAACCGAAAATCTTATGCACGACAAAACAGATGAGAATGAAAAACGGGAGGATGAAAGTTTGAAAGAAAATGATGTCAAGCCAAGCGATTCTACCGAGATTAATGATAGTAAGAAGAAAGAAGATAAATCTTCGCATGATGATCTTGTCAACTCAAGTCAAGTCGCTTCTAAAACGATAAATACAGACAGAAATAGTCAAGGAAAAGAAGATGCTTCAGTGCAAGAAGAAAAGTCAAGTAAACCATCCAGCGACGAACAGAGAGAAGAAGACAGGGATAAAACTGAAAATGAAACAAATGCCATCGTCGAGCCAAATGAATCGCAGCAAGAGGCCTTGCAGAATGAAGATGACCCTGACCTTCCTTTACCGCCGCCACCAGAGGACAACTTGAATGAAGATATGACGAACGAAATTTCTGGAGAGTCGACCGAGATAAGCTTGCCACAGCCTCCTCGAAATTCTAGTTCTTCCAGCGAATCTGAAGATCCTTAACAAGTTTTCCAACTACAAATGTTTATAATTGGTAGGATCATATGCAAGCGGCATACGTAGATTATGTAATTGTGTATAAATTTTTTGTTTCCGATGTGTTTTAGTTTTTTTGTGTCTTGGAGATGTTGAGCTAGAAACTATCATGTTTTGAATACTACGTTACTTTTCCTTAAACGTACAAAGTATTTTTATTTTTATTCTTTGGTTTTATTTCATGAGACTTTGTGGTTACTTAAGTCCTTTCAATATTTCATCTCTATCATTAATTTTCCTTTGACAAATAACCCTGCATGCAAGTTTTCCTCAGAGTGTACTCCCTTAATACATGTTATATATTCTGTAGTTGTAAATAAATAGATACCGGTACCTTCCAAGTATTAGTATAAGTTAACATGAATTTCTTGTTTAAACCTAGCCTAGTAACAAATTAATAAAATGTCTTTTTTGTGCAATGTTTTCTACTGTTTGATGTCCTTGTCACCTCCTGTACAATTATGTATGTGGAATTCGATGACAAATTGTTATCTCGGCACTATTCGACGTGACCAGACGTTTGGACTGAGACTTTCATTGAATTCCAGGACAATCACTCATAAATCAATTCCATGCGCTTTGATTCGCTAAAACATTCTTTTCAGATATCTTTGAAAAATAAAATACATTGAAAAGCTTTTAAACTTTAGCACATTTTTACAAGATATGCACAAAATCACCAGTATTATAAGCTGTTGACATTCAGGTCATTTGGCGAATAGTCGGACACAACTGAATTTTTCAACAAATGAATTACATTTATTCTTTGGGAACAAAGGGTTGTACTAATACCTCATTGATAAGGTAATACATAAATACACGAAAATTATATCTTATAGGCATAGAAGAAAGCGACGACAGACAGTGAAAACTGAGGGCAAACTATACACATTTGTTGTCAAAGTCAAGATCTGTGTTGTCAAATAAGTGCATTTCTAAAACTTCGAATTTTGTCGCGTATTAACATATTTAGTCATCGTTGGGAATTCTATATATATATATATATATATATATATATATAT
>WFKH01011801.1:18009637-18059693 GCA_016163765.1 Magallana hongkongensis
TCAGTAAGAATTGTGTTGTTTTCACTCGGACAAAAAAGTACTCATCTGTTAATCTAACAAGCATCAAGATATTGTGAGTATAAATGATGATCGTTGAAATATCAAATATGTAGAATGAAACAGTTGTCACGCTTTATACACATGCGCGGATCCATAATTTTTTTCCGGGGAGGGAGGGGGTCCGAGGGATATCTATGTTTGCCGGGGGGGGGGGGGGGGGGGGGGGGGGGTGTTGGGGGGGGGGGGGGGGGGGGGGGGTTCCGAGGTCTATTTTCGGTGGTTTTACTATGTAAATTTAAGAGATTTTAATTTTCGAGGGGGGAAGGTCCCTTTATTTAGGGTGATGAAAAATATCACATCTCCTACCATTCTCTTTCATTGGGGTTAATTAAGTTGAGTTTGGTTGTTACACTAGATGTACCTAGTTAGTAGTTCATCGAGCTTACTCTATTCAGATTGCCTCTTAAGTGTGAAATAAGAACAAAAAAAATCGAAACTGTCGCCCAAAAATGGAGAGTGAATTAATTTCTTACCGTGTAACTTCCTAGTACATTGCTTATAAACTCAGAATAACATCGATACTGATAGATTACTTCACTATAGAAGAAGATTACGATGCTGTTGTTAAATGATGATATCAGGGAGTATAAATCTTATCTCAATGATTTTCTTTTGACGTCAACCAAGTACACAATATCAAGACAGAACTAATTAATATCTAATGAGAATATCTATATTGTATGTAATCTGGATAGCTTACTCAGCAAATTGTTGCGTAATAATACATGATCTTAACTGTGTTCTTAATGTAAACCTAAACCACCTCGTGTAAAATTGCTTGTCACTACCTCAAAGCCTACAAAGATTGATTTATTTGTTGTTTAGCGTCCTGTCGTGATATTGTTTTCATTTTGACGATACCGGTGCCGATCAATGGTGTTACATTTACTCTTAGAAATTATACAACGCTTACCGTCATTAATTTCAAGGTACGCACTTTGAATGGAACGATGTTGAAATCGAGGCTCTTGGGTTGTTGACACATTAACATAAAGTTGAAATGTGGAATCATCTTTACCTCATAAAGGGCAATAAAAAACTTCAAAGACAACCCACTAGTACAATGAGGTTTTATTTATAACAAAACTGGATCTACATATAATAATCTTTTTCTGAATTCGTTGTCCTCATTTCATTGACGACAGGCACATATCAAGCAACCCAGTTTCTACAAAAGCGAGAATATGGTGAACTAATGGATTCAAAAGCAACCAAAATTTTAGTATTTAGACATGTGGAACATTGTATTTTTCGGAAGTGTGCTTACCTTTCAGTGATAGAAACAACATGAACTCATCCATTAGTTTGGTTCCAACTTCGTCTACCTCTTCCTCTTCTTTGTCATCGCTCGTCGTTAGCAGCTCCTGCTCTAAGCCATGTGTACTGCCTACCACATAGAGCATACGTGTTTTAATTGCGTTTTTCATTATTCTTATCTGATAAGTTTAGGACCTTCAAAACGTTTTAATATACGTACGGATTTTTCTAAGAAATGGAGACATGCTTCCTTTTGATGAAGTGCTCCTGAAACCTGAGATGTAAAAGTTGAAAAGTCGCCCAGTTATATAAAATGATAATCAAGATTTTGTGGACTTAGAACCATGAATACGCTGTATGAAATAGTAAGCTTACTTTGTACAGGTTTTGTTGCCTTCTGGAAATCAAAGAAATAGAATTGTAAATAGGTTACAGGTTACTAGTATTTTGCATGTTTTTGTAACATTATTATGACGGTTAACCCAAGACAAGATATTGTCATATTTTCAAAGCATGAGATAACAAACTATTAGTGAGAAATAGCTTTTTAAAAAAATAAAATTCTAAAGAAATAATGGCAGCTAGACAATTTTAAGCACAGTTGCAATAACTCTACCAAGTTTCCTTAACAATAGGATATTTTAGAATTAACATGTCCAGTAGAAAAAAATTGGCATAAGCGGTTATATACATTTTGATACACAACAAACACATTTAAATCCCAAATTTGGTGTACAACGGTCATTTTCACTGAATAGGAATATCATGCAAGAATCTTTCTTTAGAAAAGTAAGAGAAAAAAATCAGTTGCTTACTTAACTTGTGAGTAGAACAAATCATATAAAATAATACTTGCATCCAATTTTCCTTCTGTTAAGAGGATGACCAGCATAAAAACAGCTAAAGCAAATAAAATCTTCATGGCCTAAATCTTTGCTGTAATTAAGGCAATGAAAGAATCCTAAACATTCGAAGTGAATTCAACAGTAATTCTTGTATTATGATAAGATATATTGCAAACTCACATAAATAAATAAATAGATAAATAAATAGATAAATAAATAAAATAAATAAAAAACCCCCCAGAATTACCAGTAAAAGATTAAATCTTCAAACCATTACAGATCCCCCCCCCCCCCCCCAAAAAAAAAATAAATTCAAAAAACCCTCACATTTCAAAATTTTAAAATGGAATTTTATCATATCGATTGAATTCCAATATCTGACAATAAGTCTGAAAAGAAACGTACAGAGTAAGCGATATTCAGAATTGTTTCCATATTAAGTAAACTTCATCAAAATAGTGTACTCTTTTGAACAAAAAAAAAAATAAAAAAATTTTGATTGAACTTACCTGTAAAACCGCTGAAATGAGAAAGTAGTTACTAGAGTGTCTCCTGGAATTGGAGCTCCAAAGAGAGGTGTCAAGTTTTTATATGATGGAATGGTCGATTATTTTCAGTAGCAGAATTCCCTTGGACACGCAATATCTGATGACTTCAAAGATCATACTAAATTATCATTGGACGATTTGTTAAGGAAGTAAGATCGATAAAAACATTCTTTGAATATAGAGATATAGAATTCAATTCATAAAAGCCACCAGGGAAGGTAAATTTTCGAAACTTATATAAAAAAATTCGCTTTTTTCTTTGTCTGAATTTAGCGGAATCGACGATTGTCTAAATCTTATATCCCTTGAAAGAATTAAATCCGTTATACGTTTGAATCTTATTCCCTGTACATGCATTCATTGATATTTATTAATTTATTAATATGTACTTTGGTATTTAAAAATTTTCAAAAACTGTTTTGCAAAACAATAATTTTAATAATCTCTAGTGTTAAAAAAAAAATTAATAAAACTATGCTCTAATATATGTAAGCTAACAGGTACACATTACTGATCCATTCTTTTGCATGATACAGGTATGAAAACAAATAAAGAAAAAAGAAACCTTGAGGTGTAGTCAAAGCATGGTTTCATTCATTGAGTAGACAATACATGTCTAATTATATAGATGTTATAAACCTGGTCTTAGGATCTTGGTTTGTGTTCACATTAAAAAAAAACGTTCTTTCAGAGTGATTCAATTTAACATGTATGTTACAAGTCAATAACAAAATTCTTAACTTTTATATTCATAGTTGTCAAAAGTCTTCCAAATTCATTGTGCTTTCTTGCTTGAAAAATTTAGCGCATTCGCCTAAAATAATATTTTATATATTACGTACGTTTCTTTATGAGGAAAATTATACTATGCTTGAAGCTATTTAATTTAGGTTTTGAATGCATTTTTATGCATTTCATACATCGAGAAAAGTTTATTAAAAATATACAGCATCGTTATCTCATTGATAAATATACAGCATCGATATCTCATTGATAAATATACAGCATCGATATCTCATTGATAAATATACAGCATCGATATCTCATTGATAAACTCATATATTTTTATGATAGTTTACAGTAAATCGTAGTCATTTCTTAAATAGCTCCCAGACGAGGCTGAAATAACTTGGTAACTGATTTGTCAATTAATCTTTTAGCCGACATATCTTACAGTTTTAGCATCATAAAATGAATCAGCATATGAATGTAGTATACCGTAAGAAGAGTCCAGCGTTTATTTATCGCAGAAAAAAATCATGGTGACAAATAAGTCCAATTTTGTGTAATTTTCCCATAAAAAAGCACTTCAATTGTCTATTTAAAAAGAAAAAGGATCGGTGGGATTATAAATGGTTACACATAATGGTTTGATATATACAATGACTGGAGGTCAACTTTATAAGGAAGGGATTTGTTCTTTAGTTTTAAACGCCACCAATTAAATATTTTCTGTGTTAGGTCCAAGTGGGAGGTGGGATTAGTGGTCAATTTTCGAACAGAATTAATACAAATAAAGCTTTAACAGATGTGAAATCTATACCAAGTAGAAATGCACAACGCACATAAATTGATTCTTAATACCTCACAGGAATTTGTAAATTGGTATATCAGCCAATAAAGGATTTCAAATAATAACTATGCTTTAGGATTTTTCGATATTAAAAATAAACATCTTTTTTTCCCTTGTTACACAAGCAAACAACAGACTGTAACTTAAAATCAAAACATTATTTGAAGCACACTTTCACACAAGATTTTAACTGTAAATTTTATATCAAAGTACCTAACAAGATTTATTAACTCTTCAAAACGCTGGACTTGACACGTTTTTACATGCATCCCTACCCTGCATCCCTACTGAGACCGAATGCAATGTATTAAAAATTAAAAAAAATAATCTTTTTGAACAAGAACAGGAAAAAATACACGGTTAAGAGGATAAAAATGACTAAAGTTCCCTAAAGGCAAAACAAATTAAATATCTTTCACAGCTCAGCTACAAAATTACAAGCTCCCGCAAAAGCATCGCGTTGTGACGTGAGTGAAAAATCGTATTGGGGCTTCGAACAAGAGTGGTTTTGATACAGAAATATGTATATGATTACGAGGTTGGTTTGATTTTTACTGAAAAATTCTGAAACAATATCCCAAAAATGCTGAACTGTTTCAAAACTGCAAAGAAAGTGAAATGAGTGCTTGTATTGTTAAAATATTTTTTTTACATATGCATCCACTGAGTGTTTTCTTCTATAAAAAAATTGGATATCACAAGTTTGATGAATGACAATTTTTTGAAGTTGTAATTTGGCCGCATACGAACAACACACCAAATTACCAGCGGGCAAATTAAACCTATATAGCAATAAAATTTGTTTTATGCGTCATAAATAGTTTTTTTTTCTTGTTTCTTCAATACCTAAAATATAATGTTGTCGCAGGTTAAGTATTTTTCCCTACTGTGTCCACAACCTCGGCCCCAGTATAAGGCCCCCAAAGAATTCCCCTTTTTATGATTCTGTATATGAATAATATTTGTTATTCTATCAATAGTAAAAATGTTCCGTTCTGAATTACCTGATCGGTGACCTTGTTTAAGGCATGTTGTGATGTTGGATGCTATATCCGATATAGTCACAAATCGCATGTACTTATTATGAATACAAAAAATAATCGGATGACTGTACTGCTAGGACAATCCTAATTCTGGGGTAACAACGTAAATTAATCCGTTGCTGTGGATATTACATTCATTCATCTTATCAGAACGTTTATTTACCCATATCTATAAACTAAACGTATACTCCTTTCTTTCATTGGCGCTTTATTGGCAAGAAACAATTAGGCCTGTTCGATGCCTTAAGACACTATATAGCTATATCTGACGACAGTTGAAAAGTGCATCACATAGAAATAGTTCTGAATAAAAGGGATAAGTGGCCATAAGCAAATCTGTACTTCATATATTTTATAACAGTTATTCGGAGGACAGGCCTTCTTTTTTGGTATCAATACTATACTTCCTTTCTTCGTCGATGTCAAAGAGTATTGCTGGACACTCTGAAATATCTTTAATAACTGCAAACCAACTTAGGTACAGCAAATTTTGCGTCAAAACTCAACCGCAGTCAGAAAAATCTTATCAATTTTGTTGAAAATGTATTAATTTTGTTCATCAGAATTTAATGAAAAAGCTGTTCTTCTTTTTTTAACGACCCCGAATGGCTTCTTTTTTTCTTTTTACCTCGGATGAGGAAGCAAGATAGCCTGTAAAATAAACGCTCTTTTTACGGATCAGGTTCGTGCATGCGTTTGAAAAAAGTATTACAACAACTACCGGAAGTAGAGTGGTGTGCAAATACATCTTGTCAATTGCATCCTATGACTGAAACATTAAGCTGCATTTCATAAATGGACTGAACGTTTGCTTCAAAACGACAATACGTATGTTAAGGGGACACTTTACACGATATAAATACACAAGGGGGATTTTCACGTCATTTTCCGGCCTATTATTGCATTACGCGAACACATTTCAGTTGTATGTTGTATGTGTCAGTTGTTCGAAAATCGAACAGAACACCAAAACATTGATTTACCAATTTTCAAAAAACCCTTTTCCGTTATCTGCGGTTCCGGTATATTCTTCAGTAATTAAAAGTCACAAGTTCTCATAAATTCACAAAAAAAAGAAAGATATTTTTAAAAATTGCAAGATATTACGTGTTGGTACATTGTGCGGCGATTGAATGAAAGTCTTTAAAAATGCATGAATTAATGTCGTAAGGAACACCAAAAAAGCTACTAATGTAAGAAAGATCGGCAATGTCAAACAATACTTTAATAGTCACATACGACAATTATGACATCCACAAAAAAATAATGCAAATTTGATTTTGAGCATAAAGAAATGGGGGATATTTTTCGTCACGGACCACTACGGTCTAAACGATATATGCAAAATATCCAGCACATGTAATTGCACGGTCTTATTGAACCCCAACCTCTTTTCTGAGGAATATGAATGCAGCAAAATATGTAATAAACTTGTGAATTTAGAATCAGTACAGGTCATTTTTACACTAATCTTAAGTGTGAGAGATACATGTAATACCAGTGTTACACCAATCTGTAAGAGTGAGAGATAATTTCTCGAAGAAAGGCAAAGCACACGAAGGACGATATATAATTATAAATGGCATTAAGCTCTGCAGTAAGACATCTCATCAACACCATCTCCGCACACAATATTGCTTTATCGTTCTGAATAGCGACTGATTAGCTTGTAAGATCAAGAAATTGCCAATAAAAGTATATACATTAGATAGATAGATCAAATAATAACTTTGAATAATTGATATCTCCGTATACTTCAAAACAACACCTTCAGTATCGCATCTCGTCGATATCTCGTGTCTTTAGAGCAATGACGATAGCGTGAGTACAATCAAGCTTGCTTTGAGTATGAAGAGGAGTCTTAATCATAAGGCTTTAACCTCTGTCTAGCTCGTTAGTCACTAAGTATTCAACCTTTACCGTTGTGGAAATAGTGAGAGCTGTCGCGCTATGGAGGTGTCAGTGGTTATGTCTCACCAATAGTTGAAAGTAATGAAATGAATAAATGATGTATTTGATAGATAAGAGGTGTCTTACTATATGTATATCTTATCATCCATAGTTTGATTTTTAAAAAAAGATAATTCGATTCCTGATGGTATTTGATCGCTTTCTGTTGTCTTTTAATAGCTTACACCTTCCTCTTTTTGGAATTTTGCCTGATAATAAACAAAATATATATAATGGATTCGATATTTTGATATTTTCTTGATTATTACAAGCAGATCACTGCAATAACAAACTAAATAGTTATTTAATGTTGCAAAATTCGTCTTTTGAGCTTAAATTGTGAAAACATAGATTTAGATAACCAAAAGTCAGTCTCCAAGAAAAGCTGAAAAGATTACGCATTGATTTGATAAATAATTGTTTAGAATCTTTGAGTTGTTTGTTTTTATTTCATGGCCATAAATTACATCCACATATTATTTTCTCGTCTAATTCTTAAAATTTCAATTGTGGTTATATACACTGTAGCTATTATTCTACATTGCTTGCTCCCTATACATACCAACCTGCATAAACAACAAAGAACTATATTAATGTTCAGGTGCGTGATGATTCAAACGGTTAATTAATTACCTTCTGATTATCTCATTAAAGTAAAAGTAAATTAATAACAAATTGGATACCACGCTGTGCTTTGATTGGACAAGATATGTAGAACGCCGTACGATGAAGACCCATTTCCTGAATGGTATATGGATTATTTGCCCTTTCTTTCAGGGACAACACGTACATGCACCCACCTTGATTAAATTCGCAGATGCCTAGATTTCAAAACTTTATTAAAACATTTTTTCATTGCTTCTCAATGATAAAAATTTCGACACACCCAAAGGCACGTCTGGTTTTCCAAAGCAAAAAACATTTTGTCTGGGGAAAAATTCTCTACGACACACAAAGAAAAGATGACCGAAAGAACCCGTACGCTGGGTGTCAGTATCAACAAAGAAAAACAAACGGAGTAATGAGTTTTGCTTGTCGTAGAAAATGAAATTTATTAGATTGATAAAATCACTCAGTGCTTTACTTGATACATTTCAAGGAAGATTTTTGACAAGGACTGTAGTCGTGCACCTGCCTCAGCACTAGCCCGCGCTGACAGACCGTACAGAGCTACAGCTCTTAGGTACTAAAAACGTTGCAATAGTATTTACAAAAAGGTCAGATTTTGATTTTAAAAAATCAAAACTAGTGAAAAATATTCACGGCAAGAAAATGGCAATGTACTTCTGCAACAATTGTCCAAAATCTTAACCAACGACTTTACAATATCCAGGCGATTGAAAATCCCTATTGAGTAAAACATCAATTCTCACGGTTTTTTTTTTTTCATGTTTTGTTTTATTTGTAAAGTCTATTTAACGGAAAAACTAGAGTCAATACCACTAAGAATTCTCTGTTTTGATTGAAACAGATATTTCCTGATGAACTTTAAACACTATTGACAACAGCGGTCTCAGAACGTAAGAAGTAAGCTTAATCAAATTTTCGATTTCCCGGATAGTACTAATTTCCCCTCGATCAATGGGGGCAGACTCTTTTAATTACATGTATTATTATACTTAAGCAAGACAGCAATTATGTTTATTTCTAATGTTTTCTCTCGTCGAACGTGTTTGGATGTGGAAAAGACACTATCTATTCTTTCAAAAAATGATTTAAAAGATATTAAATCACTTAATTTAAATAAGTGAGGTCAATAATCGAAAAAGCCCAAAAAAACTTGTTCGTCTCTTTTTTGACCACGTATTGAGACATCGACATATATCAAACTGTTTAAGTAATGTGCAATGTGGATTTAATATAATGCCATACCAATTGATCTCTCACATTCTCAAATCAATTATCTATTATCTTGTGTGTTGGTCTTCCCAAATGCAAAGCATATTTAGGGATACCGCAGAGAATCTTACAGACACACGGAATAGTCCTTGTTTTCTTTCGATTTATCGTACAAAAGATCTGCAATTCCTTATTTTCGCTCAATTTATCGAACGAACGATCTTAATTAATTAACTCAGATTTAATGCTAGATTGGTGAGTAAAGGAAATATAATCTTAAGCAGATTAAGTTGGCTAATTATACGTGTATACAGAACAGATTATTCATCACAAAACAATCCTATTTACAAATTATAATGACCTTGATAAAAAGTTTAATCTATTACACCGTGTCTTTAAGACACACGCCATACGCTTAGCATCATATTGAAATGTATCGTTCTTTCATGTTTCTTCTACATCTTTGCAACCTCACGCAGATTTTTAGAAGGGGTTGTGGTTACTTTTTGACTTTCCTGATTAATTGCTAAAATTGGGCGCAGCTTTTTGTGCGATAAGTAATTAATCTAATTGACTGCATTTTTATAGCAAAAAGATGATTGTCTGCATGCAAAGTATGGCTGCTCGAAAATTTGTTGCAGAACTTGGAGGAAGATGGCTGTTACCTTACAGTGTGAGTTACTTTCAAAACATTCTGTTTTTGATATTATTTTTGTAACATGTTGATAAAGTTTATCGTCATTTAGTATTAAATGACCATTTCCGATTCTTTAATGTGCTTTATATATATATAGTCCATCATTTATAATCATACAGAGCAGAAACATTCAGAGTAAGGAGTTGATAAAAATGCATGATTATTGAAAAAGAATAAAACTTTGTTGTTGGTTTTTTTTTACCCTCTCGCGAAGACAGGAATCCACACAACTTGCTGGATAAAAGTTAATTTCCCATTTCAATCATAACCGAGTGTTAGTATATGTATTAATATTTTTTCCTTATAGATTTGGGATTTTCTGTTTTCTTGCTTTTCATATTAGCTGTTGGGATTGTTATTGGTAAGTTTTGAAAAAAAAAATCCATTTAGCAAACAGTACACACCCTTGATTTGTAAACCATGATATGTTACCGCCATTTTGCAATGCTTTATTTATTTAAACAATAAAATGCTTTCTTTGGTGATTCATGCGGGATATGAAGGAAGAGACATTGCAAAAAAATACATAGCCAGCAAACGCGGGTTATGTAAATTTTTTTCTGCAATGATCGCTACCTGAATTATCAAAAAGAAAGCGTTTGATTGTTTATATCTACATCTGTCTTTTAATATATTACTGAATTAATCAAAAAAAGGAGGTAAAAGTAACTAAATTATTGTTGATGTACATCATTACGTTAGAAAAAAGAAATAGCCAAGTCGTCTTATAAGGGAATTTGCGTCTGACATCATCCCGATTATTTCGTGCAGTCCGTGATTTTTCTTAGGTTGCTGAAGGTTTCGATCGATCGATAAACTGATAAGAACTGAATCGTGTAGATTTCAGCCCTTTCAGTTTCTATATAGCTATGAATCACAGTCGGTTTTCTTAAGAAACAGAGAAGAAAATACTCAGTGCATGGATGTAAATATAAACTTATTAAAGATACTGTGGTTTCCCAATATTCGTTGAACACCAATTTAAGAGGATTTCGATGTTGAATCGAAAATGATCAACTAAGTAAGATTTACGAGCATTACATCAGCTCACATTGTAAAGACCATTGTCTACGACTAACGTATTCTCGGATCTGTGAATTTTACGAAATTGACGAAAATTGATGCCCACGAATATTGATGAAACCACAGTAAACAAGTCCAGTACTCATGGATTAGATAAATACCTGCGGGTATTCTGCGAACATTGATAGAAATTTAAATATCTTTGGTGTGTGTGTGTGTGTGGTGAATCGTCTTTTCATGAGTGTCTTTGTAATCATTGTTTTTGTTTGATCGTAGGACTGATAAAATGTCTTAGTTTTTGTATCTTTCTCCTTAACGTTACCTCCCCCCCCCCCCCTACCCTATTTTGCTAGATACGTATCGTGTCGCCTCTTCGTTTTAGTCTTCTTCTCCTTTTATTTTTTGGCATTTATGTAATAAATGTGCTCCTTCCCCCATTCACACGCACCACTTTATACTTAGTAATTACAGCCAATACCTCCACCACCATATTTAAGGTATTTAATTACGTCTCCTTCTCTTCACATATGACTTCCCCTTCCCCAAACGCACATAAACTTATACAAACTTACGCTAGAAGCTTTTATGTACAATTTAAAAAAAGTTTACAAGTACAGAAGTTGTGGAATAATTTACGATTGAATGTTGTCCAAAAGTACATGTATAAGGCACAAGCAGGAAATGCAAATTTTAATTGGTGTTTACCAACTATTTATCTGAAATTATTTTCGCAGGAAGCAATTTCTACTTTTCCGTTCCGTTTTGCAACGAGAAGCCTGTGTCATTATTGGTGGTACCCCTGAAACCAATGGCTGCCGACATGGTTGTTGTGGTCACTACCGGTTCCTTGATTGAAGAATTCCTCGTTAACGGCAAGGAAGCATCACGTTTGTCGATAAAGAGCCAAAAATGCACATGGAATACTACCGGTTCATATTCAGGTATTATACCTTTACGTAATCATTGGAATTCAAAATCGCTGCTCTAGCATACATGTGAACATATTTAAACAAATAATACTTAAAAGAATATGTTATGTGTAGTTGAAGGCTGCCATAGTCTAGACTTTATATTTCGGAAATTCGACGTCAAGACATGATAAAAGATAGTATCTTCTTTTTGAATTTGGTAGGTACAACAGTAGAAACGTCTTTCTCCGTGATTCTTTACGTTGAAATTCAGAAAAGCAGCTTTATAGTTCCTCCTCTTCAAAATCTTGGTAAAAGCTACACTTTAATGACGTTTTGGGGCGAAGCCGTGCATTCCTATGAGTCGTGGTTTGTGATATCTGCTCCAATGGATTCTACCACGGTTTACTTGGATTCTGCACGTGTAAAAAGGTTCTCTTCTTCTTTCCACAAGACATGGTTTCATCAGGGCGACCTCTTCCAGTTTGATCTGAATGAAGGGGATTCTGTGTTTGTGCGTTGCAGATTTGATCTTTCTGGAATCATAATCAATGGTAGCAAAGCTTTGTTTGTTGCTATGGGAGCAATGGACAAAGACGGAGAATTTGTGACGGTTCAGTTGTCGAGTGATAAGTGGGGCCATAGATTTCTCATTGATGACTTGGGCCCCATCAACATTTGGGGTAAGAAACACTACACAGATTGCTAAATCGATATTGTTTACATGTACGTGAACTTTTAAAGTTTTCCTCTCTTTTTTTTTAGGTGACAACAATACAACATTGAGTGTGATAACTTCAGCCAACGAAGTACATATGGACGTTTATCAGAGTTTTCCAGTCTTGCTCTCTCTACCAGACAACCAAACCTATCCATGTCTTCTGCATTTCTCAAAGCCTGTTTTAGTGTTTCAAAAACTTTTAATCGTGCAACTTTCTCAATCTACATTTAGAACAAAAACCGTAATTCCAATACATATGTACTTGCATAAAACTGTGTTTTCCATTGAAAATATGAATATCTGTTTCCCGGAACATCCTCGTTTTTCTTTTAATGATACCATCTTTAAAGCAGTAAACATTGCAAACCAAACAATCGATATAGAGGAAGAACAGTTCTCAAGCGCCACGATTGCTTACAATAATTCCGATAATCAAACAACTATGAAAGAATTACGTAGAAAAAATTCGAGCATGACAACATTTTCCGGCTACTTATATTGTAAATTTAGCTTCCCACGCTTTTATCAACATCCGGCGGCCTGGCACGTGTATCTATGTAATACAAGCAAAGACGCTGGGTGTGTTAGAACTGCTTTAAGGGAGAGCGGACCAACGTTAATCCGGATGTTGCACGATCCATACATAGCATCGTCTATTGCCTCCGTCACCTTTTCTCTGGTGTCCGGTCTTGGGGCTGTCATTGTCTTCGTTGCACTAGCGTACCTCGCAGACCAAATCAGAACCAGAATCACGGGATCCAGCCGCATTGGTATCGTGATTGAATAACTGCACTCAGACTAATGAAGGCCGGTTACATTAAATGTGTGCACTGGTTTGCAGACGATTTATTAACAGTTGGAATTTTGATGAGAACTTTGGTGTCCAACGGGTGCATGCATTAAAATAAAGTAATAACGTATACATTTTGTCATTATATGATTATATTTATTTTTATGTTTAACAATATTTGTTCCATTTAGAATCAATTTATTGAAAAGGGGCAATAGCAATATTCAGTCAGCAAGTCTGAATTTTATTACACAACGATTCAAACCACATTTCGTTTATCCAGCCTTTAACATGAAATAAAATATTTTATACACTCTGCGTCTTGATTATTGTCTTCATTAGTTTATTTCTGCAAAACTTTTACATGGAAGAGTTGATACTTAACGATCTTTTGTCACAAATATAATCAACATTCAACCACACATAAAGATAAATTGATTTCAAATAGTTTTTCATAAAAAAATGTTTAATGAGCAAAGAGTTTTTTTTTTTTATAAAAGCAGAAACAAGTGGAATCTTTAGAACGAGGTATATTGACTTTAATTTAAGCAATTCCCCTTAATATAATGGATAACAAACTTAAATATGATTAAGTTTATTTTTACATACTCAATACTGCAAACTTCTTATGGGTGAAAACTTTATTAAAAGCAATTTTGCAAGAATCTTAACTTACCAAAATAAAATTCTCTCCAATTTGATATAAAATTAAAGTTAAACTCCTGATCAGTGATTTTTTTAATTAAGTATATGTCTGGTGATTAATTTCATAATTGTATCAATGTGAAATCAAGATCTCACAAAATATGTTATACTTCTCGAGTATACAGGAATGCACATGCATAACAACTCTGTTACACTTCCTAATCACTTGCTATACATATATGTGATATGAATATCAATCTTCTAGCTCTTTTGATAAGCCAAAAGAGTGCTTTTAAAGCTTTCTTTTACAACTAAAGACCCAATTTTTAACCAAAAAAAAAAAAGATTATTCAATCTGATTAGCAGAACTTGTTAATAGAATACATATATGATCATATTTATATTTATTTTATTAAACAACTTAATGTAACTACACAAGTTTGCACAGGACTTCTGAATATTTAATAAAACTTCTAATTATCCAAAAAGATTGTAAAAGTAAGAAGGAAAGAAACAAATTCATATACTGTAATTGGTTTTTTTATATCAAAGTCAACAATGACTAGAGATGCAACCATCAATATTATCCCCATTATTAAAAGAACAAAGAAATGTTCATTATATAATACCAGAATGAAAACCCTCTTTACCTTTCCAGAACCCAGCAATACAACAAAGCTCATATATACATACCCTCATATATACATATTTAATTATATGAATTAATACAATAAGAACATTCGAATGAACACATTACATTACCTGAAATTCAGCAAAATAAACATAAAATAAAAGCTATGCAAGAGATTATGAGTAGGAATCATTAGGTTTATATACATTATTTTCAACTAAATTGCAAATAACTGCTTTAACTTTCTGCAATTTTCTTTTGATAATAACAAAAAAAATATCATTTAATTGCATTTTTTCTTTTTACAAATCTGATTTTAATTGTCTAGCTAAAACCAATATTGGAGCAAAACTAAGATATTATCGGTAACCTTTTTGTTTAGATTATTAAAAACATGGGTTATTTTTTTGAATGAAATAATGGTACTCCAATTTTAAACCCAGATCATCTGCATTATATCATTCTAAAAGGAATCCCTAAAACTGATTCTTCTGTTTATGTATTGTGTATATTATGTACTAGATCAACATCCTCTGCATCAAAATTGATAATTGTTGAATTTATGGATATTTACATGGTACACTGCTATTAAATACTGATACTGATGTATGGGAATCCAATCAAACTGATTATATACAGAGGGAATTAAAAATATTTCTTAATGCTTAGGATACATGCAAGATTAATTTCAGGTAAACCAACATACTACATATGACAATGTGTAAGTCATTATCATACATATGATTCTAGTACTTGTAATTGTAGTTTTATAATAATACGATGATCATATAATAAATAAAAATAAAAATGAGCATGTTTCTATAATCTGCATCTACTGAAATTAAAAGATAAATATTAAAGAATGAGATATTTTGTTCACAAGAGATCTAAATCTAAACTTTCATCAATCAAACTTCTCCTGCAGTTTTTTCTTCATGAGAACTGGCACCAATGAGAGAAGTGCAAATAGTCCCAGAACACTGATGGAGGTCCAGGAAATGGCATCACCTGATGATGTTAACTGATGTAGTGTGGTTCCTGCCTGAATGGCTACAAAGGAGGGCGGGGCAACACCTGTCAATCAAAGAAGAACGACAGAGGTATAGCCTCATCTTCAACCATTCATATAGAAAATCTTTAAGAACTGGATTTGCCAGTTCACTTCTTCAAATTTTAGTAAATTCTAGATTTATTTTGATTTGAATAAATTAACTAGTATTTTTCTTTACGAATTCATTGTGCGAGTGGAATTAAAACATTGGTGTCAATTGATTGTAATCAAAGTCTTTTGGTGAATATTAAAAGCAGTTACAAAAATTGTTTAATGAGGTTATGAATTAAAATTCAATGTGATCATGGGATAATCAATGACCACCAAATAAAAACTACCCTGAAATGTACCAATATTGAAAAATGTGCAAACATGCTGAATCATCTGAAACAGACTGTATATGTATGGTATTAGTACTGCTATCCTAAATCCTCAGGTATCTAGTATACATGAGGTGTTCTATACCTCTATCTGTAAGTGAAATAAATGCTAATACTTCTGATTTGATTTTGATGTTTGTATAATGTAACTTACCCACAAAAGTCCCAATAAAGAATGGAACAATTGGTACATTGATCACTGGTGAGGCGATGTTGATGAACCAGTTTGGCAAGAAAGGGGTGATTCTCAAGAAGATAATGTAGTTCAATAGATGTTCTCTGTGTTTATTCACCTAGAAAGACATGGTGTATTTGTTTTTATATCAACTCGGGGATGACATAACTGATAATACATAATACATTGTATTCTATTTTCCTATTAGAAAATTAGCATGGAAAATTCAAATCAATTTTCATTCCAATTAAAAACAAAACGCATGGTCTATTGAGCAATGGCAACTGAAAGTATTACTTATTGCAAACCATGTGTGTCAAACTGAAAAATTTTCTTCTGTTCAATCTCTATACAGTATGACCAGGTAAAAGTCTTTTGGGATATGTGGGCCAATAATCATAACATCTTTTGTTTATGCTTAAGAAAACATTTAACAAAAAAATAATAGTTATTTAAATTAAAATCAAGCAGAGAAAATTTCTAAATTTTTATGCATAGAAATCAACTTTACGAGATTTGCCAGTATATGTACATCCAGTATACCGACATACATATTTTATGAAATGACATACTTTACAATTACTTGATAAATGAAAATGCAAACAAAATAGCCAGTATGTTTGAACATTATACAGGTACACATATATATCCATATTTTTTAAACACTGGACAAGATTTTCTTAATGTCAGTAAGACTAGTATTTGTGTAAAATTATGTTTCCCTATAGAAATCTAAATTGTAAATATTCTGTTATTCAAGACACTTGTATAACACAGTGAAACTGTCCCTTACATGAGACTGCCACTCTGCTACTCTGTCTGGTATATATTTTGCAACAAGTCGACGACCAACAAGATATGACATCAGGTAACAGAAAGATGCACCAATTCCTGAGCACTGAAAAAGAGAAAAATTAAAGTTTAAGATCTATATACATGTATCTTCTTTTTTTTCCAAAGTAGATACAATTGTATATTGTTTTCCCTCGGACTGAAATGTCACACTTTCATTGGTTTAAACAAAGCACGTGATTGCCTCATATATCTCTATGTAGGTTCGGCGAGAATTAATATTAGGCAATATGGCTGTCATTAGCCGACGCTTCGCCTACTCATTTCAACATTTCATATTATTTAATACAGAAACTGTTCTTAAATATTTGGAGTAGTTGCCCTTTGAAATTCTTTAAAATTAGAGTAGTTGCCCTTTGAAAATTGACATCACATTGTTGTGTCTGGAGCAGAACAAAATGGCAGCGTCGAAATTTGCTCAAATCCCTGCAGAGGAAAGGGTGAAAACGTTTAAAATTGAATAGCAACAAAACATTGTAAGTAAACGTGAGAAGCCAAGATTTTTAAAGAGTATTTGAAAGGTGAGATTGATAATTTTGAAGAGTTTAAATGAGTAAAATTGGACGAAATGTTAGGCAACTTGTACATGGGTTTGCGTAGATTATCGCTTTTTGTGAATAAATATGTCACTTGATAGTCCTCGGGAAAACAAAACACTTATTAGGTTAGTTACTGACTCACTACTGAAATATATTGGGTTGATCAATCTCATAGACGGCTCGGCTTCGCCTCGCCGTCTCGGCTTCGCCTCGCCGTCTATGAGATTGATCAACCCAATATATTTCAGTAGTGAGTCAGTAACTAACCCAATAAGTAATAATAGTTTTTCTGAATCTAAGTATATATCACATACACTTACTGCAAAGATTTTTATTCTACGAATAATATTAATAAATAGCAAAAATTGCTTGTTATACTCTTACAAATCTATGCATGCAAATGATAGTACATTGTATTTCAAGATCAATATTTAAACATAAGTACATGTTTACATAATAAAAGACAGTTGTTGAAAATTTGGATGTACCAATATGGGTCTATCTCCAAGGTACCGTACATGTACAGGTATGTGCAAATCCTGATTCTAAGATTTATCTTTGTTTTAGATTGAAACATTTTTACTTACCAAGCAAACTAGAAATAGGGCTAAATGGAATGGAAACAGAAATCCAGACAAGATACTCAGGAATATTGACCCAGGAATGGCAAAAGACTGTAAACTGTTGCATTGTCAAGGCCTATTTCTCCCATTGGCATTTATTTACAATTATACAGTAATGAATGAACAAACAATAAAAATATTAATAAATTACACCTACATAAAGGAAAAAATAACTTTTGCAGATGACTAAAATTCTGAAAAGTTTAAAGCTCATGAATTGTTTACAAAAGCAAAACATAATCTAATATTGGTGTATATATACCAAATATACAAAATTCAACAGACATATCTATAATTCATAAGAAAGATATTATTCACCTCCCCTACAAAAAATAGAGAGAAGAAAATGCAATGACTATGGTGCAATTCCGACTAGCTAGTAAGGATACAATATATATGTGATGAAATATCCTCCCAGAACTTGGTTGTAGTAATTGTCCTTGTAATGAGACAAGACTTTCCCCAAACTTTTTGCATCTTCAATATTTCTTGGTAATTTTATGTGTTGTTTTTCTTCTCTAAAAAGAACAAGAGGCTCATGGCCCACATCGCTCACCTGAACAACAGTTCGTTGTATCATTTTATTTTAGTTTTTAAATATTTTCCCAATATATTTCAAAGTTAAACATTGAACCCCTCTTGGGGCCTCATTATTAGTCTAGGATCACAATTTAAACAATTTAGAATCTACCTTTTCTAAGAATGCTTGCATACTAATTGTAGCATTATAATTCTTGAGGATAAAATTTTTAAAAATTTTTGCTATATATTTCTATGTAAAACTTTGAACCCCTCTTGGGGCCTCAAGTATTAGTCTGGGGTTTACAATTTCAACAATTTAGAATGTACATTTTTTTGACGATGATTGCATAGTACGGTAATCTCACAAATTGTAGCATTGTAGTTCTTGAGAAGAAGATTTTTAAACATTATCCCTATATATTTCTATATTAAACTTTAAACCCCTTTTGGGGCCCCAGTATATGAGTGCAGGGGTCACAATTTTAACAATTTACAGTCTATATTATTTGAAGATGCTTGCAGTGTTTTTTTCACCAATTTGGGACTGGGGGCTGGGGCCCTTTCAATTGGGAAAAATAGCGACAAAACAGGAAAATTGGGAAAATTCATTTTTATTAATTATAATAAAATTTAATGATTTCTATCATTTATTCAAATACTAATTAAAGCACAATGCTTCTTTTTCTAGAGTTCTTGAAATTTTATTATAATTCTGTTTAGTCTTTCTTAAAAATTTTGAACAACTCGTACCAATTTTTTTTTTTAAATTACCGGTACAATTGGGAATTTTGGGTCCAAAATTGGGAAAATATTAGGAAACTTCCAATTGGGACTAGGGCCTTATTTTGACCCCAAATCAGGCCCAAAAAAACACTGACTTGCATAGTAATCTCACAAAATGTAGCTTGCAGTTCTTGAGAAGAAAATTTTTAAACATTTTCCCTATATATTTCTATATTAAACTTTGAACCCCTTTTGGGGCCCCTGTTTTAGTCTGGAGGTCACTATTTTAACAATTTAGAATCTACATTATATGAGGATGCTTGCATAGTAATATCATAAATTGTGGCACTGTAGATTCTGAGAAGAAGATTTTTAAACATTTTCCCTATATATTTCTATGTTAAACATTGAACCCTTCTTGGGGGCCCTAGTATGAGTCTGGGGTGGGGGTGGGGGTGGGGTGGGGGGTGGGTGGGTCACGATTATAACAATTTATAATCTACATTATATGAGGATGCTTGCATTGTTATATCACAAATTGTAGCATTGTAGTTCTTGAGAAGAAGATTTTTAAACATTATCCCTATATATTTCTATATTAAACTTTAAACCCCTTTTGGGGCCCCAGTATTGGTCTGGGAGTCACGATTTTAACAATTTAGAATCTACATTATTTGAGGATGCTTGCATAGTAATCTCACAAATTGTAGCATTGTAGTTCTTGAGAGGAAGATTTTCAAACATTTTCCCTATATATATATTTCTATGTTAAACTTTGAACCCCTCTTGAGGCCCCAGTATTGCTCCGGGAGTCACGATTTTAACAATTTAGAATCAACATTATAGGAGGATGCTTGCCTAGTAATCTCACAAATTGTAGCTTTGTAGTTCTTGAGAAGAAGATTTTTAAACATTTTCCTTATATATTTTTATGTTAAACTTTGAACCCCTCTTGGGGCCCCAGTTATAGTTCGGGGGTCACGATTTTAACAATTTAGAATCTTCACTATATATACAAACTTTGGTGTAAATATTGGCATTTCTGGTGCAGTGGTTCTTGAGAAGAAGCTTTTTAAAGATATGCACCCTATTTTCACTGTTTTGCAATTATCTCCCCTTTAAAAAGGGTTGTGCCCTTTATTTTAACAATTTAGAATCCCCTTTCCATAAGATGCTTTGTACCTAGTTTGGTTAAATTTGGCCCAATGGTTTAAGAGAAGAAGTAAAAAATGTGAAAAGTTTACAGACGGACGGACAGATGGACGAAGGACAACAGGGTGATGAGAAAAGCTCACTTGAACCTTCGGTTCAGGTGAGCTAAAAAACTTGGGCAATTACATAAAAATTTTTATTATAACATCTTTATTTTGATCAGCACTTACTAACATATTTTTAAAAACTTGTGATAACCATAACATACCATACTTACGTATAATATGTCATTGATTTTTTTTTCTAATACATGTACAATTATTACCAAATTTAACTTGACTGTTTGACTTACTCTTCCAGGTTTGGAAAGCTGAGGTATATAAGACCAAGACATACAACAGAAGACACAAATATCAGCCCCAGAATGATGAGGGGCTTAGTACTGCTATTGGTCTGATCAACGGACTTAGGTCTTATCTCAGTGTACTTGGTTCCTCCATCATCTAAATAAAAAATAAGGCATCATGTAATTTAATTAAAATCATATGTTTAAATGGTCAACTAAAAAAGTAATGAGTGCAGAATAATAAGAAAACTGCAACTAACTAGAGCTTGTACATCTAAGATATTAAAGACTGTTCTTATCTTTTTATAACACTTTTGCACTGTTGAAAAAAATGTTAATATAACTGATCATATGAAATAGCTATCTGCTAATATTTATTTTGAAAAACTCAAAAATAATTCATGCATTACTACACCATTGATTTTGACAAGTTTGAAAAAAGGAATGAGTCTGAAATGTCTCTTTTAATATAAAATGATACATATTCAAATAATCTTTTAATGTGTCTCTATTTTAGTTGTTGTCATGCATGATTATAGATAAACACCTGTGTATGCCATCATATTGTAATCTAAAAAGTAGTCTCAAGGTGGTGCACAACAGGTGTTTATCTATATATATTTCATAAAGAAAAACATCTCTGTCTTACATTTTGATTTGTACATCGTTTAGAGCTAAGAAGCATAACCCTTGTCTTGAATTATAAACAAATATTGTAAAATGTACATCCATGGTATAAGAAACAAACATTATTTATGGAAAAATTGTTGGGTCAAATAATATAAGATTCTCGTAAGTCTGTAAATTGAAAAAGTCTAACCTTTAGTTACAACGTATTTACTCTGTTGAAATTGTTTTAGCAAGGTTAAATTCATCTTTGCCATTACTCTTACCTTATCTACATGTGTTTTATGCAAGCTAAATCTATAATGATTGTTTATATTATATTCTGACCCAATATAAAAATGCAGCACATTTTCTTAATATTTTGATTTTCATAAATATACCTTAGGATTAAAATAATATCGTTTTACTGGGAAAACAAAAAAAGATTTTTCCTTTGAAATGCCCCCTCTATCTTGTCAGGTTAAAGGACGCAACTATAAATAAAAATTCTATGGAGACTTTGCATTGCAAGCGACATGAAAGTTACCTGGATGATTACATTGATAAATTGTGAGAGGCATTCTGAGAGACTTACAAATGGAAAGAGATGTCAGATTTTTCAGTTATAAATTTTCATAAAAAATCTGTTTTCTTTCCTCAGCCCTGTGTAAATTTTTCTTGGTAAAAAGAGATGATGTGTCAATTAAAAAATCTTGAATTTTTTCCCTTATTCAATTTGATTTGTCCTTCTTTGACAAGTATATGTACAGGTACTTTCATTAAAAATAGAACAACCTGCATGTGCAATCTGGCACATGACTGCTAAGTCTAGAAGTTCCTGCCTCTAATCCTCTTATCTTTGTCAATTTTGACATCATGATTTATATATGAAATAAATGCCTGCTTACCTGGTACGGAATCAGGTTCATTCACCCTGTCTCCTTGTTCTCATTTGTCCGTTCGCCCAGAGTCTGTTCGCCATAATTATCGTTGGCCCTAAACCTTGTTCGCTCCATATCTCATTTGCTCTATTGTATATACATATTATGTTAAAATATCTTTTGATTTTAAGTCATTTTCATTTGTTCACCCTTTTCATATTTACATTCATCACTGTTCAATGCTATTTTTTCCCTTAAGTGTGGGTAATGCTTACTTTTGTTCAATAAAAGTTAATTTACTTTAACTAAATTAAACTGCTTTTAATGTTTATTTTTAAAAACGTAATTGGTTTAATGGTTATTTTATTACTGTAAATTATGGATAGTCTCTTTCTTTATAATGTTCGCGTCATGTTTAAAAACAAAGAAATAAGAGCGTTATATATGATAGGAAATGAGCAGCGGCTCTTTTGATTTAGATTAATATTTTTAACAGCCTTAAAATTTTCCATTCATAATTAATAAATTATCTTGTCGTAGGCCATGCAGCTAAGTAAGTATGGTCATAATATGTGTTAAATGCACTGAATGCAGGTTTTTTCATGATTAAATTTATATAATTTGATACTGTATTTACAAAGAAAAATCATTCTAAAATCTATGAAGTACAGACCTCGAGCGAAAACAAATTTAGGGCGAACGGAAATTAGGGCGAACAGCATCAAGGGCGAACGAATTTTAGGGCGAACGAACATACATTCACCTGGTACAACAGATTACAAGAATTCAAGCGTTCATTGACCTGATATGATCTTCAGGTGACATTTTGTGTCTCATGATTTTTTATTAACAGCAGTTTGTAAAAAATCAAATTGGTCATGACAAAATTTTATCAAAATTCGTATCATAAACTTGAATGAAAATTTAACAAACACATACAATTGGATCAACAACATACAAGAGAGAGAATGTGACACACTGCTATTAATTCATTTTTTAATATTGTACCAGTATAAAGATTATAGCATAACAATCAAATAGGAAAATATCGGAATGTAATCATTATGATTCAGGTAGAAATATCCACAATCAAGTACCCAATTATACACGTAATCACTTTGAGGGTATGGCCTTAATATGCCAAATGTAATTAACAACTTTTATGATTTGAGACTGGTGGGCAAATTCAAGATAAATATGATTCTAATAATCTCAAAACAATTGATTCCAATTAGAAGAATGCTCATATAATCAATCATTTCAACACAATTGAAAACTTATCATGAAATAGTACCTTCTTTTCCAATACTTCTCTGTTTCAATGACGATGTGTCTATTTTGTCGGCCATGTTATATGGAATAATGAACTACCGTCCGTAAAACAATTCGTGTTTGACTTAAGCATTCTATTGAATCATATAAATTATTTTTGTACAGTTTTATTATAATAAAAATTACAATTACAAATAGCTGACAAATTTCCATACATAACTAATAATATTTCTTTAAAGATTAAAAAGGGGCTTTATGAAAAACAAGAACCATTTTAAGTACGGCTGCATCATTGAAGCAGGAATATCCGGTTTTGTTTTGCCACATGGTGTGATGAAATAAATGAATAACTTTGTGATTTACATATTACAGTTGTGAGAGAATGTTTGAAGACTTGTTTTCCTCACATTTGGAAGTGTTTTGTACTGTTCTACTGGGTGTAATTGGGGTAATCTCTGTTTATTTATATGCCCGAATCACAAACGGAAAACAAACCCAGAAATCAAATGTTGACCAAGAGGCAAAGTCTACCTTGAAATCCACTGCAAAATGTACAAAGACAAAAGAAGATAAAGAAAAATTACCCGATCAAAAGAACCAAATCAAGATACTTTATGGAACTCAGACGGGGAAGTCGAAGCATTTTGCAGAAAATTTATCAAAGGATGGTACATACAAAGGGTACAAATGTGAAGTAATTGACTTGAAAAATTATGATCCAGATGAACAACTGGATAGTGAAGGTGAAAACACAACATGCCTTGTGGTTTTCATATCTACATACACGGAGGGAACACCACCAGAAGGTGCTGAATGGTTTGTGAAGTGGTTAGAAGAAAGTGCATCTGATTTTCGCGTACAAAAGAGTTTATTGTCAAACTTACAGTATGCTGTGTTTGGACTGGGAAATTCTTTATATAGTGAAAATTTTAATACAGTAGCAAAACGTGTAGATAATTGTTTGCATAAACTTTCTGGACATCGTATTTTAAGTGTTGGACTTGGAGACGAGAATGTGTCTCAAAGCAGGCACAAGTCACTGGAAAATGATTACGTTGCATGGAAAAGAGAGTTCTGGAAAAAGTTAAAAGATGTAAATTCTGGTTCTGCTTCTAAAAACATGGAAAAGAATTGCAAAAATGAAGGTCAATGCAACTGTAAAGAAGATGATACGGCCTCAGAAACTACAGGAATTGAAAGCGATGATGAATTACAAGAAGACCCCACTGATAATGATATTGTTGATGTTGAGGATCTAGGAAGAGTCATGGGATCAGGGAAAACAACCACAAAAGTAAATCCCTCAAAAGATGAACCTGCAGAGATGATAACCCCACTCATTAAGAAATCGCTGGAAAAACAAGGCTATAAATTGATAGGAACGCACTCTGGTGTCAAACTTTGCAGATGGACAAAATCGATGCTACGTGGTAGAGGAGGATGTTATAAGCACACATTTTATGGCATTGAAAGTCATAGGTGTATGGAAACAACACCAAGTCTTGCATGTGCCAACAAATGTGTTTTCTGCTGGAGACATCACACCAACCCAGTGGGCACAGAATGGCGATGGAAAATGGATGATGCTGAATTTGTCTTTAATGGTGCATTACAAAATCATGTGGCACTTATCAAGCAGTTCAAAGGTGTACCTGGGGTTCAGCCGGAGAGGTTTTTAGAGGGATTAACACCTCAGCATTGTGCCTTGTCATTAGTTGGAGAACCCATAATGTATCCGAAAATTAACAAATTCATAGACCTCCTGCATGACAAAGGGATTTCAACATTCATGGTTACAAATGCCCAGTTTCCAGATGCAATTAGAGACCTATCTCCGGTGACTCAGTTGTATGTCAGTGTAGATGCCAGTACTAAAGATAGTCTAAAAAAGATTGATCGCCCTTTGTTTCGAGATTTCTGGGATAGATTTTTGGAAAGTCTTGACGCTTTGTCAGCGAAAAGGCAAAGAACAGTTTATAGACTGACTTTAGTAAAAGCTTGGAATACTGAAGAACTAGATAACTATGCTAGCCTTGTTTCAAGGGGAAATCCTGATTTCATTGAAGTGAAAGGTGTCACTTACTGTGGAGAGTCTAAGGCATCTAATCTGACGATGGAGAATGTACCCTGGCATACAGAGGTTGTCAACTTTGTTCAGGAGCTAGTGGATAGGTTGGATGGGGACTATGAGATTGCTGCTGAACACGAACATTCAAACTGTGTCCTTGTTGCAAATAGGAAGTTCTTGGTGGATGGAAAATGGTGGACCTGGATTGACTACCCGAAATTCCATTCTTTAATGAAGCGATTCAGAGAAAGTGGTGGAAAGGAGAAATTTTCATCTGATGATTACATGGCACCCACTCCTGATTGGGCAGTGTTTGGGGCTGAGGAAAGAGGGTTTGATCCTAAGGAAGAGAGACATTTCAGGAAAAAGCAAAAGGATGTTTAAGAGTATACATTTTTCTGAGCAAAACATTTTGTGCAAATCATTGAGTATGTCATTACATTCTTTTTACTTGAATACCTTTATTTCAAATGAATTTGATGGATTATTGTGAAAAAAAAGTTAACTCAAAATAAATTATAAGTTAAAAAACCCACTGTTATTTCATCCTTGAGAGACTTAAAAATTTAAGGCTTTTAAAAAGTGAAAATGTATAAAAGCTCATTAAAGGCTAAAAAAGGACAAGTTCTTGCATAAATGAGAAATTTAATGAATTGACACAAGTATGCAGTAAATAGTGATGGACCACCTAGCCGAATGTGAGAAGGAATATAAAGATCGGTGTTCTGTTAAACTAAGACTTTTCATGATGATATACACTGTGATAAATGAAGTTGTTGCTATGTTGACTGGTTGTTATGTCAACAAACAAGATGATAAGGCATAAAATGTAAATTTTAAGCTAGTTTGAGGACAATTAAATTTTAAGGAATTGCAGTATTTACAGCCATCAAAGAAAATACTATACATTTATTGCTGTTTTTGAGGTCAATAGGATGATATTGATTTTAAAAAACCGCAATAATTGATTTATTATATGATTCAGCGACGAATTGATACAGACATATCAAATTGAGTGTTATCAAGCGAAGATTTTAGTTTGAAGCCATAGCCGAACAAATTGAAAAACACGATTTTTCATTGGACGATCTATTTTTAGTCCAATGTAGAGAAAATCAAATGTTATATTGACCTCCTAGGTCATGTGCAGGTGAATATAACGTTTTATTTTTTCTAGATTGTTGGATATCAGCCAATCAGAAAGCTAGGATTTAATCAATCATATAATAATAATATATAACAATATATATTATTATATATATATAATAATATATATTGTTATATGTAGTAAAATTTAATGTATCTTTAAAGTACAGGTAGCTGAAAGGTAGCCATATGTGACAATCAGTCCGGTTTGAATGCAGGCGTCATATTGCTCAGTTGTATGAGAAGAGCATGTACATGACGGTACAGTACCGATCAGACCCAACATAACAGAAAGTAGACCCAAACCAATATGGCACGCCAAATTCACAAAAATGAGCTAATCATAGTTTCACAGTCGATAAACTAGGTTTAACGGTTGTAAACTATAGTTTACGGACAGAAAACTATAGTTAACGACGATAATCTATATTTTACATCTGTAAACCATAGTTAACGTGATCATCTATGTCTCAGAATTGTAAAACTATAATTAACACTGAAAACAACCATTTGCGATTGCAAAACATAGTTTATCTGATAAATATAGTTTCACGATTGTGAAACTATGATTAACAACTCTTAACCATAATTAACGAATGCAAATTATAGTTTACAGATGTGAATCTATATTTATCAGCAAAATCTATCGTTATAAATTTATTTGCAGACAGATAAACTTAGATTATCATTCGTAAACTATAGTTTACAACCGTTAAATATATGGTATATAGTTAACGGGTCGTTAATTATCGTTAACGAATCGTTAACTATAGTTTAGGGTTCGTAAACTATAGTTAATTAACACCGTTAATCTATATTTCACATCTGTAAACCATAGTTAACGCGATCATCTATGTTTCAGAAGTGTAAAACTATAATTAACACTGAAAACAACCATTTGCGATTGCAAAACATAATTTATCTGATAAATATAGTTTCACGATTGTGAAACTATGATTAACAACTCTTAACTATAGTTAACGAATGTAAATTATAGTTTACAGATGTGAATCTATATTTATCAGCAAAATATCTTGTTAACGTTATTTCCAGACAGATAAACTTAGATGATCATTCGTTAACTATAGTTTACAACCGTTATTAAATATAGTTTTACAGATAAAAACTATAGTTAACGAATCGTTAACTATAGTTTGCGGTTCGTCAACTATAGTTTATCTGTGCAATTAGGTTTAGCTCATTTTTGTGAATTTGGCGTGCCATAAACCAAACCCTGGGTTTACTTTCGGGGTTTACTGTGGGTTTACTCCGGATTTACTTGAGCAGACCCGGAGTTATACCCCGTGTAAATCCAAAGTAAACACTCAGTGTGTCCACTCAGGGTTTACTTTGGATTTACACGGGGTTAGAGTTAATCCCGTTCAGAAGTATATAGACCCCTAAAAGCAGACACTAAATGTGTATTTGGAATATACAAGGGGTGGGAATTACAGGTGGCAAGATGGTAAGATAAAAGACAGGTCAGCTTCACACTTCAGTGTTTAAAGTGGACAACAAAAGCAAACGCCGAGTAAACCCAATTTGAAAGTAAACCCTGAGTGGACCCAAAGTAAACCCCAAGTGGACGCAAATTTATAAAAAGCAGCTGACCCAAAGTGAACCCTGGGAGTAAACCCAGGGTTTAGTTGGGGTCTGCTCTAGTGTTAGGTTGGGTCTGATCGGTACTGTACCTGGGTTCTAGACGTTTCGGGACCAAGATGTTTCGGGACCCGGACGTTTCGTGACCTGACAAGATGTTTAGGGACTATAATAGGACGTTTCGGGTCCTGGATCTTTCGGGACTTAGAACAAGATGTTTCGGGACTTATGTAAAATTAAAGCTATAAGCATTTAAGGAGGTTGGCACCTGAAATAATAGTAATGTCAATCATCCGAAAACCACTTGGATATAAAGATGGGGACCTAAAATGTTCATTTATTTTATTTGTGACCAATGTCACATGCCATTTTTTGGAAATATTGGGTTCTGAACAGAAATGATAATTTTCCTGATATTTTTGCTAAAATTTGACATGGAAATTGATAATCTGAAGAAATCAAACAAATATTTATAGTTTGAACTATTATTTAGTTATGATTTTTATACAGTATGAAGTTGAACACATGTAGTGACTATAAAAGTAAAATCTAAGTCAAAGTTTAAAAATTCTTGCTCTACTGGTGGCTTCAGAGGCCAGTACATAAAGAACACAACAACAGATGTTACGAAATTTTGGAGTAATCAAATTATAACGCAAATAAAAAAAATTATAGTAATGTCATCTTTCCAAAACTTTGCATACAAATAGACATACATTTAATGTCTCATTTAAAAGTAAAACAACTAGGGGTCACATCTCAAAAATTTGAGATATAGCATGAAATAAGCTAATTTTAGGACAAAATTGGAATTAATTTTTTCTTAACTTCTATGAAATATAAGCTAAATATGCCAAAATATATCAATAGAAATATCAAAATAATGTTTAAATATGTTTATTAGAACATCATGAATATATCATAATACACAAACTATCCAGAAGTTTGGTCTTTGCTGAAAATTAGGAAGCTAAAGTAGCAGTACTCTAAAACTAATGAGTTATGAAAATTGTTCATTTCCTTCTTGAAAACCTTCCGCCACAAAATATAGTCCCTTACTAAACTCTTTTAAAATGAATTTTATTTTGAAACAATTTTATTCAATTAAGTTTATTTGGCATTGTAAAATATAAATATACTACAAGAATTAATATGTGATGCAGAATTTTCAGACTAGAGGTGACCCAAAATAGCTACCCAAAACCTGAGGAGCGAACCTCTTTAAATGCATGTTCAATGTAATGATTTTTGTGTGTAAATAAATTATCGATAAAACTTAATAAAAAAAAGGAAATGCGGGTAAATTGTACGTATGTGAAGTACTTGCATGTAATCAGGGATTGTGAGTGATAAAATGCATGGTTTTTTTTCAACATTTTATATGTTGTTTTTAATTTTTTGATAAAAAGGAATAAAAATATAATGCAGCATGGTGTAACCATGATAACTAGTATAACAAATATGAATGAGTAATAAGAAATATATTAGGTAGATGATAACGCGTGTGTTGACAGGGGGATCTCTTCATTAGTCTCCTCATAATTAACACCTGGGTACACCTATACACAGGTCAGGTTACAAGGTGTGATTTGATTGTTTTTATAACAATTATCGGTAGCCCTCCCTCCTTGAATGTTAAGTGGTTTATTCCCACTTTGCCAAAATTGATTTAGATATCAAAGATGTACACCTTTTACTTGGGGGCTATGGGATTTTTAAATTTAACATTAGGAGTTTTAAAAGAACAAAATTTTTCTCTTGTTAAAACATTCATTGAATTACCAGTAGAAGATTCCCTTACCCGGTTTAAATAGCTGTGTAATATCAGTGTAAATGTATCAAATTACGGCTGAGGTATAATAAGATCAACAGTTAATATTACTATTCATTTAGAATACGGCTTCATGAATTAATTAAGCATCTGAGTTACAATTTTAATCAACTCCCGAAACGTCGTAGTGTAAGTCCCGAAAGATCCAGGACACGAAACGTCCGGGTCTCGAAACGTCTTTTACACCAGGTCACGAAACGTCCGGGTCCCGAAACATCTTGCATCCCAAATTCTAGCCTCATGGTCCATCATTATAATTTTGCCAATCCTGTTACATTTGGTGCCAACCCCTGGAACTGACAGGTTAACTCCTGCCAAGGGAAAGAACTTGAGATCCTAAATTGATCCTTAATGAACCAAATGTTATGGCCAAATGCAAAAGGATAAGAGAACTATATGTAATGACACATTTGACAGACCAGACTGAGATTCAAACCTACGGGCCCTGATGCTACCAATGAACTAGGATATCTGCATGGCACCCGCCGGGTGAACTATTGGTAGCTGTCACAGATCATAAAGTAGAAATATAAAAATGTTATAAGACATAAATAAAATGTGCCTTTGAATACCTGCATATAGGAATCACCAGAGATACCAATCTAATTAAACTTAAATCCTTCACGCTCCCGTATTTGATATGTCGCTGTGTGGATCCACACAGTGACATATCAAATACGGGAGCGTGAAGGATCTAATTTTAATTAGATTGCAGAGAGACATTTATTCATGTTATTGCTTAGATTCTCATTCAGACAAGCAAAAAATTTAATAATTATTGCTCTATAATCATTCATAATAAATCATAGACGCTCCCAATTTAAACCAAAGTCTAAAAAAAATCACCAGTATACTAAAAAAAAATTAGAAAGATTATTCCTAATACAATGTTATTTGTAATGCAATTAATATGGAAGATCTATCCGGAAGTTTGATGTTTGTTTAGATTTTTTCAAAGTACAATCACTTCCTGTATACCGCATTTCCTCTGACTTTGTTGTTGCTGGTTGTCCAGGTTAGGAAGGACGTATCTGCTTTGTGAAATATTATCGCAGATTCACAGAACAGGTGTATAGAAGTTAAATGATATGGAATTTTATATGAAATGAAAGAATGAAAAAATTGATTTAAGTTGGATAGCTCGATTTAGTTTCAAATATTGTAGAAATGTTTCATTGAAGAAATGTGAAATCAAAGACCTGAATACATTGGCTATACGTACGTGTTGAAACATTAATACAACCTTAACATGGCAAGGCTTAAATATGCCAGTGATATGGACAAATCAGTCCTCTTAAACAACTTCGAAACTCGGGGATGGGTGCCCGTCGGTCCAGATGATGATTGGAATTTCTATTGGTAAATTTGACAAATAATTTTTATGTCTATCTGCTTAAATGTTTGATTTCTAGATTTATCAATTCATATATATAAATAGAAACTAAAATTTATCTGCATGGATATCAACATATTATTTTTCAACTTCCCTTATCATGGTGTGTGTACAACATGTAAACAATTAACCAAATGTAACATAAAGTTGTTTTATTGAAGGGCGAATGTACAAAGCATAAGGAATGTGTTCAGCATAGACTGTGGTTTTCGCCTCACTGATGACCAGTAAGTTTCTATTTCCCTTCTGAAAGTTTCATGTACTAAATTGTACATTTTTTATTGTGGTCATTTGTTACAAACAGGTATTACTTAGCTTGAGAGAGAGAGAGAGAGAGAGAGAGAGAGAGAGATTGCTTATGCCATTTATGTCAGATTGTCTTCTGAATAATTGCCAATATATGCTTTGTTATGTTCTAGCTGTTACTCATTCAAAAACATAATTGTTTAAAACTCAAAGCTTGCGTGATCCTTAATTAGCATAAGATATATCAACATAGTACAAACTTTTTGATAGGTCAACAAACTCTTTGGACTTAAAATAACCAGGATTTGATCACATAATTTACCTGAATTCAATTCTTATCTTATATGAACTTTTTGACATTCCTTAAATATGACGTATAATGATTTTTAGCAAGTTTCATTGAATACCCCTAGTATGAAAATAAAGCAGTGTTCTAGTACCATTCTTTATCATAACTGTGTTTATACTTGCAACTTACATGTATTTTTATGAATACTTGACTCCAAGCCAGCGATATCGTCAGGATCCAGAAATACATCATCCTCTAGACCATTATCCATTATCTTTAATACCTGGCACTAACAAGCACAACTCTTCTTCCAAATTTTCCGTATTTTAAAGATTTTAGTTTTTTTCTTTATATATATTTACTTCATACATATTTTTGAGTTTTGCTCATGTTTATATGGCTACATGTATGAGGTATATAAATGGCTTGTCCTCTAATTACTCAATGTATTACATGTAACAGGAAGCTTCCAGGAAATTCCTATTTATTCTACTTTAGAATCAAGTTGACATGCACACACTTTGTAAAGATGCATCTACATGTAGATACAAGGAAATTGTTCTATAGTTTCCCGCAAAAATCTAAATTAAATGTTTCGATGCTCTATATTGATCACTTATGATCTGATTTTAGATTTGACTCTACTTGAAAGATCTTTGTATCAGAATTGTTTTTCCTTAAACACTATAAAAATTCTTTTCAGGTCTGGCTTAATTGGATTTTATCGAACAATATTTTAAAGATTTCATTGCAGGCTAAATTTGCTGAAGTACCAACTCACTTCAAATTTGTAAAGTAGATGTACTAGATACTAAATTTATTTTTAATATGTTATAATATATTGTTAAATAAAAATTAAGAATTTTGAGAGTACTTGTTTGTATTTCTAAATACCGTTTCTTATAGTGAGAGTAATTAATTGCTCACGACACACTTTTAAAACTGGTTTTGTCATTGATTGTCACAAACTATGTTGTGTGTCACCAGCAAAACATGGCGAAATTGTTTCAACCATTTCCTGCTCTCATGACAGGCACTTATAACTGAAGTCCTGTGTTTGGCCATCTGTAGTGTTACAATGGTCCATCACCCGAAGGTCAAAATCAAATTTCATTATGAATGGTCATATGTAAGAAAATGCAAAGGCCCATGGGCCTTAACAGTAACCTGAATATAATACAACTCTTAAAGGATCCACAGAATATCAATTTATGGATGAATACTAAAGGGGAATAACTTCTATTCCTCCCTACTTGTTCCTTGTTGCACCTGGATGCTCCTAGTGCAAGGAATACAGAGATTTTCATGCTCCTCTATCCTGGGCTTTTTTCTCCACTTCTCCCCATGTAAGTTTCATGTCTTTGAGCTCCACTATTCTGTGTTTGGTCTGCCTTTTCTCCATTTTTACCTCAAAAGTCCATCTAAGTACCATTCTTGTGATGTTGTTTGAGGGTTTTCTTTAGACATGGCAAATCCATCTTCATTTGTATTTCCTCAGTAATGTCCTCATTTCTTTTGGATTTGCCATCTCATGTAAATTTAAGTTGCCAACTTTTATGAGCCAAGATATTCTCCAGGGGCTCGTTTCATAAAGGGTTCGTACGCCCAGACTTAACGCAACGCTGGTGTAAATACGGGACTAGTTCGAATATATGCGTTTCTTTAAAGTGCACATCTTTATGTCCGACTAAAGCTAAGCCAAAGTTTTTCCTCCACTCATAGGTAGGCGTAAGTTTGGACGTAAACATAAGTAAGCATATATATCTATATGAAATGACGATTGTATTTTATCACTAATGCCATTTAAGATACATGTATTGTCACATTTAGATACTGAGAAAGAACGATTTTTAAATTAAATTCTGGAATTTGATTGCCACGGAAATTTCTCCCGAATTAATGTGCACATGGGGGTTTCTCCCGAATAAATGTGCACTTTAAAGAGAGAGAGAGAGAGAGAGAGAGAGATCATATAATCTAAGGTGAGAAATACATCTACTTGTCAATGTGTTGCATTTTATATACTTACATTATATTTTTGAAACCATTTTTGTTTCTTTCTACATTTACCCTGAACAAGTTTACATCACATTTAGTAATAACTTTATCTTTAAAAAATTATTCATAAAACGTATGCTTTTTTCAAAGTGCGTAATTTTTTCAAAATGCGTTGCCACAATGCTTCCCGAGAAAATAGCTAATATTTTTTTTTTTAATTTATATTTGAAAAGTATATTTTTATAACCTACGATGTATGTACCTGTAGATGCATTAATATTGAATGCAAATGTTACTGAAAATCGAAGCCGATTAAACTCACTGATACTGATGCACAATCATAAACTTAATTTGTGATTCTCTTTTTAAAGTCAAGATATATGATTGATACAGGGTTCTTAACAATGACACATTAGAGTTTAGACAAATTTGCAATTCAAACTGATTTGATAAATACACTTTATAATTTTTTAATACTGGATATGGAATATTGTCCCTTGAAAGTATAAATTAGTATATTATAAATATAAAATGGCACGAAATGATTGAAAACAAAAAATGCATTTATTTTGTTTTAGAACCCCTAAAATCCATTTCAACTGAAATTCGCAATGAAAAAGAACGACAAAGGTCAGAAAATTGGATGTAAACACAAAATTTACAATATGAAACTTGTAAATTTACACCGACCCAGTAAATTCAAAATTTTCAATATGATAAAAGTAATAAGTTAGCACAAATTTTTTGGACTTCCTAATTATTGATAATTCTATATTGAGCACATTACACAAGTCATGTACGTCAACCAAAATAATGCAGAGTAAGGACCCGCTTTAAAAGAAAAAAAATATGATTTTACCATGGTGCATATTTTAGCTGTCTATGTATAAATAGAAACAATTTAGGTCAATATAATTAAACATTATACATGTATTATACAAATAATGCATATATAAGATTCACATGTGTGTCTGACACTAAATAAGACTCCTTGTGCTGGTATTCCAAAAATCATGTACACTACATACCATTTATTAATTTCCGTTAAATGTTTTATCTATTTGCATAATTTAATTTTGACATTATGTGCTTTTTGTTCGGAAAATTGTTGAAGAAAAAGGAATGTTATTTAAAAATTTTAACCTTGGTATAGTAGTTATGTATGCATCTTTGTACATACTGAAACACAAATTTAATTATCAAATCTTAATTATTGTACAGTACTCCAAGAATAGAGTAAAAACACAAAATAATGAAAGCTAGTTCTTGGGTCATAATTCTGTGGAAAGAATTTGGATAGATGACATGTATTACTGACAACTGATTTGTAAGTTGTTATTATACAGTATTACAAATCCCTAGGTAAAATATGAGGTAGTTTCTGTGAAGAAACTGAAATTGTAAAAACCTTATCTAGCCATAATTATATTTGAGTGTCTATGCTCAATATATATATAAAAAAGATACTGGTATTAGGTAGCACATGAATAAAGGCTCGACAGCTTCATGCAATATCAAATCAAGAAATGATTGTGCTCATCTGATGAAAAGAAAAATTATATTTTTTTACTGTGCAAATACATGTACCAGTATGTCTGAAGTAGTTTATTTTCAAATCGAGCCAAGATGTTTGTCAATAATATATAATTTTAACCCAACTGATAGAATTTCAAACTGTTGTTTCAGAGTGATCAGCCATTTTCCAAATCATGTTGAGCTAACCAGGAAAGATTTGATGGTGAAGAATATCAAGAGATACAGGAAGGACTTGGACAAAGAGGGCAATCCTCTGGCTGAGAAGGACGAAAATGGCCGCTATATTCATCTCGGTAAAATGAAAGCTCATTCTGCATGATATATTGCATATAAATATTTCAGTTGCTGTTTTAAAACTACATATGCACTATACATACTATAAAATTATTTAACTGAGCCAGCAGTTTTCCCAATAAATATTTTGCCTATCATTACTTATATTAATTTGTATATTGATTAATAACATGTTTGTTAAAATCATATTAAATGACTCATTTGTACTTTGAATACAAATTGTCCCCTAGTCCATAGTGAAAGATAATTGCAGATTTCCTGTACATGTTTTATTTTGAACTTTTAAATTTTTTGCAGATTTTATCCCCCAGACGTTTATGTTGCCGGCAGACTACAATTTATTTGTAGAGGAATTTAGGAAGAATCCAAACACCACATGGATCATGAAACCATGTGGAAAAGGTTATGCTATTTTTTATGTCTTTTTGTCAGTTAAATCATCAAAAAAATTCATAAAACTTTATTGTTCATAAAACTACTATATGATGTAGAAGGATGCAATTTTAAAGGAACTTTTCCTTGGCATTATTATCCCCCTTACATTTAAATGCACACATTGCCATTCATCATAAGTAGCATTGTCAAGCTATGTTGAAGCATTTAATATGTAAGTTTGCTCACTTTATCTTTCATTTCCTCTAATTAACAGCAAGGGGAGTTGGTATATTCCTGGTAAACAAATTATCCCAGTTAAAGAAATGGTCAAGAGACAGCAAAACCAGCAAGTAAGATTTACATGTATCAATGAACTACATATACATGTTTATAACAATGTATACTGTTAAAGCAAAGCTGATATTATCTTACTGTACTTTTTTTAAGGATTTGAATATCAGTTGTAATTTTTATGTGTTCTTTTAGCTTCACACCTCCTACTTCTAAGGACACTTATGTCATCTCAAAGTACATTGACAACCCACTTCTGATTGGTGGAAAAAAGTTTGACCTTCGTCTTTATGTCCTTGTGACTTCATTCCGACCCCTCAAATGTTATCTGTGAGTCTTTTGTGTTTTAAATTCTGGATTGTTTGCCATTAAAGAGATGCATTATAACTTGGATTAGGGAATATACCTTGATCTTGTCAGTTCTATATATATCATTCAGTATATAATTAACTTGGAGAATAGAGATGACCATTACATTTAACTACCTACATGGATATTTATGACTTTTGTTTTAGATTTCGATTAGGATTTGCCAGATTCTGTACAGTAAAGTACAATGCCAGTATCAATGAACTGGACAATATGTTTGTTCATCTCACTAATGTTTCCATCCAGAAACAAGGGGTAATACTATTTTTTAAAAATCACAATTACCGGTTATTATTTGAAATCTGTTGAAGTTTAGTGATACAATTTGTTCTTAACAAAACAACCACATTCAGTTTCAGTAATGGTTTAATATCTCCTCTTAATACCAGTACATGCTACATGCATATTACTCTGTACTGTAGTTTAATAAGAAAATTCATCATGTTCATAAAAAATACATGTTGCACATATTCAAGCTGCAATGAGTGAAAATCTATTATGTACTGATATTATCTGGATAGAAATGGAAGAATAACAATTTTTTATTACAGGATGATTACAATAATGTTCATGGAGGAAAATGGACTGTGCAAAACCTAAGATTGTTTTTGGAAGGAACAAGAGGAAAAGAGGTACAGACAAATTAATGTCCCTACACACTAGAATTGTCACTTAGTGTTGTAAATAAAAGGATTCTCTTAGATACTTAGATTGATCTACATGTGTGTATAGATATTCATATAGTTTTACTGTCATAACAGGTGGAAAAACTATTTTCTTATCTAGGTTACAGACAGACTCTTTGATGAAATGCAATGGCAGATTGTCCACTCTTTAAAAGCTGTAGCTGTGAGTAAACACTTTTATTATAATACCGTATATCAGGTTTTTTCCGCGTGTATCCAATTTCTGCTTTGTTCGCGACGATTTACGAATCGTGGAAAATAAATCAGCATAAATTTGATACAAAGTTTTGTTCTTATAAAAGAGTTCTCTCTTTGCTAATATAAAGTAAACAGGTAAGTAAAAGTATGGTGAACTGTTTTCAGTTTGTTTAGTTAGAGGTAGAAATTGTGGGATCGGAGGACAAGCGCCAGATAACAGGTATGTATAAGCCTCGTTGTTTATTTAAGAATTCATTGACAGGCTAATTAAAACGGTCACTTTCCTTGCATAAACCGATGTCTAATTATACCTGAGCTATTGGTATATGTAACGGTTCATGGTCTATTGATCTATGAATGTTTGCGTCTCGGAAAATAATTATCGGTAATTATTTCACATTAAGGAAATCGCGTAAATGGTTTCATTGTCCAATTTTTTCATTATTAAAAGTGACAATTTAGATACTTTTTTCCCTCTTACTTCAAAGGTTTAAACAATCGTGAATTACATTTTCACTATGACTTTGAAATGGTGAAAATTTGATTCGCGTAAATTTTATATACTGTTCTAGGTTCTGATTCGCGGAAAAAACATGACGCGGAAAAAATCTGATATACGGTAATACTATCAGTACAGTGCCTGACAAGTACATGTATTTTGTGCCTTTTATATTTCACAATATTAATTTATAGTAAACACAGGTCTCTTGTTTTGACACACTATTTTGATAGCTACGAACTTACTTTTTCATGAAGATTTTACAATACTTTTATGATTTTTTTTTTAGGGAAGCATTTCCAATGACAGGCACTGCTTTGAGTGCTATGGGTAAGAATAAATTTGAATATGTGATTTATTACAAATATGCTCCAAGGGAGCCCTTTTGATAGTGATCAGTCTGTCTGTCCATCTGCTTATCCAAAGCAATTGTCCAGAATATAATTGTTCCCTTTGGCCTGATGTGGCTCTAATATTGCCCATTGAATTTACATTGGTTAAGTTTGTATAATAATCTTAAACAGAGTTTCTAGGTCAGAGGTCAAGTTAGCAGCAAATCTCTGTATCAAGGTGTTTTTATTTTTACACCATTTGGAAAAGTTTCTGAAACCAGCACCCACTGATAAATTCTTGACCTAAGTTTCTATGTCAAGGTCATAGCAGATCACTTTATCCAACTTCTGTCCAGAACATTTTTTCTCTCTTCTAGCATTGGTCCTCTCTAATTCAATCTTTACACATAGAGTACTCACTGGTAAATATGTGCATTGACTTTAAACTTAATTTCTATGTTAAAGATCAAGGTCATAGCAGATATCTGTGTAATATTCCCCCTGCTCCTCAAACTTTGCCAAAAGAGAATCTGTGGATTTTAGCCATAGGTCAAATTCAAAGCATATTTCTCAGTAAAATCCTCTTCTTGATTAGATATATTATCTTCCTTCAGAAACCTACAGTTGATTACACTTTGTCGGCCTTTTTCCATCAGGAGGAACAAAGCATAGTCAACAGTGGGTTTCTGGTGATGCCTTTGTACTAAGGGTTTTGTACTACAACAAAAAATGCCTGTATTAGTAAAGGGTTTTGCAGTGACTTCAAACTAAAGGTCAATTTCATAACACATTCCTTTACAAGTCTTATTCATCTTAATTAGTCCTTTACAAAAATCAAGGTGGCTGAGGTACTTTTTCATGGTCAGTGATATTTATTTGCATTACAAATAAGATATCTTAATTATATTTAATGTAATTTAAAATAATTTAAGTTATGATATCAGTATCCATACATGTAGATGGTCAGATGATCAGTAGTATTACAACTGATATGATATGATGGATGATATAATTTTGTGGTATATTACAATACAGAAAAAAAATGCATCATGTTGCAGCAATTGATATGTGGTATAATTTCATTACAGATATGACATCATCATTGATGATAATTTGAAGCCTTGGCTGATTGAGGTAGGTAAAGAGGATATACCCTCCATGTGGGCGGGATACTGATCAAGAGGATATACCCTCCATGTGGGCAGGATACTGATCAATTTATTTATGAAACTTTGTACTTATATTTGTGGCCTGTTTAACTTTGATTCATATATTCAAATACATGCAAGTTTTCAGGATATTAAAATATAATCACTGAAGAGTCTGGTCCTTTTGCTAATTGTTTGATTCGTTGTAAACATCTGATTTGCACTTTAAACATTCTGGATTGAAATAGGAAGTATTCAAGCTAGTACCACTATAATAGTGTATAATATACGCATCTCTTGCTCTCTGTTATCTTTGTCCAAAAGGACATGAAGTGTTTTTGTTTCAATTTGAAATCCATTTGGTGAAGATACTGTTAGTGTTGCTCAGTGGCATCCTAAACTGAGGATAATGCAATGTTCTTTGACAGGTGAATGCCTCACCCTCTTTGACTAGTACCACCTCCAGTGACAGAATCATGAAGTATAAACTTATCAATGATGTCATCAATATTGTCATTCCACCCGGTCAAGTACCAGAGTAGGTTGATACACAAAAACACCTAATTACAAATGTGAATAAACTGTATTTAAATAAATATATAAAATAGTACTTGTATAAATAATGTTTTAATCAACCATGCAAGTATGTTTCTGTATGTAATGTAGAGTCTGTGGATGGATAGATGGAATGCATAATGATTATCATTAATGTACAGTTCATATTTTATTCCAGTGTAAGGTGGAACAAGATACCTGCAAAGGAGCACTTGGGAAATTTTGATGTTCTGTAAGTTATTAAATCAATTTTTAGAAAAATGTAGGATAAAAATTAAGGCAGTTACTGTTTAATTGGAAAAACATGATTATTGAATCTCACAGTCTTCAAGGATTGATGAAAAAGCTATCTGAACCCGTAAATCAACACGTTTACATAAATATGAAAGAGAAACATCTGACACTGTCATCATCTCTCAAAGTTGAATGAGATATTTATATAAATTTGATAAGAAATATCTTTCCTAATTAAAGAGAAATCTCTTTGATTTTGAGAGATGTTTTTTGAAATAGATTATTTGGTTGAAGAAGTAAAATTTTAACTTCAGTCGATAAATTACATGTACTGTACAATGAGAGGATAAAATATTGTCCATAAAAGACAAATGTAGATGTACATATTTTTTAAAATGATTAATTATATTATACTTAACATCAATTATTTTTATACTAAAAGTTAATAAAGGGTAATTTTTTTTACTGAATTAGTTACATGTACCTGGACCTGTTATTATATATGTACTTTAATTTTCAAATTTCCTTGAGTAGTCAAGTCCATGTAACTAGGATAAAAGTGAATGATACAGCTAGTTCATAAAACATGTACATATTGTAATAGGTGTATTTTGTTTTGTTACAGATATGATGAAGAATTAGCACAGCAGGATGTAATGGGAGGCGATCCAAGAAAACTGGGTCCTGGAACATTCAGAGGAAAAAGGGACGGAAGTCGCCCATCACCGGCTACATGGAAATGATTGTACAGCTAAAATATCAGAAATCTGGTCTGTCTTGACAGATCATTAATGATTCATTACATGTACATAAATGTTTGAACAGTTTGAAAACAGTGGTGTACTGTTTGGAAAATTTCTCTTTTAGCACAGAGAAAAAAAGATAATGAAATCTTGAATGGAGTGAAAGAAATCTAGAGTAACTGTAGAATACATCATCAATCACATTTTTTTTATCCATTGATTTATGCATAGACAATAAAAATTCCATATTAACTCTCAAGTTCTGTGAATTAAGTGTTTGGATTTTATGAAGTGATAAGGTAACTGTGATATTTTTCATTCAAATGTATTACCGGTAATAACATTATTGTATTCATGCATCTATAATGCCATCCAGTTGGATAAGCACTGGCTGTAAAATTAATTTAATAGAAGAAAAAGGAAATTGCCAGACTATGCAGTGTCCTGGCTACTGATCAGCTGATAGGTTATTTGATGTAAAGCTGAACTGATTTTGCTGTCCAACATGTACAGATAATGTTGTAGTTGATTTGGATGTTTTATACATGAAGTATCTTTGTTGATGTGCATTATTAAAATCTATTTTAATTTGACTTTACATGTATGAATTTCTTATAGTTTTAATTTTAAATAAATAAGCAAGTGTGATATTTGATTGTTATTATTTTTACAAGATTATTCTGATTACCATGCTCTGTCTTATAAGGTTCATATTTTCATAACTTCTTGGCCACTTTCTTGATATACATGTACATGTACATGTATACACATACCTTTCATTAATTAAAAGAACAATTGAAGGGGATGGAAGGAAAAAAGTTCAAGACTGTATGTCCCCTCTTTCTAGCAAGAGAAATTGACAAGAATGAAAACAAATTTCTTACAGGAACACACCAAACCTTTGGGATAGAAACATACAACTCATTGGATAATAGTCATATACACTTATACAACCCCGCAGACCGTGAAAGATCTTATGTTTGCCAAACACTCACATGTACATATATCAACATTTCTTGCTGAACAGGTATTTTGTTTAAATCTATAAATAAACAAATTGCAGTTTCATAGTGTTTCTCTCCATTTATTTATTTAAAAAAAAATGAAATCCACCATACACACACATGTACATCTAACTCTTTAACTAGTACATTTCTTTGGAAACTTGTTAACAAAATACATGTATTGCACTTTAATGAGGGAACTAATTTCTATGTTTATATATTGATCTGTAGCACAGAAACAACAAATAAAGACAATTGTAGCTGAATTACACAAGATGGATGTCTGATCCACATAAACAATGAAAATGCACAATCAGGGTACACATATTAAATAATACACCCTAGCATAAATACATGTACGTTTCATCAGGTTCCATGTTCTAGTAGTTATTTTCTTTCCTTAATCAGGTTGAGTTGTGCTGGTACATGTACCTTCTAATAAATACATGTATTTAAAGACGTGCCAATTTTTTTTTATAAATTACCTGTAATGCAAATCTACATGTAATTTTGAAATTCCAGATTTATTCAAAAAAGAACATTAAGCAATTGCAGCAGAAATTGAAGCCTGTAATTCATAATCGAATGGCCTTCCTGTTAGCACAATCTAAAAATAATTCTTACACGTAAATGTTTCATAATGTATGATGTAGAAAGAGCATGTAAAAAAATAAATAAAACATTCCTCTACATACCGTATAACAAAATACATTTAAAAGTTTAGATGCAATATTAATGTACATTTAAGATCTATACTCATATTCAGATCAATATTTCATAATCCTCTGGTTGCATGTATTTATGAGTATAACAAAAACCCCTAATCAATCAATCAAATAATATACAGTGTAACAATAAGAATTAGAGGAAGAAACTGACAGTAGCTGTATTTTTGGTTAAGTTGATGATTTGTTTTTTCTTTTTGTTGCCTTTTATATGTTTTGTATACTGCTACATGTACATGTACCTACCATTTGTCAAAACTAAGATTAATTTCAAATTTTATTTGAATTTTTTTTTAAATCATTAAGAGGAATAATTACAATATCACAGGAAAACATCAACTAACTGTACATACAAGAATCATTTAATTCCAGACCAAAAATTTTAAAATATAATTTCAAAGACCAGTTATTGTTTACAGTACATGTATTTTTCAAATACAAGAAGTAAAACAGTTACTTCTTTCCCTTTTATCCCTCAAAGGTTTTCAAGCATTATAACATGTAGAACATTAGTACTTAAAGTACTCGTGGTCACCTCCAAACATTTGTCCCAATTTTATCAACTGTGCAACAATAGAAAAGTTGTTTATTATGTACACAAAGCTCTAAAGAAATTTGCAATTATTTAGAATACAAAAATATACAGCAAATTTAGTCCCAATTATAAGAGAATGCATGCACATGATTAAAACGAGCATTACGATAAAGAATTTCATTCAAAAAGAAAAACTATCAAATTTTCATAGGCGTTCTTTTGAGACAAAATTTTAAATCAACAATCTTTTATTATAATCTTGAGACTTGAATATTCAAGAATGAAACAACATAAATTTAAAGCTGCTTGGTCCGATTTTTTGGTTTTTACAGTATCAAATAATTTTTCATACAAACCAATTACCTTAAAAAGTTAGGCACTTTCTCCTATTTACACCAGCAGAATCGGTCTCCTTTCAAAGTTAGAAATATTCAAAGTAAATAAAAATAATTTTATTTTGGCCAAACGAAAAAACAAACCAAAATGCATCATGGGTTTTGTTTAGAAAAGGGAACCGTTTGGTTTCGTCACCCAAAAGATTAGGTGTATTTAACCCACATGTTATGCATCGATTGTAAACAAAGCAAACTTCAGAAATATTAGCGAACAAAATGTACACAGGTTTAATTTTAGTTTGCCTGAACATTATGACCTTTATTTATAGCGATGCAACCGTAATACAACCATACCGGTCAGAGGCGAATTTTAACATGAGGCGAAACAACGCAATACCCTTTTATGTCGTTTGTTTTGTTGAAAAATTTTGTACATATTTTTTTTCATTGAAATTCATTGTCTTCATTGACCGGGGAAACTACTGCAATGTCAATTATTATACACATACTTAACATAACCATAGTTTAAAAGCGTACAAAAAATTGGATATAAAATCGGACCAAGCAGCTTTAACAATCACATTTATAACTACAAGCTGTTAAGACCTGATTTTGGAATACATAACTGTGTTTATGTACAATACAGCACTAGTTTGTATACACATAGGTACATGTATTTGTATAAGTTGGTAACACAAATATATCAAAATAAATATGAATAAATAGATTGAGTAAGAGTGTGATCCCTACATGGCCAAACCTTCTTAGAACTTGTAACAACATGATCAGATCCACCAGTGGATGATAAACAGTACTGAATTTGAAAAATTCTGGATCCATACCTAATGGATCAGTCTTTATCCTCATCTTTCAGTTTGATGTTTTCTGTCAGTTGTAAGATGTGTTCCACAGGTTGAGGTTTTCCGTCCTCCCCCACACGACACGGTTGAATGATTCCTTGTCTAATCAACAGAAAAAGATGCAACAATGAAAGACCAAGACAGTGCTCAACAAACTGACATTTATGTGTTATGAAATAAGAATCTGTAAAAACCAAAGTAGTCAGATTTACAGGGTTTTCATCAAAAGGAATAATCTGTAACATGTACAAGGTGTAAAAGCTCCTGCAATATCCAATTTTAAAATAGAACAGGAAAAATGTTTATAGTTTTCCAACCCCTACTCCCAGAATATTTGACCTGAATATAGTAAAGAGACCTTTGAATTCATAGACATTAAATTCATGGGTCATCATATGGTCTAACTTCTGATCTTCCAACATGTCCAAAGCAATACACTCTCTTTGAACAGGGTAGAAATAAACTATCCCAGTAATATTTAACTTTTGGTATTAGAAAATACCTTTGTAATTTGTCCAAATCATTCACCAGGCGCATGGCCTCATATTCTTTTTGATCGTCTGACATTTCATCTGTAGGATTCATTTTGGCTTCCTCCCACCTTCCAGTGATTGGATTTATTCTACGAAAGAAAATAGTAGTTTCTGTTGCAATGGGTATAGTCATACATGTATAATAATTTTTGCATTTTCTTTTTATATACAGTCATGTACACTGCTACACATCTCCAATAAAATTAATTTTATAAGATTATTTAATGCACAAAGCAATGGGGAAACTCATAAACTTCACATAGCTTGTCTACATGAATCAATAATGCTGCTTTTATGCAAAATTAATACATGTATATGGATAATTGGATATTGACTGGGTCCTGAAGACATCTGCCATTTTGTTTGACCCAAGAACAGATCATTTGCTTGCAGTTTCCTTCTCAAAACATGTCCATTAAGACTGGCTTTGGTTCTCTTTTAATTTTACATGATCTTCATGACACTAAACCCTTAATCTGATGTACACCATTAATCACAGTCCACTACTTATCCCTTAATTTGGCATGCTTCTTTACACACACACAACAATCCCTCTATCTATGGTACTTACTAATTAGTCCTTAACCTGGCATACTTACTGATCCCTTGATTTGTCATATTCTTTAGGAAATTTACTGGTCACTTAATTAATTTGGCATATCTTTTGGACACTTACTGATCACTTAATTTGACATACTCTTTAGGACACTTACTGATCCATTAATTTAATTTAGTCTCAGAGACACTGATCCCTTATTTTGGGGTACACTTAAAACACTCACTGATCCCTTACTTTGGAGTACTTTTTATAATAAGGTACTAACTGATCCCTTATTCTGGCATTCTCTTTAAAACACTTACTACTCCCTTAATTTGGCATACTCTATTTCATAGGTCACTTACTGATCCCTTAATTTGGCTTATTCTATTTCATAAGACACTTACTGATCCCTTAGTTTGGCGTACTCCTCGGTGTCTGACTCCTCTGACCCGCTGCTGTAGTCCCCCTCACACCGTCGTCCCCCCATCAACATCCCCCGGTTTGCCAGCAAACCAGCTGCATTGCCATATCCTGTGTACTTAACCATTCTAGCCACTGAAATCATAAAGTATCTTGGAATTACAAGAAAGTAACATACATGCAAATATAGATTCCAGGAATTCTTTGCAATTTTTAATAGGGAACTACTGACTTCAAATGATCCATTACTATTTCAGGAGTAGTTTGCTTTTAAGCTAGGTTTAATACTGCAAGGTTTGAGTTACATGTCCTGTAATAGCATAAATTATTACCTTACTTCAGAAGACAAACAAACATACATGTACATGTATAAACTTACCACTCTCTTTACATAAAATAAATAAAAATTCTGCAACCATGTCCTTTACTTCCGAGGCAGATGTTAGAAGCTTACACAATCTAAAAGATAAAATGAACATAAAACCTATCTCTCATACATGTACATTCCTGATATCAAAAAGCTGATTTAATGTTAATAAAAAAAAAGTTTTTAAGGTGGTTGAGATTGGTTGCTAGGGCATGAGCAGGCCACAATTAATAAGAAAGTTTACTTTGGAGATTCAAATTTGTGACCTGATGAGGTGATGAGTGATGAGTTTGTGTTAGACAGGTCCGGTACTTGTTACTGATAATATAAGTGTGACTGATGGTATGTAACACATGAAGTCTATCACTACTGTCCTCATCATAGGCTATTCATGTACTACAAGTATTATTTTGCTTACTTATTTCTCAGTGTTTTCCCCTCTTCAGGCAATCTTCTCACATCTTCCTTCAAAGGGGGTAATACCTGAATCACACAATTGAAACTCATTCTTTAGTTATGGTATACACACATCCAAAAAAGCTACATACTGGTATGCAAGAAAACACACAGTTGTTAAAAACAAATGAAACTTTCTCTTGATGCCTTTAGTAAAGAGGAGCATTGTACAACAGTTGTTACATGTACATCTAAAATGACAGCATCAATACTTTAACTTTAAATGAACTACATGTACTTTTTATAGAAGAATTTTTTGCATAATTATGCATGTTGTTTACTTTACCTTTAAACGACAAAACTTTCTGATCATCCGATTTGCTTTGCACATTTGACAGAGACTGCAAAGTATTGGGGCCAAACTGTCCTTCATGGCTTTTGAAGGCTATAAAAATAACAAATGAATATACATGTAATTGGTTTAGAACTCATTTTCATTCATCAACAGATAAACTTATTGCTGATGTGTTTTATTTACAAAAGAAGTATAATTTAATTAATCATCATTTAACTAACACACCTTATCAAGTCTGCGATTTAAAAACTCCAGAAGTACTAATATAGCTTCCATATTTTTCCCATCATACTCCGCCTCTTTATTTTCCAACCCAATATCGTCATCATCCTCGTTCAGGGGAGTTAATAATTCCTCGTAGCAATCCGACGGTACATTAGTCAGCAAGTTAACTGTCATGCTGTTAATAAATTTGAAATTCAACATTGAACTACATCATTGTTTAATATGTTTTATTTCTAGCATGAAAAAAATTCCCCACATATAAACTGCAGCACCTTTAATATCTACTAAAAAGCATGAACACACAAATGAATACCTTTGTAGTTCCTCCATTCTGTCCTTCGATTTTGTTTGACATAACAGCAATTCTTTCAGAACACAGACCAACCTCATGAAATGTGCCTCTTCCTCCTACAAGGAAGACATCAATGAAATAAAATTTCAAACAATTTGTAGTGTACATGTAAATTGTCTGTCGCTTGAAATTCTAAATTTCTTTTATTCAGTTGTTGTTGCAAAAATACTAGTGCATACAATGTTAACGTATAAACATGACTTTCTCAATTCATTTTTCCCAACTGACCAATAGTGGACCTGACTGTACTGAACTTCCAAGTATATAAACTGGATGATAACAATTTCTGCCAGTGACCTTGATCTTGCCCAAATGACCTCGAGTCAAAGTCAAGATACACTTGGGGGGTTCTATGCAATCTATTTGTAAGGTACTAAAAGGTAGGAACTCCAACTGTTTCCTTATTAGAAAGTGATGGACAGGCACAAATTATACATTAATTTTTTCAGTGACCTTGGTCTTGTTTAAATCACCTTGAGTCAAGGTCATGATGCACCATAAGATCACAAGCAATCTTTTTATAATCTATGGAATTTTCAATGATTGTCTATGACAAAGGTATGGCCCAGACAGTTTGTAGAGACAGATGGACAAATAGATGAACAAGACAATTCCTTAATACAATGTACTCTATAACTTGGTTTTCAGGGTAAAACAATACTAATGGTTCAATTTTGCATGTCACTGATTTTTCTAAGTATTTCAGATATCAAATATTTCTATACTTTAATCGTGGTTCAGTGTACACTAGATATTATTTCATAGGGAAGACATTAGTATTATAATCAATTTCAAGTGACACTTGTTTTACTGTTCAGATACATGTAAAGAAAAACAAGCTTTTTTAAACTGACTTGCATAATATTTTTGTCAATTGCCCACTCACTTCATCCATATTACTTCTGACTAGAGAAAGATTGAACAGGATCTTTAGAATTTCACAGCACAAGTCCACTTCCTGGTCCTTCAGTCCGTGCTCATCCGCTTCATTTACTGATAAATCCACTACTTCCATCAGATAGGTAAAGCCATGCAGCTCGTAACGAACCTTAGGTCTTTAACAAAATTTACATATTTACTTTAGTTTATAGTTTTATTGAATTGAAGTCAATATGTGTTTGCTTTTATTTTTCATATTTTATCTATGATCCTACCAAAACGAAAACTTGATTAAATAGAAATTTCTTTTGCTTTGTTTTCTGGATTAATTTAGATATAATACGATATATCCTTTTAGTTTTTTGGCAAGTACATGTGGCATATTTTTCAAAAATGAAGTAAACCCATAAAGTTTTTAATTTAATTATGCAAGTTCTTGTGATTTTTAAAGATTTCTGTAATACAACATAATGGACCAAATTTTTGAAAGTTTTAATTTTTGACAGTATCAATATGATCCAAAAGTAGCAAAAAATAGATCATAGTGGATATACAGAAACTTAATAACAATGCAGAATACTCCATTGAAATGACATTAGTACCTGGTTTCTTCACATAATGCTGTCAACAAGGAAAGGAGTCTCATGTCAAAGAACTGTAAATATAGCATCATGTTATTAATACCACTATTATTACATATATGCAAGTTTGTTAAAACCAAAATTTATATATACAATGTGTTGTCATGTGTTGAAAATGTTATGAATCTGCAAAGGATGATGTGAAATACAGCCCACCGGTAAATTGAAAAAAAATAAATTTCGGAATTTTTGTTTCATTTTGCATTTACTTAATCTTTGATATATGTTTCCTTACATAATCCCATTTTCTATCCGAGATAAAACAATCACATGGAAGATATACATCATTATTTATGGTAGGGGTACACTGTTTACATTCAATCCCCGTAAACTTTTAGCTTCGCCCCACATTTAAATGTCTTTAAAATACATGAGTGCAATTAAGTACTGGTACATTTTTCTCCTT
>WFKH01011801.1:18061179-18084804 GCA_016163765.1 Magallana hongkongensis
TTGTCAAAATCTATATACATGTATACGTGAAAGGAGAAAAATGTACCTTACTGCGCTCATTTGTAACTTTTAAAAAAATGAAAAAGTCCAGTTGGCCTTCCCCATTATGAACTGATGCTGTTTACCTTGTGTGAACTGGATTAACCTTTCATAATGCTACTTGTCTGTACCATGCATGTCACATGACATCCATATCGGTAAGCATGTTCGTTGTGACTATATACAGCTTACTCCACTTATATTGAAATCGCTTATTTTGAAATTCCGCTTATTTTGAAATAGAAATAATTCCCCAGTTCTAGCCTCTCATTTTCTTTGCATTAAATTAACGGTTATAATGAAATCGACTATTTTGAAAAATCGCTTATATTGAAGCCACTGATCGGTCCCAAGAGGTGATAATGAGTTGTTTTCATAACGGTTATATTGAAGTACTCCCTGGCGGCTGTCGTCACGATTAGTGACTAATTATGCCTGACCGACCGGTTGATATACAAAGGCGTGAATTGATAAGTTCTCACGTTATGAGTTTTTATACTTCTTTTTAAAAATAAAATTTATTCACTGTTGAAATCTTTGTTTTACTTATACGGAGGTATTGAGGCTAGATGTAATATGGAAACCCCACAGAAAAGAAAAACCTTATATTTGGACACTAAATACGAACTAGTTATGGCTATTGATAAAAGGACAACGCTTAAATTCGAAATAGCTATGGATTTTGAGATTAACCCGAGTACACTTACGATAATATACACGCAGCGTACAGCAGTAATTGAAGCATTTGAGTCCGTTAATTTTTCTCCAAACGTAAAAAAATGCAATTGGGGATTATGATGAGGTTAAAGATTGTAACAACATGAAACTAACTGATATTTTAATTAAACTTTCAAGTACTTATATTACATGTAATCTGTTCACTGTAATAGATAAACGATGACCAAATAATTTGTTCGGGTTTGTTTTTCTATATTTTAGTTCGGGATTGAACTTTAAAAAATGGCGGCCTCACGTCAGTCGATTTCGCTTATATTGAATTACGGTTATATTGAAATAATTTGCATGGTCCCCTGAATTTCAATATATCCGGAGTAGGCTGTATGTCATTACTCTTTATGCGAATGCATAATTTGTAAGTTGTATTTTCAAAGGATGTTAATTATTTTTTATCGCTAAGTTTTCCTTTAACTGGTGAGATTTTGGCAAAAAACAATGTCACATTATATGTAAACGAGTCTTGTCCGATCTGCTTAATTTCTTCATATACATATCCTAAATTTTCCTTTAACTGGTGAGATTTTGGCCAAAAACAATGTCATGTGATATGTAAAGAAGTCTTGTCCGATCTGCTTAATTTCTTCACATACATGTACATATCCTCTATTGTACTAAGTCCCGCCCATTTGATTTATTTTTATTCATTGTAAGGACAAGGTCACAAACCAGAACGAAATTTACTGTTAGTGGGTCTACAACAAAATCATCGATAATGCATCAATTATTAAATTATAAAGCGATCAAAGCTATTCACACTTATCAAGATGTGTCACTTTTTTTACTCTCATTTGAAAAACATCAAAATCATGGTAGATTTTTCTATAAATTAACATATTAAAAGGGCAGGTGACATGTGTTTAGGGATATCATCCTTTTGTTGACATGATACTCTTTATCATTATACCATACCTTGATTTCATGTGGTAGAGTCGGGTCTTTGTAGGTTTTTAGTCTTTGGATAATGCCTTCTACACAACCATTTTTACTGATGAAAAATAAATCATAGATAAGATGATCAAAATGAACATGAATGTCAAATCAAATTCATTAGGATGACTAACAACATATACAGTGTGCATTCAACTTGAAAAATAAAAGGTGACTTTAGTCATAAGTTAAAAATTGACCCAGTTTTCATTAGTCTGTTTTTACCACTAATATGACTGAGTCAAAGATTTCTTTGTCAAATGTTAAAGCATGTCACAGTTACATTTACAGTATTGTACCATCCGCTGACTTCCAGTGGTAGTACTTTACCTATCTGATTACTGTAAATGTATTACATTTGGATGTGTATTCTATTTAGCGTTTTTTGGCAAAAAGTGGCTTCTGCTAAATCATGTACGTTGCTAAATGCCTTGCATATACATGTATGTACATGTACAAGACTATGCACTTTCAAAAATACATTAATTCAAATACATGCTAACTTGTTGAAAAATCAGTTTTCGCAAAACATTGTACACACTACTGGTAACTATGATACATTTACAATATTAGGTCAGCATCTACCAGTGTGGTCCTCGACTGTGGTTATTCTCTGAGTAGCCAGGAAAACATTTTATTAAAATCAAGTTCTACAAACCTGCAAATTCTTTGAGCCAGCTGACTGTTAAATACCAGATTGCAGAGGCATTTCAAGGCTTCAAGCATCACTATTTAAATAATATGATAAATGAACAATTAGTGAATCATGTTTCATAATTGACATACAAAAATTGCTTCAGGTCTATTTTGTGCAATATGCTGTCTCTATAAAAGTGCAACAAGTGTAGATTGATAGTGACATCTGCTGGCAAAAAACAAATAAAAATTTGCATGAAAAAATTCAAGTGTTTTTTTTTTTTTTAACAACATGATGCATGTCTGTGAGTGACTGTATATAGTATGCAAGAGGTCCATGGGCCAGATCACTCACCTGAGCAACAATAGACATAATAAAATCAGCTTTATTAAATCATATCCAAAATATCGGGACAATGAATGAGTAAAATAGATCCTGTATGAAAAGATTTTCAAAATTTTCTCCAGATGTTCTTACGTTGAGCCCATTTTGTAACTGGATGATTTCATAGCTATATCACATATTGAGCATTGCCATTCTCAAAAAGATCTGAAACAACTGTTCATATAAATATAAACCTACATCAAACTTTGAACCCATTGTGTGACCCAAGAATTATCCAGGGCCACAGTCTAAACAGCTGAAAATCAACAAATGTCAATATGCTTGCATATTATTAATACTATATACTATATATTTTTGAGAATGATCAAATTTATTTCCTATGAAAAAATTCACCCCTCCCCCCTTTTGTGGTCTCATCCTTTTTTATTTGATTTTTAAAGATTTTTCTCTACATACTACACTACTGAAATATGCTTCCACACAAGTTACAGCTTTTCTGGTTAATTGAATATTGAAAAGAAGATATTTCTCTATACATTCCTATGTAAAAATTCAACCACCCATGGTGGCCCCAACCTACCCCCGGGGATCATGACTTGAACAAACTTGAATCAACAACCTGAGGATGCTTCCACACAAGTTTCAGCTCTTCTGGCCAATTGGTTTTTGAGAAGAAGATTTTAAAACATTTTTCTATAAATATTCCTATGTAAAAATTCGACCCCCCATTGTGGCCACACCCTACCCCTGGGGATGCTGATTTGAACAAACTTGAATCTACACTATCTGAGGATGCTTCCACACAAGTTTCAGCTTTTCTGGCCAATTGGTTTTTGAGAAGAAGATTTTTAAAGATTTTTCTCTATATATTCCTATGTAAAAATTCTATCCCTCCCCCATTGTGGCCCCACCCTACCCCTGGGGATCATGATTTGAACAAACTTGAATCTACACTACCTGAGGATGCTTCCACACAAGTTTCAGCTTTTCTGGCCAATTGGTTTTTGAGAAGAAGATTTTTTAAAGATACCAACAAATTTTCAATAATTCTTAATTATTAATTTTCCCTTTGAAATAGGGTGTAGCCCTTCATTTTAACAAACTTGAATCCCCTTAACCTAAGGATGCTTTGTGCAAAGTTTCAGGTGAGCTAAAAACACACACTCTCTCTCTCTCTATTTACCCTCTGGGTCCCCATTCTGAATTTCAATGAGATCTCCTTCCTCAACAGCATAATGATTCAACCCCGTCATTTTCATTATGGTGGCAATGGTAATTTCTGACACCATATTGACAAGTTTGTCCTTCTCTCGACTGAACATCCGTAGGGTTTTGAGACATAATACATGGCATCTAGAGGAGTCTGGGGAATTCAGCCTATGAACTAAAGCATCTACAACTTTCTGAAACCAAATAATCAGCATAGTGTCAGTTTCTGATCTTTGAATATTCATTTAGTGGCAGCTTGCCTGTTTCAATCCATTGGTTTTTTGGGGCTATAAAAAGTGATTTTTACAACAATTAAACATTTCATTTTCTTTCTTTGTTTCACTGTTAAGTAATTGTGAATTTTTTACTTCAATAGTCACCAAATATAAGGCATCAAAGAATATGATTAATAAGCATTTTGGGACAGATTTTTTACCATCGGTGCTTTTTAAGTTACCGTTAGATTAAATGAGATTATAGCGTTTGATATTTTTTATTTTCAAATATTTTGGCAATGTCAGATTTCAGAATGAACAATATTCTTACCGTTTTGGAATCTGGTGACAAACCGGGAAAACTGAAGACCTGGGCATTCTGAAATAACAAAAAATACAGTAGTTATTCATTGTCCAAATCATAGTTTTTCTTTCAAATATAAAATAAAATTTACAAAAAATAAGCTACTGTATAAAATAAACCAAAATGTCACGAGAATTGCTAAGAGCATAAAAGATGGATAATTAATTTATGCGCAAATGTCTGAACAATTTATTTCATTCAAAACTCAAAAAATGATGAATACCCGTGTTGTAAAATCGTTTAGAATGTTGCAAGCTTCCTGCTCGCTGCCACTCTGCAACACAGAAATGTGTGACTCCAGCATTTTTTCGTGTAAAACCCGAGAATATTCGTTATCTGTTATTCTTCATCACGAAGCATATCAGTCGAGGGTCTCTTAAACGCTTGCTATTCAATCAGATGCTTGAATTTTTTAGAAGTAGATAACTCAAACACCGATTCTCTTTGAACTGAAACTGATTCCGAAAAGCTGACGGGTTTGTTAACAAAAAACATATTTCTGCATACGGTAAGTTATTTTCATTTAATTGTATAATCACCATATATTCTAGTGTAAGTAGTTGAAATAAAAGGTTCTAAATGGGAAACCCCTTTTATCCAAAAATATCCAAAGCAAAGTAAGGAATGTCTAAAAATAGAATGAAATTCACCTGAAATGAAAGAGAAAGTTGCAGGGCGGTCCAAACCCCATTTATAGCATATTTATCTAATAATCAGAGAAATGCGACAATGGATCGAGTTGGATATCCAACATATTGTGAAATTTGCAAGAAAGGACCCTTTGCTGGCAGTATTCCTGCTCAGGAACATTTTAAGAGCCAAGTTCACTTATCCAAAGAAGCTCAGAGAAATGCAGAAAGGCAAATGTCATCAGGTGAGAGTGGTCCGAGAGGTTCAGAGAGATATATATCAGAGTGTAACGCCTGTGGGAAAAAATTCAACAATCAGTTAAGTGCAGAACAACATTTTGCAAGCGAGAACCACAGAAAGAGAGAAGCCTTCTTTCATTCATCAGAATCGACCTCACCAAAAAACTCCTATGAATACAGTGATATTGACATTGATTCACCACATGATTCAAGTTACCCTTCAGAGAATTTAGTAGACCTCCAACCTAGACAAGCTGTTATAGCTGGGACTGTGATTTCATCACCTACTAGGCCTATTTCTAGTTCCAAAAATCTACCTGAATATACATTTGATGAAATGAGTCGCAAGGGTTTCTGTAATGTTTGCAATCTTGATTTGACATCCAAGGAACATGCTAAACAACACCTTAGTGGCCAGAAACACTCGAAAGCAAAGCAACGCTTTGGAAACAGTATTCAAACACAGGAAATTCCATCTCCAAAGTCTTCCAATACTGTTCCACAAAAGGAGTATGCTTTTGATGGAATGCATGGATATTGCTTTGTTTGCGACATAGAGCTGACATCTCATCAGCATGCTAGTCAACATTTAAATGGAAAACCCCATGCAAAAGCAAAAGCATCTCAAAGTTCCAGCTTTAATCAAACACCTACCACTAGCCCTCAACGATCTCCAAGTGCAAATGACCAAAAGCAGGAATATGTGTTTACTGGTGGAAGAGGTTTTTGTTACATCTGCAACTTAGAACTGACTTCCAATGCTCATGCTCAACAGCACTTGTCTGGAAAAAACCATGAAAAAGCAAAACAAAAGGTGTGTGGTAGTATTCCAAGCTCTCTACCTTTGATGTGTGAAATCTGTAAGAAATCATTCTCTGGGCCTGAATGTGCCTCTCAGCACTTCAGCAGTGCAAAACATCTACAAAAAGAGGCCCTAGTAAAAGCTGAAAACCCCACAGCCCCTGTTGCAAATCGGGAAATTCTTGGACCTGTAGCAACTGCAATTGATAAGACACAGTGGGTTTTGTGTGAGGTTTGTAATGTAAGATTAAATTCTGTGGAACAGCTCAATATTCATAAAAACAGTCCCAAACATAAAGCAGAGGAAGAGAAATTGGCAAGAATGGGAACCAATGTTGAGGTGATGAAAACACCAGATTTCAATATGGATGCTATGAAACCAAGATTTCAGGTCCAAAACACTGGTGCTGTCCCAGCAGCACAAGTGAAAGATGTTGTAGGTCAAACACCTGTCAACTACTTTAAGACATCATTAAGTTCTTTTGGACCAGACTCATTTTTGTCAAATCAGCCAGGAATGTTTGCACAAGAACTGGGAACAGAGGACTTGACCATGGGTACTTTCCACACACTGGACAAAAATTCAATTTTAAATGAAAAATCCATTGAGGTAATTGACTTTAAAGAAGACACAAGTCCGAAAGTAAAATACATAGAAGGTCAGGTTGGTCAAACAGAGCATGCTGGACTTCATGAAGAAAAAAACTTGAAGGAAAAATACAGGGAGAAGGAGGTGGAAAAGGATATGATAAGTGACAAGATGAATACATCTTCCTCTTCTCAGAGTAGTTTTGAAATGCCAGAGCTGGAATCTATTGATTCATCAAAGAGAAACACATGTGATAAAGAAACAAAAAGTAAAAAAGATTTGGAGAATCTAACTAAAAAGCGACTGAATTCAAATGAACCAAGGCCTCCAGGTGCATATCCTTATAACAGTTTGAAAAGTAACGAAACAAGGTGTAGTTCATCAGGTGACAACAATGTATCCTTGACAAGGATTGACAATAAATCATTCATACCCAGTGAGAAAACAGGAACTGTGTCAAGTCAAAGCTCATTGCAGCAGAATGTCAGTTCATCAGTAGCCTCGGGGCATCATGTGATGAAGTCAAATTCCAACCAAACTGGAACTGAGCTTGATGCCAAAAAACTGGATGACAGAGATAAAAAATCTGCCAACCAAAACTCTGCTGACAGTAAATTAATAAAAAGCAATAGCCCTCCAAAAGCCCCAAGTAATTCTAGATCCAGTGGTTCTGCATTAGTGACCCGTGTATCAAATTCCAATTCAAGAGGAGGAACAAAAGACGGTGGTGGATGTACCCTATTATATGATTCCTCCGACTCATCTGACGAATCTGATGACCAAGATGACTTTTTTCGCTGTACAAGTATAGATGTTCAGCAGAGATTGCAAGAGCTTGGAATTGATTCACTGAGTGCTAAACCCACAGAATCGCTTGTTTTTATCAAGCCCAACAATGATGTCAGACCAAGCAGTGGAGTTCCAAAGTATTATTGTGAAATTTGTAAAAGCCAGATGAATTCTAAAAAATCTTTTAAGTCTCATATGGAAGGAAGAAGACATATGCAGAGAGTTGCAGTTATGGATGCACAGCCAAGGAGCCATCAGCCTATTGTAAAGGAGGTTCTAAACCAAGGAAACACTAACTGCAGCCTAACTGCCTGGAAACCTAGGTCATATCAATGGGAGCTGTATGGGAGAGCCATGGAGGGTGACAGAGTTATCTTTCTTCCCACAGGTGAGAACAAAGGAGAATTAAATATAAATTATGCAGTAAAATAGAATCAATATTTTAGAATGCTTACATAAAAAAAGGAAGAAAAAAAGAAACTCAGTACATATCATTATCTGAGATATTTATTATATAAAAAAATTAAAATAATTAGCAACTTAAACTTGAGGTAATATATACATGTACTATAACAAAGACTATATCAAAATATCTGTACTGTCATTAATAATAGTACATCACTGATTGTTTTGTATAATAGGAACTGGCAAAACATTGATATCATGTATGGCCATCAGTTCCATGTTGGAGTTGAACCCTACGAGACAAGCCTTGTTCCTGGTGGATAAGGTTCTCCTTGTTATACAACAGTCTCGCTATCTCGTCAAGCAGATCGGTGACAGAATCTACAAAAGGTGGGGAGAAATTGATTAAAATAAACATATCGTAACAGTCCTATTTAAGCAGTTCAGATGACCTTTATTTCAAAATTTTTACTTATAATATTTGCAGGAAATATTTAAATATATACATGTATTTCCTGATGAGAAATCAACATTTCTAATGTATATTGAATTGTGATTTGATGTCAGACGTTACAAACATTTTGCATCATTATGTCACTATTATAGTAACAAGACAACACATGGGACCTTTAGGATGATATCAGTTTCAATATTTTAATGTATTTTCAACAAAGTGATTGATTTGCTAATATTTAACATTTTCCAGTGTCTTTGTCTGAGATAAAACTATGAATCAATTTTGCAATGTATAGTCCAATCCATTTCATTCATGACTATTTTAATATTTAATCGTACAATTGCTGAAAATTATGTAAATACATGTATAAGTAATAAGGAATTATTCTTTAAATATTATGAGGTTATCAAAACGGTCAGGCATGATCAAATCTATCATAAAGCCTTTCAAGTTTTATTAAATTTGATCACTCCCGACCGTATTTGATCACCTCATAATACTCAAAGAATGATTATTTATTCCTTAATTTAGCCAAGTGCTGGTTGAATAATAGCTCGATCATTTTATATTTATATGCATTTAATTACATTTAAATTTTGTTCAATATTTATAAACTTTTATAAAAGGAAAACTATCCAAACCCAGTTTATATTTGTAATAATTCTGTTGCTAACAAATTTATCCTCAAATATACACAAAAGCTGAATTCATATTGACTGTAACTAAATAAATCCAACAACATGTAAATAACTCATGGTGGGAAGAAATTATTTATATAAATCTAAAGGAAAATGAATAAACAAAGGTTTACTGTTAAGTTTTGATCTGGACCTGACTCCCAAAAAGCTGTAATATTTTACTGATTAATGACTCTCAATTAATTTTATTTACAAAGGACTATATATGATATAAGTCAAATTTGGCCCCCATAATTTGCCATTTTTTAAAGTGTTTCAGGTACATTAAATTGTTGTGTTATTTTTTAGGAGAGTTGATATAAAATATATTTATCACCTAATTATTTGATTTATTTGCACTCACTGGCAGTATATGACGTCAGAGGTGACACTATTTTTAGAATTCAATCAAAATCAATCATTTATTGACATTTTTCTTATCTTTTTTCGAATGGGAAATATAGAGTGATGCTTTGAACAAGAACGAACTTTTTGTCACTTATTAGTACTGGATAGATACATCTTTGGTGAAAATATTTTGTTTGTTCAAGCAATCGCTCAATGTTTTCTTTGGAAATAATGGCTTGAAAACGAGCCGTATTAAGCTAAAAATGCAAAAATGACAGGAAAAGGTAAACTTTATGATGTCATACTTTTAAATTGTGGGCACTTAAATCAAAATGAAGATTATGAAAAATCTTCAAATGTATATATGTACAAAGAAAACAAAGAATTACAGTAAAATGATGATGTTCATTTAAGGGGGCCATTTTAGGCTCAAATCATATATAGTCCTTTACAAAATTATATTTTATATTTAAGATTTGACCCTGAGAATCCTTCCAAACTTGTGGAGCGAAAGTTAAAGATAGCAGCCCTTTGTGGGGGCCAGCAGTCCACTCAAGGGGTCCCTATCTGGCAACATGACCTCATTGTGGTCACAGCTGGTAGGTGGAAAATACACTGTACTGGTAAAGCTATGCTTGCAAAGACTTTGTACCTTGTTATGCGTCTGGAAGCCAGCTTGTGCCTATAAATAGCACTATGGAATCATTAATATTGGGATGGCTAAGTTTTCCTGGATTCATTTATTAAATTCCTTGTGGATAGCCCACAGATTTCAATCATCACTGATTATAAAACTTGATCACTATTCAGTATGCATTAAATTGCATCTACAAAAACTGGCAACCCATAAAAATGAATCTCCAAAAATTAAAATTGATTTCAAAGTATACGATGTATTGAATAGAACAAGTAATACCATAACTTACAAATGTATTCAATAGATACAAACTGTGCTTTGAGTGCAAAACTGTTCATGTTACAGGTAACTCTCGATGGCTCGAACTTCGATCGCTCGAAGTTCTTGATCGCTCAAAGTGAGTCTAGGTTCCCGATTTTTTTTCCTATATAACTAAGCAAATTTACTCTTGATTTCTCGAACTCTTGAACTCTCGAAACCCTTGATCCCTCGAAGTCAAACTACAGTCCTGTTATTCATAATCTATAGTTTTTTACTCTCGATACCTCGAAGTGGCTGTGTATATCCAAGCGTTACCTAATTAACACCTACTTGCTCCAGGCGTTAGACGCGGGACCCGTGTCACGGGTTGTTTATTCAGGCGACACTTGTCCTGCCAGGTGATAATTGTTTTAAGATTGACCATACCAGTACCTAATCTATAATTAACACCGACCGTTTTACGATAATTTGAAGGCGCAGTGAAAATGAGAAATTAATTGAGACAAAACGATAATTTTGAGCGATGGTAAAAATTTTAGAAGTATTAAACAGTAGAAATTATGCTTATCAGCATCATTGTCATTATAATGATATTGCTGAACAACTTCTTACAGCTGGTAAAGGACCCGTAAAGTGAGAACAATGGGTGATATTCAATTATCTAATTTACGACATGTCGTCTCGCAGTCCAGTAGTACTGAACAATCTGATCACAATATGATGCATAAAATAAATAATTACAGTGTATCATGAATTTATTCAATATTTGTTTCTATTTAGTTTTTAAAACATCCAGGTCTGTATATTTAACTGAAAAGAAAACATTGTTTAAGCACGTGCCTAAAGGTAAGCACTAAATAAATGGCTTAATCATAACATCCGATAAGACTAATTTTAAAACCCGTCAGTCAACCCGGAAAATTCCGAACTCTTGAAAACTCGAACTCTTGATACCTCGAAGTTTTTCCTCGGTCCCATGGACTTCGAGTTATCGAGAGTTACCTGTATTTTTTTGGGTATCTTATTTTGATTAAAGTACCGGTACACACTTTCAAGGACTAATGTCCTTTTCATTATGACCTTCAAATACATGTACCTTTCCTGTAAGATGTGATCTCTTTATCACCTGAGTTATGGCATAAGTGCTGGATTTATTTTTATAAATTTGATAATTGATACACTATACAGGGAAATATTTGCCCCCGTTTTAATTTCGCCCCTTTCCCCCTTCTAGTCAGCAGGAGAATTTAAGTCTGGGCGATTTCAAATGTCTCAAATTATCTCTCTTTTGATACAACTTTATTTGGGTGAATTCAAGGTGAGGAGAAACCATTTAAAAGTGTAGAGGGGCAACAAAAAAAAAAGTGGGGGTGGGGGGAGGCAAAATAACCCTGTATACAATAACTGCCTTGAAGTTTCCTTTTGTTGCTTTCACCAATGAATATGGTAATACTTCTGCAGAGCCAATTAGATTTCAAACAGTTTGATCTCTTTAATTAATGTTTCTAAAGATATAAACTTATTGAATCTATCAACAGCGTATTGTGAGCAGCTTATAATGAAGAATGTTTTGAGATGGGAGGATCTGTGTATAGTTGTGTTTGATGAAGCCCATCACTGCACGAAAAGCCACCCCTTCAACAAGCTCCTAGAAAACAACCATTTAACCAGACCCGTGGGCGAGAGACCAAAAATCCTAGGACTCACTGCCTCCCCAGCAGGCAAAAAGACATTTCCTTTCACTGTCACAATGCTTAAAAATTTGATGACTAGTATGGGTGAAACTGAAATCGGTGTCACAAAAGAACAGAAAGCAGAGCTGGATAGGTATGTTGTAAAATTATTCTATGATGATAATGCATTTTCATATTCGCTGTGACAGTCATTCCAAACTGTGACAATATGAGGATGAAGCAGTACAAAGGGAGAATACTGGAAATTTTTAGACTATTATAATTCTATAGTTTAAACATAGGTGAATGTTTGTTTATATATTGAACATTTTTAACCTTATAAAAACAGATAGTCATTGCACATGGTTTCCATGTAAACATTAATGGTATAAATTGTCCAAACGTTTGGAATTTGCACAAATAGATTATTACATGTATTTATGAATATTTTTTTTTTAAATAGATATCAATCCAGTGCAAAACTTATTGTCTACTACAAACCAATGAACGACAATGAACAAAAGCTTCAGAATGAGCTTCAAATGTACCTGCTTAGATGCTTTCTTCGGCTGAAGGCAGAGACTAACATACTGGACAAAATTGATCAAGGCATGGAGCCCAAAGAAGCAGAGGATTTGCATGGAGATATCCTCAACTGTTTGGAAGTTTCTTTAAATGATGCAGAATCTTATGATCAATCAGCAGCTAAAAAAATTGAAAATAGAAATTTGGTATTACACACCAGGTTTATATGCATTGCTCTTAACACTTTATTTGAAGCCGGTGTGAAAACAGCAGTGGAAGAGTTAGATGAACTTATGGCTCTTGATGTAAATTTTAATTTTGATTTTGCCAAAGAAAATAATCTTGATCCTGATAATCTTCAATCTGTGATCAGATTAGTGAGAAAAGATGAGAAAATCATCTTGCCAGGGTCCATTAACCCTGAAAGTCAACATTCATCCAAAATTGTTGCACTTATTCAGACCATTTTGAACCAAGACAACATTGACTGGACACAGGAAAACCCCATGACCCTTGTTCTTGTCAAGGAGAGGATCACAGCCAGCAAGATCAGCAAAATGCTGCAGGAACAAGATGACATAAAGAGAATGGGACTAAATGTGACCCATCTGGTAGGCCATGGTGGAGGATCAGGTGAAGGGGGTGGAATGGCGGTGAATCAGCAGAAGAAAATACTGCGGGATATCAAACACCACAAGTACCATATTGTTGTTGCAACGTCGGTAGCAGAGGAAGGAATAGACATCCCAGAATGTGAACTGGTGATCACCATGAACTTGCCCTCCTCTGTCACAGCTCTAGTCCAGATGAGAGGCAGGGCAAGGAAAGAACACAGCAAGTTTGTAGTTCTTTGCAGTGAGAAGATGGAGGAAGAAAAGTTGTTGGAGCTGTTAAAGAGGGAGGAAAATATGATCAAGGCAGCCAATTTTCTATTTGACAGTCAAAAGAGACCAGAATAAGAAGATGGCAAATTGTATTTTCTGAATTTGCACAGGAATTCTGGTCTGATTTGACTATCAAATAGTTTGTCCTGATCATATAGTTAAGTTTAACTGTTGCAAGATATTTGATGATCATTACAATTTAAAGTACATGTATATTATTTATTCATTTGATACAAAGTATGTAGCTAACCATTTTATCTGTTCATCCAAAATGTTGCTACAGAAATATACTAGTTACGGAAATATTTGTGAATGGAAAAAGTTGGAAAGACAATTTGCCTATTGATTCGTTTCATAAGAATTATCTGCTTATAGATTTATTTGTTTAAAATTGACAAACAATCTCATTATGTTGTCAACATTTTCCGATTTTTGGTAAAGTCTTTCTCAGTTGATTAATTCTAAATGCCAAACATTCCTTAAAATTTTATTTCTTATTGCCTGATGTCATGTGACATAACTTAACATTGTCCATAAGTTTTTTACCTTATGGATCAGTTACACTCTTTAATTTAATTAATATAATTAATCTTAAAATTTTAGGTAAGATTTTTTAGCCCTAAACTGTTATTAAGTATTTTTCTATATCTTTATAAGTCTGAGAGTTCTTCTCAAGGAGATGAATATAGTCTAAAATGACCAATCAGTCCTCTCAACAAGATCGTAGACCTTTGCTATGATTTAAATATTTTGTTTAAACATCAACACAAGTTAAATTTGATGTCAGCCTCAATTGAAATAATATGCATTGATATCGAAGTCACAGGTTGTTGATTTACTGAATGACCGACAATGAAAAAGACAAGCCTACATTAAATATCTGTTCAAGTTGCATGTGTTCTACACAAAGCCTATGGTTAGGTTAAAATGGATTTAACCTCAATAGAGTTCGAAATTCATTACATATTTTTAGAAAAGGAATTGAAAAGTAATAACAATTTCATTGGTAAAATGTAAAGATTTTAATTTAGTTGGATGAAATGAGGTTCATACCGGAGTAAATCGAGATAGTATGCAAATATGATTAATATATGTAATTAGAAGTTGAACAATGTTCGAGCCCAAGTAATTTTCTTATTTTATTTATTTTATTCTGACACAGCGGTGACACGTTTAACAAGATTTTTTTTTATAAGTAACGTTTTACAGGGAGCAACACAATTTGGAGCTCGGGATCGTTTATTTTACACCTAATTCTACACTTGAAATATTCCAGAGTTCACATTATGAAACCACATGCTTGTTTCTTTTGCAAGACAGCACTGTCTTGTCTAGCAGAAAAAAAATGACTGGCATTCTCTACATTAGGAATATGCCCTCATTATTATTGTTAGATATTCTTCAGACCATAACGATTACTTATAATCTTATTTGTTCAAAACATGCACATGTTTTTGGAGTCGTGCATTAACTTTTTTACTGTGCTTAGCATAACATTGCTATAGTTTTGTTAATTAAGACAAATATCAAATATTTGTTAAGACAAAATCATATTTTTTTTCCTTTATTTAAAAAAATCTAGTATTCTGTTTACATATAATACCATTTTTTAATGTTATAACTAGAATATACTAGTAGTTCTTGCTGATATTTTTGGTTAATTCGACATAATTTTTCTACATAATAACATAGTTTCAGTTTTGAGTTGTACAGAGTACACACGTTATTTAATAACTTCCATATCAATCTGTCTATTCATGTCTCAATTTGAATTGATATATCCGACATTTTGCTTCAACAGTTTAGCGGAGAAGTCATGTTAATGACTGAATTTCTTCAAAGTAGAACAATTACTAATACTTATGTTTTGCATGTATGGTTCAGCTAAGGAGCGTTTGTTAGTTTCTTTTGTACCCTGGTTTCCGTGTAAATCTGATATCCCTGTTTTCTGCTTTGAATATGCAAACGAAAACTTGGTTGTCGCCCACTATAATATTACCGGCAATTCAATCGTTGTTGTGTCTGCACATGTGCGGAGCTGCGGCTATCCTGGAAAAATACTTCACAGATCGCAAATGTTTCACACCCGAGTTACTGCCTGCATAAATGTTACAAGAAATCTCTTTTCTCTGAAAACAATTTTGATTTTAACATATTTTTTTGCAGTTTTTTGATACAATGGGATTAGGCACAAGTTCTAAAAAACTAAATTCACTCTCTCCCTTTTTGATATATTTATCATTATGATGAATTTCCTTATGCCTGTACGTTTGAAACTGATATGTATAATTAAGCGACACATTTCTATACATTTTGTTAGTGTATATTTTTTTGGTTAATCTGACCTAACACTGCAGGATAAAATCAGTTTTAAAAATATATTAACAATCCAAATGATCTATATATTTATATGTATAAACGATGAGTGCACTACAACCTAAGCAAATAGAAGAAAAACGAATGTTACCACTACAGAAAATGAACGCATTATATTGTCAAATCTGTTATGTAACTAAGTGTATGAATTATCGTTTTGAAAACATTTTCCGCCTGTTTATTAGTAAGAGGTATGCCTATTTACACTTGTTCTAAATTTCCGATCTTTTTGTAAATTTAGAATGCAAAAGATCGGAAATGAAAAACTGGTGTTATTTTTCTTTAAAGTTAAAACCTTAATAAAATGTGTTAATTTCTTTTATTTCAAATTGTGTTATACATTTTGTCGATTTTTTCATATGTTGTTACAGTTTGTTTGATTGTAATTAAAGCTACGAAAATTGCCATTTTTGTTGTTTTGTTATTAATACTTTATTATATTGGTCAAGTTTGGTTTCGGTTCTTCTGGCAAGACACAGTCTCTTTCAATATATGCCCTTAATTCAAAAGTTATTTCAGTTAAAACTCATGAAAAAACACGTATTGCATCTTGAACAAGTGTATGTATGATATTCAGTTTTATGAGGCGCCGTTTCAATATTTTTGAGGTATTTTCTGACATCAAAAAATAAATATTTGATATCAATAATTCGAATTATTGATATCAAAAAATAATTTTTGATATATCAGAAAATAGATTTTTTGATATCAAATATTTATTTTTTGATATCAAAAATTATTTTTTGATATCAAAAATTATTTTTTGATATCAATAATTCGAATTATTGATATCAAATCAGAAAATAGATTTTTTGATATCATGAATTATTTTTTGATATCAAAAATTATTTTTTGATATCAATAATTCGAATTATTGATATCAAATATTTATTTTTTGATATCAATTTTTTGCATTAAAGTTGATTTTTTGATATCAAAAAATCGAATTCTTGATATCAGAAAATCAGTTTCTGATATCAAAAAATCATTTGTATTTTCTGATATCAGAAAATCGAATTTTTGATATCAGAAAATAAGACCTACATAAAATTACTATCAACTTAATGAATGCTCCCTGTGATGCAGCTGTTGTAGTCTATTAAAAAATATGTTTTAAACCTGTAGATGCATGTTTAGAATAATAAAGTATGCCTAATTTTAAACCTGATTTCATTTTGGCAAGTTTGTCCACATTAACAATGATTAGCACTGGGTGTTGTTGCGATTCCATATGAATATTGAGATGATCCTAAGAAACTGATGGCGACGCATAATAAAGAGGCATTATACAGGCGTACAACAGTTTGCGCTTTCAATAAGACCCGAATTATCAAGAACCCTTTTTAAATTCTTACATCAAAAATATCTTCAAATAAAAAACAGCAAATTTTAGATTTCAAATCGGACTCTGTAGTTAAGCAATTTACTTTTGGGTCAAGGGAGTATTCATGAAATACGTGAAATTTATTTGAATTTCTGATATCAGAAAATATAATTTTTGATATCAAAAAATCAGTTTGAATTTCTGATATCCGATAATGATTTTTTGATATCAAGAATTCGAATTTCTGAAATCAGAAAATGATTTTTTGATATCAAGAATTCGAATTTCTGATATCAAAAAATAAATGTTATTTTTTTGATATCAAGAATTCGAATTACTGATATCAAAAAATCATTTCTGATATCAGAAATTCGAATTCTTGATAACAAAATAATCATTTTCTGATATCAGAAATTCGAATTCTTGATAACAAAATAATCATTTTCTGATATCAGAAAATACCTCAAAAATATTAAAACGACGCCCCATACAGTTTTACACTTTTACTTTGTTTTCAAACAGGAATAATGACTTCAGCAATATGTCATATTTTTAAATGTAGTCAAAGATGATGAAAAATGCACTCATAATTTTTTAAAAAGGAAAATGTGTCTGCAGCCGTCGTCCAAAAACGAAACTAACATATATTATACGATATCGCATGATAAGGCTAAAATGTGAAATTCACTGTTGGCGATGGCTGCCGACAGTTTCCTATTCGTACCGCCAATGAAAATTGGTGTATTTAGATAAGTTTAAGAAAAATGCACTTTTTATGACGTCATTATTACCCTTGTGAAAGTCGAATAAGGTAATTATTTTAGATCCTTAATTATTGAGCATTCTTATGTAAATTGATGCTACAATTTCATTTTTTTCCTATATTTTTAAAATATCTTTCAGAACAGAGCAAAATACATGTATAACTAAACTGTTCCTTTGTCTTTGATCGCTTGTGTTAATTATTGACTGTTAGCAGATCATGGTGAATCAATGCACTATGCATTACATAGAAATTGGGCTGACATACTTTAATGTCTTCTTGGGGAAAACACTGGGTGTATTTCTTTAAATTATGCCCTTTCTTGTGGAATGTATATTATGTGTAACTTTATACCTTGCATTGGCTCGCTAGACTACCCGTCCGTCTTAGTCTGTTGCAAACTAATCTATTGCAAACCGTGTATATAGACATTTTTTTAAAATGCAAAGTGAAAATTGTGTGGTCATTAGAACTTTGTTAAGATCGAACAGAAGTTAAAAGAAATGTATATGTGAGTTATCTATAGCGATAGTACTAATTTGAAGTTTAACTTTTTGCCATTGTTGTATAGAAATCAAGGTGTGCATGTTGTCAATGGATGGCCTGAATGTTCGGCTACTGTGAGAATTCTTTGAAGTGAAGCCTCGATCTGATTTTTCTTTAGTTTAAACTGTGGGAGAGTTGCGTATCAAGTTCGTCTGTTGCGTAATTTTGTGCTTTACATGACCGTACATTCTTGGTTATGTTCATTCGGAAAGGTTCAGAGCATAGATAAACAAAGATAAAAATGGAAGGATATTTCAAATTACTTGTGGTTTCTTTTTCGCTGCTCCATGTACACGTTTTTTGTCAAACAACTCCGTGCGACAAAAGCAGTTCAAAGCAGACCTGTATTTTAGCAGCAGGTTTCGATGATTACCAACTTGCAACTTGCTCCTCAAACTCGGATCTTCTTCAAAATGGATTCCGTTGTGAAAACAATTGCACTGATACTTGCTGGCATTTGTGTATGGTGGAAAAATTTGGTCAGATAAATGGAAGTGTCTCAAGTAATTGTTCCTGCAAGCCGTATTTTCCAGCGCTGCCGTCTTGGTGTTACAATGCCACTGGTCATTGTGCTTTCAACAACTGCACAATTCAAAAGTACATGTCCTTGGGTTGTGCGGAAACTGATCTAAGCGTTTATTTTTTTAACGTTAATCTGTGCAAGATTCTGAATGATTTTTTCCGATACCTTTATTGTGAAACCAAAATTTGGTTGGATGGATTCAGGAAATGTTTGCAGCAATACTTGATTGATAGTATCATCGTAGCTACTTTAGCATGTTCTGATTTGAAAATGAAAGGAGAAACTGCTTTCTCAACTTGTATTCAACAAAACTACAGTAGCAGAACATTTTGTGACTTGCCTCATGAAAGTGACAAAAACGATATCAGAGCGTCTATGAGGTTACTTGAAACAAAAGCAGCAGATGAACTCCGAGGATTCAACATTACCGCTGGTGTTCAGTACTTGAACTGCTCCTCCAAATGATGATACCAGTATATTGGACAATAGAACTCGCCCTCTGAACAGGGACTTAGGTGCATGAGTAAACTTGTTTATGATTTCTGAGAGAGAGAGAGAGAGAGAGAGAGAGAGAGAGATGTCCATGAAGCCCTCTACCAAAATTGTGAAATTCATGGCCCCTGGGTCAGGGGTTCAGGTCCTAGAGTGGGGCCAATATGGCCATATAGTGAAAATGTATTAAATCTTAGAAAATCTTCTTCTCTTTTCCCATATATATTTGAAGAAAACTGAATGCATGGTTATAATGGCCATGAAACCCTCTACCAAACTTGTGAAATTCATGACCACTGGGTCAGGGGTTCAGGCTCTAGGGCGGGGCCAATATGGCCATATAGTGAAAATGTATTAAATCTTAAAAAATCTTCTTGTCTACTCCCAAAGAGAAAAAAACCGAATGCATGATTATTATGTCAATAAAGCCCTCTACCTAAATTGTAAAATTCGTGACCCCTGGGTCAGGGGTTCAGGCCCTTTGGGTAGGACCAATATGGCAACATAGTTAAAATTTTAAATATTTCCTTCTGTACGTTCACTGTTGTTGGAGATAGATAAATTCGTTGTTTTAATGTCCATAATGTCCCCTTTTAAATAGTGAAATACACTGCCCGTGGGCCAGGGTTTGAGGCTCTTTTTTTGGGGGGGGGGGGGATATAGTGAACATGCATTTTTTTTTAGGTCACTTAAGACACTGGGCAACCTATTGCAGTTGGTGGTACGTTGTCTGTAAACAATTTTACATGTTTAACTTGAAAACTTCAAGGCAAATTGTCGCTTGGCCATATTAAATTAAATATGTGTTCTATTTCAGGAAATCCTCCTGTGCATTGTATGCTTGTGTGCATTTTAAATGAAACTGTGAATATTATAAAAGATTGACCAATGAAGGCCTGCAGGTATCTTTTTACCAAAAGTTTACAATTTTTGGACCCTGGAGCTAGGGTATAGATAATCCGAGATTTGTCTGACTCTTGGTTTGGTTTGAACATATTATATTGTATATATAATATACAATGGGTTTGAACACAAGTTCTAGCAACTTACTAGGCTCTCTTGCCTCCTTGAAGCTTAAAATGCAAATATGAGACTCTATGACAGGGATATGACAGTCAGGTGACCGTCAAGGCCTGTGGGCCTCTTGTCTAAATTCTATATCTAAAAAGTTCAAAGATCATTTGTAAAGAAAACTGTTTTACGTTTATATGCATTTTATAGAATGATGTACATGTGTATCAGAGAATGCCTTAAATAATATCAATATATTTGTACTAATAAGTTTTTATGATATTATATATATTTATTTCAATTGTTCGGTGATTGGTAGTACAATTATATCTATATGGTCAGCTACATTATTCTTTGAAAGAAACATAATATGTAAAAAGAAAGTTAAATAAATGTAATAGAATCATCCATGTTGGGCAATTCTTTTGTTATTTGTTAAATTCAAGTGTTGGTCGTTTACAGTTTAGCTTTGTGCGTCGGAATTTTGATGCACTGTATAAGATTACAGAATATGAAGCGCAAACTTGCTCTTAACAAAGTTGTGCTATTCATCGAAGTTGTTTATAATCCTTGTTGTATATATTCTGAATTATGGGTTAATCTGAGATCACAATAAAAACAACAATTGTATCAAGTTTTCTTGTGATCTCTTTCCAAACTCAAAGCATTTTGTATTACACATTTAAAGCTTTTTAAAATATCTTTATTTAAAAATACATTTCTTCAAATTTTCAACTTTGATAAACTTGAACCTGTACCTATTTTGTAATGTTTTTAGTGACAATGTTACTATTGCTCTCTGTTTTAGTCTGGTGGTCCTTTGTGGATCAACAATTATAACTCTTTTGAAGCTAAAAGATCAATCATAACCATAACTTGAAACGAATAAATGCCCTTTCGTGGCCTTTGGGTGGAGCATACAGGCTACATTTAAAAAATTAACAAATAAAATTTTTGAAGGAACATTTTATTATAATTAGTTATGACAGTAGTGACTTTTAAATCGTGAAACTTATAACATTTGGAAAATTAAGAGCGGAGCTATGAATTTAAAAATCTAGTGATACAGAGACTTTTTGTTTGTCATTTATACAATGTCATAACAAAGAAAACTTGGTGCCTCTGAGAGTATTCTATTTCTAATATCCGGGTATATATATCAAAGATTTAAAAACCCGAACCGGTTATTCAATTGCACAATATGCCAAATGAGTTTGAGTTTAACAACATTTGAAAGACGAGACAAACTATGGATTATTCATCATGTCCTACCCAAAAGAAAACATCACCACCACATGTCCTTACAAAAACATTATAGAAATCAAACTTGACTTGATGCTCGTGTGAAAATTAAAATTTGTTTAAAAGAGTATAACAACGATATCAGTATCTACACATCTACATGTATAATGTTGCATTTTGATTGTTCTGATTGCAGATTTTGGAAAACGCCCGGTATCAGTTTATCACTTAATATTTTTTACTTCCTGGTACATTAAACCAAATATTTAAGGGACGAAACTATACACTTGGAATATAGAATGACAAAAGGAAATTCGGTGAAAATGATGCTTCTGAATATTTTAAAAGATGAAAATTTCCACTAACACTCTGAATATAAAGCTTCAGACACCCGTATAGCTGCTTAGTGAGGTGTTTTTTTTATTTTGGTCTTAAATTACAATTAGATAATATCAAAATGGAATGATTTATGCTTTGCATTATTTATATTCCAAACGTATAGTCCAAATATAACAAAGAACCAAAATGATAAAGAACCATATCATACATCGTGGTGGCATAACTTTCTTCGAAATAATGCCGTTGCGTGGCCAAAGAAAAATCATTTGAACTGATTACTTTGTTATTATCATGATAATCAAAAGTATTCAAATCCGATTGTTAGATTTACAAATATACAAGTTAATTAAATAAGGAAGATTTGTTTTTATTTTCTATTCAAACTAATAAAAAAAAGTTTTACGTTAATTAAGCGGAAGTGAATATTTAAAACATTGCAGTTATTTATGACCTGAAAAATAGAAATAGATATCTTTTGGATTATATCACTGCAGATGATATGGCAAAGTCAAAACCATCAAAGTCGGTGACATGTTCACCCGAGGAACTTGACGACATAATAACAGCACCATCAGGGGGCTTGCAGATGCTGCCCAGCAATGCTTATGACGAAGTGTATCCAGGGATCTATGTGGGAGAAGAGTATGTGTGCTCTCAATTTTCAGACTCTATACTCTATGAAATTTATTTGATCGATAGAAAAGTATAGCATAAATGATGTAAAGTTGCAAGAAAACTTGTGTGTTTTTATGATGTATTGTGACCTTTTTTAGATCCATCGGAAAGAGTAGAATTGGACTTCGGAACCTTGGAATCACACACGTAGTAAACACAGCCATGGGGAAAGGGCAGTGTTATGTCAACACAAACCACGTTATGTTCCAAAAAGTGGACATCAAATTCTACGGGTTTGAAGCCATGGACATGCTAAATTTTCAGCTTACGCCTTTCTTTGAGAAATCCGCTGATTTTATTGAACATGCATTAAAGGAAGAAGGTAATTTCTTAGTAATCTTACACCAACAACAGGTGATCTAAATTATATTATTTCTATGTATGACTGTGATTTGTAAATTGAGATTGGTATAACTTATTAGGTGGTGTGATATAATACAACACCGTGGCTTAACTGCATAAGTGCTAATAAAAGGACATTCCAAGGCATTTGAAGTCATCAAAACCGTTTATCGTTATTTATATGCTCTGTAAAAAGTTAAATTCAATTGAATTTGAAAATCTTTACTTTTATAACCACAATACGTATTTCTTCATTATCATTAATTATCAATCGTAACATTACATAAAAATACATTGTAAGTCTCTCGCTCAGATCATGTATCTTTTGTTTTTGTTTTTTTTAGCTCACCTGAGCTGAAAGCTCAAGTGAGCTATTCTGATCACATTTTGTCTGTCGTCCGTCCGTCCGTCTGTCTGTCTGTCTGTCTGTCTGTCTGTCTGTCTGTAAACTTTTCATATTTTCAACATCTTCTCAAGAACCACTGGGCCAATTTCAACCAAACTTGGCACATAGCATCCTTAGCCTAAGGGGACTCAAAGTTGTGAAAATTAAGGACCAAGCCCTCTTACAAGGGGAGATAATTAGGAATTAATGAAAATTTT
>WFKH01011801.1:18084904-18114991 GCA_016163765.1 Magallana hongkongensis
TGGGAGGATCTGTGTATAGTTGTGTTTGATGAAGCCCATCACTGCACCAAAAGCCACCCCTTCAACAAGCTCCTAGAAAACAACCATTTAACCAGACCCGTGGGCGAGAGACCAAAAATCCTAGGACTCACTGCCTCCCCAGCAGGCAAAAAGACATTTCCTTTCACTGTCACAATGCTTAAAAATTTGATGACTAGTATGGGTGAAACTGAAATCGGCGTCACCAAAGAACAGAAAGCAGAGCTAGATAGGTACGTTGTAAAATTATTCAATGATGATAATGCATTTTCATATTCACTGTGACAGTCATTCCAAACTGTGACAATATGAGGATGAAGCAGTACAAGGGTAAAAATACTGGAAATTTTTAGACTATTATAATTCTATAGTTTAAACATAGGTGAATGTTTGTTTATATATTGAAAATTTTTAACCTTATAAAAACAGATAGTCATTGCACATGGTTTCCATTTAAACGTTAATGGTATAAATTGTCCAAACATTTGGAATTTGCACAAATAGATTATTACATGTATTTATGAGTATTTTTTTTTTAAATAGATATCAATCTAGTGCAAAACTTATTGTTAACTACAAACCAATGAACGACAATGAACAGAAGCTTCAGAATGAGCTTCAAATGTACCTGCTAAGATGCTTTCTTCGGCTGAAGGCAGAGACTAACATACTGGACAAAATTGATCAAGGCATGGAGCCCAAAGAAGCAGAGGATTTGCATGGAGATATCCTCAACTGTTTGGAAGTTTCTTTAAATGATGCAGAATCTTATGATCAATCAGCAGCTAAAAAAATTGAAAATAGAAATTTGATATTACACACCAGGTTTATATGCATTGCTCTTAACACTTTGTTTGAAGCCGGTGTCAAAACAGCAGTGGAAGAGTTGGATGAACTTATGGCTCTTGATGTAAATTTTAACTTTGATTTTGCCAAAGAAAATAATCTTGATCCTGATAATCTTCAATCTGTGATCAGATTAGTGAGAAAAGATGAGAAAATCAGCTTGCCAGGGTCCATTAACCCTGAATGTCAACATTCATCCAAAATTGTTGCACTTATTCAGACCATTTTGAACCATGACAACATTGACTGGACACAGGAAAACCCCATGACCCTTGTTCTTGTCAAGGAGAGGATAACAGCCAGCAAGATCAGCAAAACCCTGCAGGAACAAGATGACATAAAGAGAATGGGACTTAAGGTGACCCATCTGGTAGGCCATGGTGGAGGATCAGGTGAAGGGGGTGGAATGGGGGTGAATCAGCAGAAGAAAATACTGCGGGATATCAAACACCACAAGTACCATATTGTTGTTGCAACGTCGGTAGCAGAGGAAGGAATAGACATCCCAGAATGTGAATTGGTGATCACCATGAACTTGCCCTCCTCTGTCACAGCTCTAGTCCAGATGAGAGGCAGGGCAAGGAAAGAACACAGCAAGTTTGTAGTTCTTTGCAGTGAGAAGATGGAGGAAGAAAAGTTGTTGGAGCTGTTAAAGAGGGAGGAAAATATGATCAAGGCAGCCAATTTTTTATTTGACAGTCAAAAGAGACCAGAATAAGAAGATGGCAAATCGTATTTTCTGAATTTGCACAGGAATTCTGGTCTGATTTGACTATCAAATAGTTTGTCCTGATCATATAGTTAAGTTTAACTGTTGCAAGATATTTGATGATCATTTCATTTTAAAGTACATGTATATTATTTATTCATTTGATACAAAGTATGTAGCTAACCATTTTATCTGTTCATCAAAAATGTTGCTACAGTAATATACTAGTTACAGAAATATTTGCGAATGGAAAAAGTTGGAAAGACAATTTGCCTATTGATTCATTTCATAAGAATTATCTGCTTATAGATTTATTTGTGTAAAATTTACAAACAATCTCATTATGTTGTCAGCATTTCCGATTTTTGGTAAAGCCTTTCTCAGTTGATTAATTCTAAATGCCAAACATTCCTTAAAATTTTATTTCTTATTGCCTGATGTCATGTGACAACTTAACATTGTCCATAAGTTTTTCACCTTATGGATCAGTTACACTCTTTAATTTAATTAATATAATTAATCTTAAAATTTTAGGTCAGATTTTTTAGCCGTAAACTGTTATTAAGTAAAGAAAAATTCCAAATATTTTAACTTTAGAATTTAAATATTTTTCTATATCTTTATAAGTCTGAGAGTTCTTCTCAAGGAGATGAATATAGTCTAAAATGACCAATCAGTCCTCTCAACAAGATCGTAGACCTTTGCTATGATTTATATATTTTGTTTAAACATCAACACAAGTTAAATTTGATGTCAGCCTCAATTGAAATAATATGCATTGATATCGAAGTCACAGGTTGTTGATTTACTGAATGACCGACAATGAAAAAGACAAGCCCACATTAAATATCTGTTCAAGTTGCATGTGTTCTACACAAAGCCTATGGTTAGGTTAAAATGGATTTAACATCAATAGAGTGCGAAATTCATTACATATTTTTAGAAAAGGAATTGAAAAATGATACAATTTCATTGTTAAAATATAAAGATTTTAATTTAGTTGGACGTAATGAGGTTCATACCGGAGTAAATCGAGATAGTATCCAAATATGATTAAAATATGTAATTAGAAGTTGAGCAATGTTCGAACCTAAGTAATTTTCTTATTTTATTTATTTATTTTATTCTGACACAGCAGTGACACGTTTAACAAGAATTTTTATTTTTTAAGTAACAATTTACAGGGAGCAACACAATGTGGAGCTCAGGATTGTTTATTTTTACACCTAGTTCTACACTTGAAATATTCCAGAATTCACATTATGACACCACATGCTTGTTTCTTCTGCAAGACAGCACTGTCTAGCAGAAGAAAATGACTGGCATTCTCTACATTAAGAATATGCCCTCATTATTATTGTTAAATATTCTTCAGACCATAACGATTACTTATGTTATATGTTCCAAACATGCACATGTTTTTGGAGTCGTGCATTAACTTTTTACTGTGCTTAGCATAACATTGCTATAGTTTTGTTAATTAAGACAAATGTCAAATATTTGTTAAGACAAAATCATTTTTTCCTTTATTTAAAAAAAAATCTAGAATTCTGTATACATATAATACCATGTTTTAATATTGTACATGTAACTAGAATATACTAGTAGTTCTTGCTGATATTTTGGTTAATTCGACAAAAGTTTTCTACATACTAACATAGTTTCAATTTTGAGTTGTACAGAGTACACACGTTACTTCCACATCAATCTGTCTATTCATGTCTCAATTTGAATTGATATATCCGACATTTTGCTTCAAAAGTTTAACAGGAGAAGTCATGTTAATGACTGAATTTCTACAAAGTAGAACAATTACTTATGTTTTGCATGTATGGGTCAGCTAAGGAGCTTTTGTTATAGTCTCTTTTGTACCCTGGTTTCGTTACAGTGGTGTAGTTCCGTGTAAAACTGATATCCCTGTTTGCTGCTTTAAATATGCAAACGCAAACTTGGTTGTCACCCACTACAATTACTGGTAATTCAATCGTTGTTGTGTCTGCACATATGCGGAGCTGCGGCTATTCAAGAAAAACATCACAGATCGCAAATGTTTTACAACCGAGTTGACGCCTGATTAAATTTTAATTGATACCAAAAATTTTTTTTAATTTAAAACCTTCATTTGAACTTATTTTATTGCAATTTGTTGATACAGTGTGATTAGCCTCAAATTTCTAATAACAAAATTCACCCTCCTCCTTCTGAGGTATTTATGATGAATTTCTTTAATGCATGTACCTTTAAAATTGATATGAATAATTAAGCGACACATTTTATTCATTTTGTAAGTGTAAAGTTTTTTTCTCTGACTTAACATCGAAGGATAAAGGCATTTTATTTAAAAGATATCAATAATTTAATTGATCTATATATTTATATATACAAACGATGAGAGAACCACAAGTTAAGCAAACGGAAGAAAAATGAATGTTACCACTATCGAAAAATGAATAGACTAGATACTAAGTAGTTAAATCAGTTATGTAATTAAGTGTTATGAATAATAGTTTTGAAACCATTTCCGTCTGTTTATTCGTAAGAGATGTGCATATTTACACTTGTTATAAATTTCAGATCATTTTGTAAATTAAGGGTACAAAAGGTTGGAAATCAGAACAAGTGTAATTTTTCTGAAAACCTAATAAGATGTGTAAATCCGTTATTTCAAATTGTTTACGTTATACTTACATTATGTCGATTTTTTGTGTTGTTGCAATTTGTTTGATTGTAATTAAAGCTTCGAAAATGACTAATTATGTTGTCTTGTCATTGGAACTTTATTTTATTGGCCTAGTTTGGATATGGTACTTCTTGCAAGGTAGTTTCTTTTGATATAAGTTTTACCCTTAATACAAAAGGTGTTTAAAACTCTTTAAAATACACATATTGCATCTCGAACAAGAGTATGTAAAATACTCAGTTATGCTCTTTTATTTTGTTTTCAATAGGGAATAATGATTTCAACGGTATGTGATATTTTTGGATGTAGTCAAAGATGATGAAAAATGGCATATTTTCTCATAGTTTTCGAACAGGAAAACGTTGCCCAAAACGAAACTAACATATTAAGTGATATCGCATGATAAGGCTATTATGTAAATATTACTGTGGACGATAGCTGCGGACGGTTTCCTATCCGAAAAATCACTGAAAATTGGTGTCCGGCTAGGTTTTAAGAAAAATGCACTTTTTATGACGTCATTACTACTTTTGTGGAAGTCTAATAAGGTAATATTTAAAGTTTCTTAATTACTTGGTATTCTTGTGTAAATTTCAGGTTTTCCTATATTTTTAAAAATCGCACAGAAGAGGACAAAATATGACTAAAACTGTACCTTCTTCTTTGATAGCTTGTGTTATTTAAAAAAAAATGTTGTCGGTATACGAGTTGACCGTCAGCAGATCATTGTGATTAAACAAACTGTACATTACATAGAAATTGGGAGCTGACATACTTAAACGTGTTCTTTGGAAAACACTGGGAATGGTTGTTTAAATTATGCCCTTCCTTGTGGAATGCATATTATGTGTAACTTTATACCATGCGACTACCCGTCCGTCTTAGTCTGTTGCGTTTTTATCTATTGCAAATCGTGTGGATAGAATTTTTTAAATGCAAAGTTATAATTTTGTGGTTATTGGAACTGAAGAACAGTTTAAAGTTGAAAGAAATGTGTTTGTGAATTATCTAATAGCAATGATATTTATTTGGAGTTTAACTATTGTTGTATAGAATGCGCATGTTGTCAATCGATGGCCTATAAAATGATTGGCTATTCTTTGAAGGGAAGCCTCGATCTGGTTTAACACATTTTTCTTTAATTTAAACTGTGAGAAAGCTCCGTATCAAGTTCGTCTATTGCGTAACGTTGTGCTTCACCTGGCCATGCACTCTTACTTATGTTCATTCGGTGAGGTTTAAACCATAGACGAACAAAGATAAAAATGAAAGGACATTTCAAAATACTTGTGGTTTCTTTTTCTCTGCTCCATGTTTTTTGTCAAACAACTCCATGCGACAAAAACAGTTCAAACCAGACCTGTATTTTGGCTGCAGGATTCGATGATTACCAACTTGCAACGTGCTCCTCAAATTCAATACTTCAGCAAAATGGATTCCGTTGTGAAAACAGCTGCACTGATACTTGTTGGCATTTGTGTATGGTGGAGAAATTTGGTCAGATAAATGGAAGTGTCTCAAGTAATTGTTCTTGCAAGCCGTATTTTCCAGCGCTTCCGACTTGGTGTTACAGTGCCACTGGTCATTGTTTTTTCAACAACTGCACTCTTCTTAAGTACAAGCCAATGGGTTGTTCGGATGATCATTTAGAGTGGTATCAATTTTATAATTTTCTGTGCAAGATTCTGAATGATTTTTTCAGGTACCTTGATTGTAATACAAAAATTTGGTTGGATGGTTTCAGAAAATGTTCACAGCAATATTTGATTGATAATATCATCGTTGGTAATGTTGCATGTTCTGATTTGAAAATGAAAGGAGAGGAGGCTTTTCATACATGTATTCAACAAAATTACAGTAGCAGAACATTTTGTGACTTGCCTAATGAAAGTGACCAAAACGACATAAGAGAGTCTATGTGGACACTTGATACACAGGCACAATCATTTCTCTCTGGATTCAACATCACCGCTGGTGTTCAGTACTTAAACTGCTCCTCCACATGATGATACCAGCATATTGGACAATAAAACTCACCCTCTGAACAGGACTTAAACGCATGAGTAAACCTGTTGTTCATGATTTCATAGAGATTTTCTAAGCAAAAAGGCTTGTTACCTTTTTTAAAATCAAAATTATAGTTAAAAAACAACATGGTTCATGATAATACACTTTTGATGAAATGTTTTATTATTCAAAGGAAAAAGGATGATATTTTGTGATTATAACAGGAGAGATAGAGAGAGAAAGAGAGAGAGAGGAGAGAGAGAGTGCTTTTTGGAAAATTCTCAGCTTTTCAATTCTTTAATACAAGACATCATATTTGGCTAATTTTCTCATATTCCTCACTAGATCAGTATCTTAATAAGCGTATAAATATAAATAATATAAACAAACGTATTCTGGTTCCATGTATTATAAAAACCATTGATTGATATCATTTTCTTTATGTAAAAAGTTGAAAGATGATTTGTAAAGAAAACTGTTTTACGTTTATATGCATTATATAGAATAATGTATATATTTATCAGAGAATGCCTTAAATAGTATCAATATATTTGTACTCAAAAGTTTTTATGATATATATTTTTATTTAAATTGTTCGGTGATTGGGAGTATAATTATATGCGATTCTTTTATTTATAGGGTCATCTATATTATTCTTTGAAAGAGGCGTAATGTGTAATATGAAAATTGAATTGATGTAATAGAATCATCCATGTTGGGCAATTCTTTTGTTATTTGTTAAATTCAAGTGTTGATCGTTTACATTTTCGCTTTGTGCGTCGGAATTTTGATGCACTATAAGATTACAGAATACAAAGCGCAAACTTGCTCTTAACAAAGTTGTGCTATTCACCGAAGTTGTATATAATCCTTGTTATGTATATCCTGAATTATGGATTAATCTGAGATCATAATAAAGACAGCAATTGTATCAAGTTTTCTTTTAATCTCTTTCCAAACTTAAAAGTTTTAAAGCATTTTGTATTTTTACATTTAAATCTTATTTTGTATCATATCTTATTTTAAAAATATGTTTCTCCAAGTTTTCAACATTGGTAAACGTGAACATGTACCTTTTTTTGAGTGACAATGGGTGCTATTGCTCATTGCTCTCTGTTTTAGTCTGGTGGTCCTTTGTGGATCGACAATAACTCTTTTCAAGCTTAAAGACCAAACATAACCGTAATTCATAAACAAATATTTGATCTAATAGTGGCCGTTGGGTGGAGCATACAGGCTACATTTAAAGAATTAAAAAATATTTTTTTTAAATGAACATTTTACCATGATTGGTTATAACAATAAAGACTTTTAAATCGTGAAGCTTATAGCATTTGGAAAAACTAAGAGCGGAGCTATGGATTTAGAAATTTAGTAAAACAGAGACATTTTGTTTGTCATTTATACGTTGTCCTCACAATGAAAACATGTTGTGTCTAAGAGTATTCTATTTCTAACATCCGAGTATATAGAGCAAATGTTAAAAAAACCTGAACCGGTTATTTAATTGCACAATATGCCAAATCGGTTTGAGTTTAACAACTTTTGAAAGATGAGACGAATTATGCACCAACTCAAAAGAAAACATCAACTAAACAACTCCTTGCAGAGACCTCAAAGAAATCTGAAAATTAATCTTGCTTTAAAAGAGTATGACAACAATACCAGACTATCAGTTTCTACAGTGCACATCTATAATGTTGCAATTCTGAATTTGTTGATTGCAGATTTTGGAAAACGCCCGGTATCAATTTATCTCTCACAAAAATACTTAATATTTTTTACTTCCTGGTACATTAAACCAAATATTTAGGGGACGAAACTATACACTTGGAATATAAAATGACGATAGGAAATTGGGTGAAAATGAAACTTCTGAATATTTTAAAAGCTTAAAGAAAATTTCCACTGACACTCTGAATATAAAACTCCAGACATCCGTATAGCTGCTTGGTGAGGTGTTGGTTTTTTTTCGGTCTAAAATTACAATTAGATAATATCAAAATGGAAGGAATTATGTTTTGCATTATTTATATTCCAAACGTATAGTCCAAATATAACAAAAAACCAAAATGATAAAGAACCATATCGTACATCGTGGTGGCAAAACTGTTTTCGAAATAACGCCGTTGTGTGGCCAAAGGAAGTTCTTGAAGTTCAGTCAATAAAACTGATTAGGTTGCTATTATCATGATCAAAAGTATTCAAATCCGATTGTTACATTTACAAATATACAATTTAATTAAATAAGGAAGATATTTGTTATTTTCAATTCAAACTAATAAAAAAGTTTCGAGTTAATTTAGCGGAAGTGAATATTTAAAACATTGCAGTTATTTGTATGACATGAAAAATAAAAATAGATATCTTTCTTGATTATACCACTGCAGATGATATGGCAAAGTCAAAACAATCAAAGTCGGTGACATGTACACCTGAGGAACTTGACGACATAATAACAGCACCATCAGGGGGCTTGCAGATGCTGCCCAGCAATGCATATGACGAAGTGTATCCAGGGATCTATGTGGGAGAAGAGTATGTGTTCTCAATTTTCAGACTCTATACTCTATGAAATTTATTTGATCCATAGAAAGGTATAGCTTAAATGATGTAAAGTTGCATGAAAACTTGGGTGTTTTTATGATGTATTGTGACCTTTTTCAGATCCATCGGAAAGAGTAGAATTGGACTTCGGAACCTTGGAATCACACACGTAGTAAACACAGCCATGGGGAAAGGACAGTGTTATGTCAACACAAACCACGTTATGTTCCAAAAAGTGGGCATCAAATTCTACGGGTTTGAAGCCATGGACATGCTAAATTTTCAGCTTACGCCTTTCTTTGAGAAATCCGCTGATTTTATTGAACATGCATTAAAGGAAGAAGGTAAGTTTCTTAGTAATCTTACACCAATAACAGGTGATCTAAAATATATTGTTTCTATATATGACTGTGATTTGTAAATTGAGATTGGTATAATTTATGAGGTAGTGTGATTTAATACAATACCGTGGCTTAACTGCATAAGTGCTAATATAAGGAAATTCCAAGGCATTTGAAGTCATCAAAACCGTTTATCGTTATTTATACGCTCTGTAAAAAGTTAAATTCATTTGAATTTGAAAATCTTTATTTTTATAACCACAATACTTATTTCTTCATAATCATTAATTATCAATCGTAACATTACATAAAAATACATTTTAAGTCTCTCGCTCAGATCATGTATCTTTTTTAAAGATTTTTTTGTTAATTTAAAGGAAAGGTGATGGTCCACTGTAAAGTTGGAGCAAGTCGGTCTGCGACGATTGTTATAGCTTTCCTAATGATAAAGCGACACATGACAGTTCAAGAAGCAGTGCGTATGGTCAGATCTAAACGAGAAATAGCACCCAACGAAGGTTTCCTACAACAGTTATGTAATCTAAATGATAAATTGCATAATTTAGGACATTTTGAAGGAAAAAAGGTCGACGTCATTTGAGAAATTGATAGGAAACAAGACTCGGTGATAAAAGTTGTGAATGCAAAGGACACATACATTTGTATTGTATTTCATTTGTCTTGTTATTCACGATTGCAGTAGAAATGCTCATTATTCATGTACGAAATACAATGAGCCCCATTTTGTCAAATCGGCTTATTTGGTTAATTTTCGGGACCTTAAGGAGGATGATGTTCAACAAATTTCCTATTAGATATACCTTAAAATTTTGAATATAATTTTTAATCCAAATCTTAATATTTTAGGTTTAAAATTTGAATACTTTACCTTTTTGCATCGTCTTGTTATTCATAATTGCATTAGAAATGCTCGTTATTTATGTACGGAATACAATAAGCCCCAATTTTTGAAATCGGCTACATGTAATAAATGTAATGCTCATTTAACTGATCGATAGGTTTTATATTTATAGAGCTCTTCATCTCAAAGAGATTAATATAGTGTACAAAGGACCTCGACCAACTTTGTTTTATTTTCAAATACTTTACCCACATGTGTATATGCATGTTTGTGTTTGTGTGTCTACTTTTGAGGCATGTTTATTTTTTTTATAATCCGTATTTTACGAATGTCTTAGAAAAATTAAATTGAACTTCTAATTAAATGATTCGCCATTTTACAGAAGAGAGAGAGAGAGAGAGAAAGAGAGAGAGAGAGAGAGAGAGAGAATAATCGGTAAATAATCGAATATAACACAATGCTCCTTCGTGTAATCAATTATTGATCGGTTACATTTTTAATCATGCCTATTCCTGGTGCTATTCTAATGTTCTCCATATTCTTTTGTGTGCCCTCTAGAGTCTGTTTTATGAGATGATTTACAAAATAAATACTTTGAAATTATGCAAGTTTCTTCTTTTTTCATCTGCCACATTATGCTGGATAACGTACATGTATATAGTCTTGATATAGATACCAAAACTCGAGAGTGATTTTGTATTCCACGAACGTTTGATACTTGGATTCTTTAATTATAATTATTAGAAAATTATCTACATTTTTAAGTTTGTCCAGCAGCAGCAACATATAAGGGTTTATATCACACAAAATCGGAATGAATTGTACAATTGAATTAAACCTGATGCGTTTCTATTAAAATGCTAAATAATTTTGACCTTGAAAAACAATATATGGACTAGCCATTTATTCCGAAAGCTAGTCAAAAAAATTCCATTCATTATATGTAATGGATAGATGTCCACAATAAAATGTTGTGTAAAATTTTTCTTTGTTTTGTGTAAATTCATACGATTATACATATAATTCAGATATGGTACTTAATATATAACATTTTATGTTTTTGTTTGTTTGTTTTAGTTGTTGGAAATATGCTCATTAAAATAGTATAACATTGCATTGCTTGCAAAAATGCATTGAAACCTTTAGTTATTCTATATTATATTGAAGGATTTAAGATTTTATCACAACATATATGCCCAGTCATCATAGAGAAAACTGGGTATGTTGTTGTATCCCGATCTTCCCGTCCGTCACACAATTGCAAAAAAACATTAATCATTAAAACAAACCTCAATAGGACCTTTTTCAGAATTTTTCCTCCGTTTTTTTCTCGAGAAAACATTTTATCTCGTCGCGACTTAATCTACAAAAAATCGGAAGTCAAGATATTTAGCTATATATCAGGCCGAATTCAATGAAAAATATCAATGAATTCGAAGGAGTCATGAAATGTTTAGCATTGTTGATGCAGGTTGTAATAAAATTTGTGTTCAGGATTTCCTTTTCGTTTAGAAAATATTCTTGTTGAATGAATATCAAGGAAACTCAGGTGAACTTAACTTTAAGTAAAAAATAAAAGAAGGTTTACTAGTTCCTCTGTTTAAAAAGATGAGCTGACGGTAGGTACTTGGAATAAGGATAAATCCAAGTATCAATGTGTCTACTGGCATGTTAACATTACAGACAGTGGCACTATGTCACTTTTGTCATACTTTGTTCCCTAAATAGCCAAAACTTTATCCACTATAGAGATTTTTATTCAAAAATGCATTTTTTTTTTAAATTCTAATTTGAAAATCTAAAAATCTAGATTGAAAGAAATATCGATTGAAATGTAAACGAAGTAATCAGATTCAATGTGCCAAAATGCTTTATAATGTTTGAAGTATTATTACTATTTAAACAACACACAACAAAAGCTTTACACTTCAAACTTCTTGATGAATAACCATAACGAAGTTTTTTAAAACGTTGATCGATAACCTATTTCTAAGGTCTTCCTTCTCGACAAGCCTCAACGATTCAACTATTTGAATGTTGCAGCTCAACTGTAGTTTAATCGATTGCGTAATTTACAATTTATTGTCAAACTGCAAAGTGACATTATGAGGCATCAGACAACGTATTTACTCGCAAAGCAATGGAAGTCAATTTAAAATTCCTGGTGTTTTCTCTCTCGCTCTGTCTTGTTTTAAGCCAAACCGTTCCATGTGACATTAACAATTCAAGAAAAACGTGTCTTTTGGCTGCAGGATTCGATGATTACCAACTTGCAACGTGCTCCTCAAATTCAATTCTTCAGCAAAATGGATTCCGTTGTGAAAACGAATGCACTGATACTTGTTGGCATTTGTGTATGGTGGAAAAATTTGGTCAGATAAATGGAAGTGTCTTAAGTAATTGTTCCTGTAAGCCGTATTTTCCAGCGCTTCCGACTTGGTGTTACACTGCCACTGGTCACTGTGTTTTCAACAACTGCACATTTCTTAAGTACTTACCGATGGGTTGTCTGCAAAGTGATCTACAATTGTATCAATTTTATAATATTCTGTGTAAAATTCTGAATGATTTTTTCAGATACCATTATTGTAAAACAAAAATTTGGTTGGATGGCTTTAGGAAATGTTTGCAGCAATATTTGATTGACAATATCATCGTTGCTAATGTAATATGTTCTGATTTGGAAATGAAAGGAGAGGAAGCCTTTCATACATGTATTCAAGGACGCTACAATAGTACAACATTTTGTGAGTTGTCCAGTGAAAGTGACAAAAACGACATAAGAGCGTCTATGAGGATACTGGAAACACAAGTAGAAACCAATCTCCCTGGATTTAACATTACCGCTGGTATTCAATATTTAAACTGCTCTTCCATTACATAAACTATTTTCTCAATTCCCGGATAACAGGACTTTACGGTGGTTATTATTCTTGAGATGGGTTGTAAAAATGACTCTCATTGTATACTTATAATTAGATTTTGAAATCAACACACCATGATTTCAGACAAATAGAGTCAACTAAACACTGTTTTTCAGAAATATGTTTCGCTTAAAACTTGTGAACTTTTTTATCATGCCATATTCAACAAGAACGTGTCAAAAAATTTCCATATAAATGTCACGTGATATTCATGTGAAAATATCATGGGGAATTTATGCTAGGCATCACTGCAAGTGTTATTCAAACAATAGAGTAAAGGTTTAGTGATTTTCTTACTTAAGAAAATAATGTACAGTATTTTGATTGCCGTTTTCCAATATATCTTTTCTTTTTTACTTTGAAATGTTCTTGTTCTTCAGAAAAGTTTTGAGTGCTTATTAATATTTTTGTTTAACTTACTAACTCACTAAAGAAACATTTTTTTTCCAACAATATATATTATCTTGGTTAGTTTGATTAATGTATTTATATAAAAGCATCAATTGGTTAGAAATATGATTAGGAAAATAAAATTGAATGAAATTTACAAAGTCTTCGAAAGCCAAAATAATGTAATATATGGTACCTTGGATTCTTAACTTGTTGGTACATATATTGAATTTGTAGTTTTTCTTGGTCTGATGTTTTGTTTTTTTTCTCGTTTGGTATTTTTTGAAAATTTCATTCGAACAGGTAATTTGGAAATACGTATTATATGTACTTAATGTTTTCATATTTTTCATTACTCTGTTGTCTATAATATCTACAGTGATCAAATTGACATAAATGAAGATTTATTGTCCCATTTCTGTGAAATTTGTAAAATTTGAAACGTTCATTGATCTCTAATTAATTAATATTTATTTTTTGCAGTTTACTTTTTTATTTTGCAGTGTAAATAATTAAAAATGCTTTCGAAATTAGCAAGATGAAAAGTAAGAAACTGATGATTGAAGAATAGGACATTAAATTTCAAGAAAAGCCTGTAGACGAAATTTCATAACATATACATTTGAAGCCCATTACACTTAATAAAGATTTATTATATAGAAGCTCTAGATTTTATAGAGGCTAAATTAGGAAAAAACGGTCCCTTCATCGTACACATCTTTAAAGAATATCACTTTGAAGAACATTTAGGTAACTGTGTGAAAACATAACGTGGCATCAAGATGAAATATAGAAGTTCTATACTTGTTTGTACCAAGACTCTAAGGGCCAGAGAGTTTAGAGATTTACCCTAAAATTCCTCTGAAGAGATTTTTATGATTTTTATTTTGGAAATTGATAAGGAAGCAAACTAGTATAAAGAGTTTTTATGTAAAGTCATACTTTCATGATAGTTAGTTAGTGACAAATAGAGTGATGCTATGATTTGGGAAAGGTTACATTGAGTAGTGCAGAAAAAATGTTCTGAGGAAAAGGAATAATGTTCGTAAAATAAATTTGGAGGCTTGTTTTTAGGTTGATATACATGTAATATTAAATACCTCATGACATAAAGTAACCACAAGTTTCGAGATCCAATTTCACATTTACATGAAATTCTGTAGATAAATTCCTTTAAAAAGCTATCAAATGGAACCTAAATAGCTGGAAGAATTTTCAATTTTAAATCGTTCTGAATCCCCATGGGAGACTGTTTTTGCAGGACGGGGTGTGTATTATTTGATTTTGTAAATTAAAGTATTAAATGAATGTGACAAGCTAAATAAACAAAGAGTTTTTTATCATCTGCATTGGAGCGTCAAAATACAAAATTAAAAGATGATGAACATTTATTTAAATTGACATATATATAAATATTCATGAACAAGTATGATGTATAATGTCCTGTACATACTATTTTGATTACATATAATATATATTATTTCCTTTTGGCTTTTCATATCAATACAGGACACAAAAAACATATCTGTTTCAAAATGTGGCAACACCAAGTTATTAATGACGTAATTCTTATTTGAAACACTCATAATGGTTGCAAGAGGAAGTTTTTCTTAAAAGGCATTGATAAAAATGTTATGTAATATATGCACAGACAAACAATTTCTCTAGTGGTTAAATAGCGGAATAAGAACAGTGGTTCAAGATCAAGACACGTTACATTTCTTATTCAAGAACCGGTATTATTTTTTGTTTTGTGAACGTGTCTGAAAATAGTTTACATTTCAAAACCATTTGAATTGTCCTTAGATAAATTACTTTGCCAAATGGCAACTTGTGCGTTTTCAATTGGTTAATTATTCGTGGAAAATCCAACTTTTAGATCTAAATAACACCACCTAATACAGATATTTTCAAAACTTAATGATACCAGGTTAAAAAGGTTTGTCGCACAAGGTTTGGCGGTAAAGGCCAATTTTTGCTAAAGATAATTTTAATTAAGAACATTAAAAGACTACTGTGGACTCATTTGAATCCATGGGCTTAGTGGATACCCCTCATCCACAAATTCATATCTCTAACGAATATTGAAACATATTTTCGTAAGCTATAATTTTTGCGTTGCAAATATATAATTTGTACGTTTACTTAAAGGATTTACATAACTTTCTTTTCTTGTCAGAAACCTAAAAAAATCCTTTCTTATATCTAATTTGAAAATTTACATTTTCATATAATGTATAAATAGTTGGACAAGCTTAAGCAAGGTTGTAGGGAATTGAAATTTAAAGTAAGGATGATATAGTCTATGTGGTTTATATCATTTTCATACTTTACTGATTTGATGAACATTTTGCAGCATATCGAATTACTTTCACATGATAAAAAAGAAAATTTTAATTTGATTTCTTTTACAAGATACATGTATGTGTCTGAAATAATAATCTTTCAGCTGTTGTTTTAACAAAACCTAGACTATAATAACTACTGCCGATATAGAGTCAATTTTCTCCGTGGAATAGCCTTCTCTAGTCCATGTATATAGTCAGCTACAAGGGTCAAGGGGCCTACTTTGGGGGAATAGTTTCTAAATGACATCATCTTCCTTACAGACGTGTAAAATAATATCTTCTCAATATTTAAAAAAAATCAAGAATTTCGGGTTACAGACAGGAGTTTCGACGTTCTCGTCTTGCACACTGCAGTAAAAATCCCGGTCTAGAAAACTGTGAAGTGTCTGCTCTACCTGTATCGCACACACTAAGGTTTTAATACACAACAAAAGAAATACCGTTCAATATCATATGTCGTTATCACCAAGACTGATTATGCAGAACTGAATGCTCTACGCGAAATTAGCAGGATTCACCAAATACTTTTAGATGCTCTCAATTTATGTTGGGTTTTTTTGTGTACATGTCTAGATTTTTTTAGTTTACTTTTGTGTTCATAATTAAAGTGTCAGATGGAATGGGAGTTAACTCTTGCATCTCTCTCATGATTTGTGTTTTGCCTTCAATTATAGCGTATAAATTCAGCCATATTATTTATTACTCCACGAAACCACTCTTTTCAACTTTGGAGTACTTAGCAAGGGAAAAACTACTTAAATAAATCATCATACAGTTTTAATGAAAATAGTCCGTGCAATCCTTTTTACGAATAGGCTCCAGGGATTAAAAAACAAATAAAAACGACATTTAAAGTTCAGAATGGAAGTTTGGTCTTTCTAAATGTAAAGCGGTACTGCTTCCCCTTGTCAGCATAAATGTTGCCTAATTCATTGTACATTTTTTAAAATAAACTTTGATATTTAGGCAAAGTTGTAAAATAATTGATATAAAAGGTAATATATTCCTTTCTATATAAGCAGATTTTTTAAACGTTTTTTATCTTCACTTTTTTCGTTATTGGCAAATCTCACAAATTTTATTCTTCGTTTTCAATGGAATGTTTTCAAAAACAAAGAAAATCTGTACTCTTTGATTTTTTTTTATAAGGAATTTGATGAATTTAAAAATCACATCTAGCATGACTGTATACAAATATCTAACTATGGATCCTCGGATTAATAACGAGAACCAACAATACATTAAAAAAAAGTCTCTCTTTAAACTTATAAAAAGGAAAAACAAATCCCCCAGCTTTTGTCACAGATTTTCGTTTCGTTGAGAATTAATCAGCACTCCGGTCTTTGATCGTACTTAATCCAACGAATTGGACCTGTCGCTTCAGAATTTGTAATTGATTGTAAATCTTTCATTGTAATGGGCGCCTCTTTAATGTTAACATACTTAACATACAAGGCCTTCGTAGTAGACTTTGGAAGAAGAAATAAAAAATTATATATCAATTTCGAAAATATGGACACATTTTGTAATTTGTTCGTATTTTTAAATACTGAGTATATATACTGATGCCTCTCTATGTTCTTTCTTTAGGCTTTCTTTTAGTGCAAATAAAAAAAAATTAAAATGATTTTTAATTAATGTAATGAGACATTTGTTACATTTTTTTGTTTCAAAGTCATTGATAAAATTAGCATCTAACAATTTTATAAAGTCAAACAATCGACAATAACTATTTGGCAATATGTTATCACAAGCAAACACAAAATAATGCAAACATTACTTATTTACATCAAATTATTTCAAAAGAAACAAGACAACAATTATATCAAACTCAATAAAATTAGTTTTATATATTGAGTACATAAAAAATTGCTATATTCAAAATGTTTCAAGCACTATCTGTAAAAAAAATTCTATGCAAATCACGAGGACCTAGAATGGCCACTAGTCTCTCCTCTGGACCCCGGTGGTCCTACATACTTCCGGCAACAAATGCAGGCTATCACAAAGTTCCGGAACTCAGTGTTAAGAAATCCGTATATTAGAGGATTAGCGGCACTGTTTATCAGAAACGATCGAATGAAAATTTGAAAAGCTACCATTTCCGACTTGGAAAAGAGATTCGGTTCATATTCTTTTGAGAGTGTCCTCCACGTCATCAGAATTAAATAGGGCAAGAAACTGATGACGAAAGCAGCTGTAATTGAAAGCATGACGATTGTGTACTTCTTTGTGTTAATGTTTTGAGCATGTAGCTTTTTCTGATCTATGCAAGCGGTGCCTTGGGCATCTCTTGTTGTTCTGCTCTCTACTGTTGTTGCAATACTCATTGGCGTATCTTCGTCAGCAAATGACACTCTTGTTGATTCGCGAACTTGGATATGTCTCAACAACTCGTTTGTTTGAGCCGATCCATTTCTTGCGTTATCATCGAAATCATATCTGGTTCTTCCTGATAACGCAGAACTCGATCTAGTTGGAACTGACACTTCGTCCATCTTTAAAGCGTTGTGAAGACTCTTAGAAATGCGAAGATTTCCGTTGGTGGTTTTGGGAACGTCGATCTCGAACCTTTCCGGTGAGGGCGCCACTTTACTCGTTATAAAAGCTATACCGGTTGCGGTTGTCGGCCTACTGCTCCCTCTACTGGGCGGCAAGGTTATTTCGTCATAATCACCAATGTCTGTTGATTTTGACATGAAGGACCCAGCAACTCTTGTTTCATCTGTGCATTGTGTTGTACTACTTCTTGGTCGCTTGCCCGACTTTACTTTTTTCCGTTGCGCATAAAATCGAAAGCTTCTCAAGTTGAAAATCTGTCTCCCAACAAGACAGTACAGAACAGTTAACGATGTAATGGCTGTGACAAAACACAGAAATAGTATGCCATTGTATAAAGTTATGTAAAACTTATAGGATTCGTCTCGAATTGTCGTACAGTCCTGGCCTACTGCTCCGCTAATTTCTGTCAGGTTTACCTCCACAACAGAGTAAAACACAAAGCTAGGCCAGGAAACGCACACAGATCCAAACAACACGCACGGTATTATTATCTTGGCCATTTTCATGGTGATCTGAGATTCGAACGGCCTGCATATTTTTCTGTAACGATCAACGGCAATAGCTATCAGAATACATCCACTAGATATAGCAATGAGATAGTTGATAAATCGTAAAAGTTTGCAAGCTTCTGTGCTCTCAAAAGTATAAAAACGAATCAGATCGACTAGCTCCAGAGGCATGGACACAGTGCAAACGAGAAAATCAAACACTGCCAGAGCCACTATGAACAAGTACGATGGAGTCGGCTTCAGTTTGAAGCCATAGAAATAGACCACGATGGGGTTTCCGATGATGCCGATGACCATGAGAAGGACAATGAAGACAATGGCGGGAATGAGGGTCTCCACGGCTTCGTCGTTCAGTCTCTGGACCTCCTTACTGAAATTGTGCATCCTGCCTGCTTTGTTTATTCGTTTCACTGAAAAAAAGGAATCCATGCTTTAGCGATGGACCTTGCTTACAATGTACATGTAAATGTAGTTGCATGTGGAATATGAAAAATCGGACAACTACTGCTTATATATATTAACTAGAAAACAAGATATTCTAAAGAGAGTCTTTAATTACAGGTCAAAAATGTATTTACTTTGAAAAAAAAATATATCTGAATGATTGACAATAAATATAACACAAAAGAAGATTCGAGGATATTTCCTGGCTTTTGTTTTGAATATAAATAAAACAAGCATTATGTATCTTATATGGTATCTGAAATTACAGGTCTATTGAATATATGTATTTACTTTGCACAAACAAAATATCAGATAAATAAAAGACGATTGGCAATAGACAAAAAAAAAAGATACAAAGACATTTCCTTGTTTTTTTCCTAGATTAATATGATTGTGTTTAAACAGTCGGGCAACCGAACATGTTGTTCAAATAATTTGAAACTGAAAAAAAAAATGCTTTATGTTTATCAACATAAAGTAGATGTCCTTTCTCTTCCACCTGTTCTTTAAATGCTAATGGATCTGTCAGAATGAAATGCAACTGCCGCATTTACATTTATAGTTTATGGTTAATAAGAACAATTTGCATATTTCTTTTTACTGGTTATGAATTGAAATGCATAAAAAATTCACTTGTTATTTGGATTTTTGCAAGTCATAGCCGTGAAATTTTTTTGTGAAAAGTGAAACACAGTTTCAAAGATTGGTTTGTTTTAATCTGATTCTGTACAAAGGGTTATGCGATACAATGGTCGAGAGAGAACTGGATAAAGTGGTCGAGGCTTCTTAAATCAACACAGGGGTCCATCTTTTATTAAATAGACCATCGCTCTAATGAACATTCGACCTTAATCGGTGTTTCTAAATATTCCTAGCACTTTTAAAATATTTGATATCATGACATCCAGATTTCGCGCTTGCACAAAAACATACATACATACATACATCAGAGAAAACATGTGTTTGCGTTTGAAACAAATTCCTTCCTTCAAAAACAAAAGCATACTTTGTAAGATAAACATGTATAGGAGTGAGAAAACTTTCAGTTTATGTTCTTTTCGATCAAATATGTAAAGAAATAAATTACTCACCATTTTTTCACTTCAGTTAGCGCTACACTGTCTGAAAACGAAAAGACACATTAGCATTATACACAAACCAGCTCTCCTGTCACAAACCGATACAAAGAGACCACAGCAGGATTCTCCTAAATGGGAAAGGTTGCAACTTAGAGGGAACGGCCGGTTATAATCTCTAAACCTTGTTTCGATAGTCCATTTAAATGAAAATAAAATATATATGTATTTAAGTTTGACACAGATTGACACCAAAGTGAAAAGATTTCAATTTCTAATTCACTCTTTAAACCGTAAACAGTTTAAAAAGAGACCTACTTATTTTCTTTACGATCGCATTTATAAACGCCAATTAAATACACAAGGTCTTACTCAGTAAAAGAGGGAAGAGGTGCCGCCGTTGCTTCATCGGTGAAATTGCACAGTATTCTATGTGTTTATCTTGTAACAAAGAAATTCAATCATCATCGTTGTGGTTTTACATTTAAATGCAGTGCAACCGAATTCAACTACTTCAAATTATATTGACCAGTAGTATTAGGGGAAGGATTTTTTTTCCTTACATTTTAATTCTTCTATTTATAACACGATAAATAACCGACCAAATTTAAAAAGAAATTGAATAGAAAAATTGAGAGATATATGTATAAATTATGTTGTCAGAAGTATTTAATAAAAAAAAAAAAATAATGTATATACACACATCAGTATAAATGCACTCTCCACTCTAAAAGCACATGACAAGATTTGCACACTCTGAAAGGGAAATACATTCAGAGTATTTATATACCAAATTTAGTTTTAGGAGTATCAAAGTACCAATGATTATTCACATATGACTTACATTTAAACGACTTTGGTTTTTTGGACCGTCTGTAAATTGAAAAGTTTTTTGGGGGCTGAGAAAAATCAAATAGCATAAAGATTAACTGAGTAATTTCAACACGGTGTGAGCCATATTTTGTAGGGGAATAAAATACAAAATACAAATAATAATACAAAATATCGATTAATATTAATCATTTAAACTTATTTTAAGGAAGAAATTACCCAAAGGGCAGATCACCCTGATTGCATAAAAATAAACTTAATAAGAGTAGAAGTAGAATTCTCAGTGTACAGTGTAAAGAAGGTCCTTAAAGACCGATTATTTTAGTGGTTGCTGTATTTCTGGCGAGAGCGTGGTTTAATGATTTCGAGTCTGCCTGCGGTGGAGACATTCATTAATAATTTTAAAACCAGAAATACACTGAATGACCGTGTTATTATATACCAATTGATGGGTTTTTTTTTTCAATATTCAGTTGAACAAATGATTATTAAAACAGTAAATGTATATTTCATTCGTATAAATGTTTCGTGTTTTGTGTTGTTCATTTTTTCTCTATGTTAAAAGCACATTTATATTGTGGAAATACTCAAATACATGTAGTTTTGAATTCATAAATTGGCCATGTATTCTAGAACATCTGTTGAAATCATTTATAACAACTTAAAAATATCTTGTTTTTCATTTAAAAAATTTATTTATCTCGTGTATATTTTTTAAACAAAAAATGCAATAATTTACTTTGTTGGTTACCTATTCCTTAAGTCTTATTAATCCCACACCAACCCAGTCTAATTATCTTGAATTAATAAATTTTAAATTTTTTCTAATGATTTTTAATTTTTTTTTTACTTTTATACATATGACGCTTTATTAAATACGAGCATGTGTTTGACATTTACTGTTTATTGTTATCCAGACAGAAAGTTTGTGAAAATTTCGTTAACGAACTTATTAAAGGTTCTTAAATCGCTCAAATGGATTACAAAGTAAAATTTATTAGAGAGCCTTTTTTTGAATATCTTGTTTACCAACACAAAAAATGTACTTACCTCACTGACCCATCGTAAATCTAAATCAAAATTCTTTAGTAACAAAGAGGATCAACGATTGTTATCTGTGAATTGACATATTCTTTTTCTTCCTTACGTGCTTGGTATAATCAGTCAGCTGTATTGAGTCCATGTGTATGAAGAATGACCGTAGCGGCTATCTTGTGTGCCAACGTTTTCTTGAGACAAAGATGATTAGGATATATCAAGTCCCGTCGCCAGAGTACTAAGCTACGTTTAAACCGCTCTCGATGTATAGGTATTTATCTGTATATCTATCTATCACTGTACATAACAGCCAATGTCCATTAAAGACAACTTATGGTGATATTTTCAGTCCAAGCTATGAATTTTTATTTATCATTACACATAATATGTTCTTTCACTTTCCTTTTTGTCGATATATATATATATATATATAAGGAAGGCTGCATGTGAATGCAAATTATTTTTTTCTGAATAAGGAGGAGTGAGGTTGGTCTGTCAGGGAGCGAAACGAATGGCTGAAGACAATTTTTGATTTAAATGAAACCATTTAAAATCATCATTACATGAATCAACATGAGACAGGGTGTAAACGGTTTGTATTTAATTGTAAATTTTGCATAAGGTATGTGATAGGGTTATATATAATATTTTATCCAACAGCACCGATTTTTTCACAAATTTTAACTTTCTGACTTAGACTGGTTTACAAAAGCGGAAATATATAATAATTTTAAAAAAAAAACACCTTGCATTTGATTTAGGACTTTCTATCGGAAACTTCTATAATTGATTATTTAATAAAAATTTATAACAAAATGGATGATAGTAAGACTAGTCTAGTAATGCATTATTACTGTATCAAAACATTCGTCGTTGATGCTTTCGGAGAAATAAAGTTCAATGGAAGAAAAAATTTCATGGTAAGACAACTTGTAAAATAAATATCTGCATCAACTCTTAAAAAAATTCTTTTTGAAAAAAAATCTGTCTCCTCTTCATCACTAAAAAAATTAATTGATTACGTCATAAATCAGAGATTAAAAAAAATAAGACTGACTTTGAAAATTAAAACCACAAATTCCTGCGATCAATTTTTTGTAAAAATATATAAAAAATCTTTACCTTTTGAATTAATGTTTATTTTTCAGGACAGCCAAGTCCATGCAGTATACACGTAAAATTTCTTTGTCGATAGACTTTCGCAAAGTGTCCAAATGCTGGATTCTGTCGAACTTTTATTGTGCTCTTGAATTTCACAAGTATTTATTCAAATCAAACTAAATTTTCAGCTTTCTGATTTTTTAAATTTCTTATTTCTTTCATAAGGCTGCATTCTGAAGGAAAAAACCCAATCCATCCTGTTCCATGACATTCATTTGGGAGGATTAGATATTTCCGAGAACATAGATATTGAACACTTTGGGTTAACATCCGCAGAACGGAAAACTATCTAATCATACATGAAAGTATTATCATAATGTAGGTTTTCAAAAGAAATTATTTGAATTATCTATTAAACCATAAGTTATTTTTTTTTTGTCCTTCATACTGATATAAACAGTGCTTGGCTGATCTATCAGCAGCAATGTCCTTTCCAAAGATTTAGATTCTTTTGAATCAAAGTCATGTAGAAATTTTGATTAATCTAAATTTTGTACAGGACAGCAAAACAAAAGTTAAACATTGCCAGTGGTGTTGTTTGGATCTCGTGATCCGAATTGAGGCAAATTGAGCGATATCAAAGGCCGGTGCATGGTTCGAATCGAATAGACGAGTCCTTAAATTGATCAAGACGAAAGCTCGGTGTCCAGATTAAAGGGTTTTTTCTATCAACGAATTCGAACTAATTTTATCTAAAGGTTGTCAGATATAGGTAGTCGGCGCACCGTTTTATTTCATTTTGATTTTCAAAAAGAGAACGGTGCGCGATGTTGTTTTTCGTTTTATTATACCGTTAATTGTAATAATGATATCGCGTATTTATCTGTGTAAATCCATTAAAATGAAGAAAAAAGCCATGTACTTATCTTATTTAGTTGGGGAAAACCACGGTCCAACTAGAATATAGATTATATAACATGTGAGGCAAAAAAAATTATCCACATTTTTTATAAAATATACAATGGCTGGTCTCAAGTACTAAAATAATACATATACCAATGATTTTTGGTACAAAATTAGGATTTTGAGGATTGGCGCGAAAATGGTTTTTCCTTCTTTTTTTTTTTTTTTTTTTTTTTTTTCTTTATTTTTATTTTCGATAATCCCCCCCCCCCCCCCCCTCGGATTCAATTTGCTTCCGACGCCTATGTGATATAGATCATGAAGGCAAAGGCGTGTTGTAGAGAAGCGATTTCTAATTTGTTAACATTGCGCCCCACCTTGTTTCACAAGAAATTCAGATGACGCAGCAGAAACTAACAAAGACAGTTGCCTATCTCTCCATACTTGCTAATTAAGAAAACATAGTAAGATAAGATTAATCATTACCTGTTATGATTGTCTATTGCCAATATAAACACCTTTGTTTCCCCTTAAATGGATTTTTAATACCGTATAGTAGACTAATACTTGTAAACAGTATGGTTAACCATTTACTACGTATAATTTGAGTAAAAATAAATTGTAGATGCTAAAAAATAACCCCTCCCCCCAAAAAACCCAACAAAAACAACAACAAACAAACAAAAAGAAAAAAACCCCAAAAAACAAACAAACAAACAAATAAAAAAAAAGAAAAGAATAACTAAACAAACAATACTTTTTTCAGTGACACATGCTTTTAAGGGCGACATTATTCGAAACTTCGTGCATCTCTCTTGTGCTTTAGTTGAAATACAATAAACCTCATTTAAGTCATGGGGGGGGGGGGGGGTTACTAAAGTGACCTTTAACCCCATGGAGTCTTCACGTATATTGTACAATAGTTACACGTAGAAGGTCTCTGTAATTGCGGCTTGTATACAATGTGTTAATGAAGAACAGAGTTACATTGGTTAAAACTAGGGACACGAATGTACCTAATAGGACGAAAGCAGGAACTAATCACGCGTCGTTTTGCAAATGTAGTAACCACGACAACAGCTCTGAAACATTATTAATATGGTTAAAAGATCCAAAAGTTTCAATTTGAAGATTTTATTGGTACATATTGAATCATGAGAAAACGTATAACTTGTAGTTTGGTTGGTGATGCTATGGTGGGAAAATCCAATCTTCTACGATGTTACCTGGGAAAGACGTTAATTGATACGTATGCTCCGACTGTGTTTTCAACATTTAAAGGTAAAAAGGCCTCAATATTGTAAAAAATATATAGTTTTCTTTATTTGTTCATATTTACATTTTCCAGCGTCTTTGTCTGTGATAACACTACGAATCGATTTTGTAACGTATGATTCAATAAATTTCATCAATTACTATTTCAATATTGCTGAAAATTATATAAATATAAGTAATAAGGAATCATTCTTTGAGTATTATGAGGTGATCAAATACGGTCAAGCGTGATCAAATCTATCATAAAGCCCTTCGGGGTTTATTGGTTTTGATCACATCCGACCGTATTTGATCACCTCATAATACTCAAAGAATTATTTCTTCTTCCTTAATTATATGAAAAAATATTTTGATAATATCTTAACATTTACATTACAATTTTGGGAGGGGGAGGGCCATTATAGTTACATGAAATAAAGACTTACGAGAAAAATCTAGTTACTAGTAATAAAAAAACTCCAGCCTGTTTATATATTAACCAGTGAACATTTATAATTACCTTTACATTTATCATATCATTGCTTAATTATAATAAATGTTTTGCTACTTGATTCTTTTTATTTCATGTTGTTATTAGTACGGTATTTCGTTTTGTAAGATTCGATGACTGTGGGGAAGAAACAAATCAAGGTGAAGTTTGTGGACACTGCCGGCCAGGTAGGCTCCATTGATGCCAGTAGTTTTATACTGTTATGATTAATTTGTTAATTGTAACAAAGTTAGAGTAAAAAGTCAGGTTTTTAAAAATGTCAGTTTCGACATTCAGGTTTATATACTAATGCGCATAATATATGTTTACATGGTTTATAGATATGTTCTTTTTGACATATTTTATTTTTCATATAAAAAATGTCAGAAAGGAAAAATATACTTAAACTTAACAGATTAATGATGAAACAAGGGAAACTCTGATTAACAACTTAAAGAGATAAACCTCCAATATTTTAAGATTTTTAACATTATGATACATCTTGGTATTTTTCATTAATGTTGCTCGCCTTATGTGTAATCTTGCAGAAAATGGCACATAAATCTAATATACATTACACGATAGTTGAAATGTGAGAAGAATAGATTAAATAGGTAAAGCAACAACTCATGAGGAAATAAAGAAGGAGGTATTTACAACTCATAAAGACATCTTCAGATAGTGACATAGTTAACTAAGGTACATGTATTATTATCGTTTTTCTATTAGCACTTGCAATTGTCAATACAGGAAAAGAATGTAATGCAGATAAGTAAAGAGTGTGTCATTTTATTGTCAATTTTAACTTTATTGTACACATCAGACGAGTCAATCCTTAGTTCTTATTTTTTAATTTTCAAGCAAGAATATTCGAGGTTGCGGGTGCTCTCTTACGCTAAGAGTGACGTCATCATCCTTTGCTTTAGTGCCATCGACAGACTCTCGTACGAACGGATTAGTCATTTGTGGATACCAGAAATCAGAAGGACTGTAAAGAAAAAAGTTCCCATTTTCTTGGTTGCGACTCACAAAGATTTAAAAAGCGAAGGGTACGTCAGAAGATGTACCCGGGTTGTATCAAAGGAGGAAGGGGAAGAGCTAGCAGAGGAGATAAATGCGGACGGTTTTTTCGAGACATCCACGACGGATTCTTGTTGCGTGAAAAAGATCATTGAATGTGCAATTACTGCCGTTCATTATAATAGAACGAGATACTTACAGACATTGAAAAACATGTTTTTTAAATAATATATATATATATTTTAAATCATTATTGTTTTTACATGTTCTCGGTTTTTTTTAATCAAGTTCATTGAATTTTAGAAAGACCTAAATCATGCGAGGTTGTTTTAAGCATGATTGAAATGATTTTCAAAATACACTACCAATTTCATCATAAGAACTGCTGGTCGTGAATGCGAAATAACTAGAGGTTAGTCCTTAGTGCAATACAAATAATAAGGATATAAAATTGTATTCCCTTATAAATCCACTCCTGAAATTCTTTTCTATACACTGTATTCCTCTTTTATAGGCAGTCCCTTCACAGAAGTCACAGGGGGAAAGATCTGGAGAGTAAGCAGGATGGGGGATTACAATAACCCTTCTTTACTGAGAAAATCTGTGCCTAATTTTTGACTTGTGGGCTGGAGCATTATCGTGCAACAATAAGAGACCCTTGATACCAGTTTTTGGACGTTTCATTTTGTATTGCTGTTTATGTTTATGCAAAATTTTACATTTGTACATCTTTCCAGTAACACTCTTCTTCTTGGGAATAGGAAATTGCAACAGAACACCCTAGCATAGAGAATCTTCTTTGTGCAATAAGTGGATGCTTTCCATGTTTTGTCATCCATACTTTATTATTAAACTTTCTTTGCGGCTGAAAATAATGCACCCACGTTTCATCTGCTGTTACTACATTTCTGTCTGAAAATAGTCGATTTCTCCTCTTTTTGAGTAGTTTAATTATTTTTTTCGCACTTGAAACACGGATAGCTTTCTGTTTCTCATTCAGTAATTGAGGTATCCATCTTGCAGAGATCTTTCTGTATCCGAGGTCAATTTGTTAGCATTTTATAAACTGCTCCCATTGATATTCCTACTATACTTAACAGTGTATCCTCTCTATCTCTCTGTACTAAATTTTTAACAAATGTTTTGCATTACTAACTGTTTTTGGTCTTCCGGATCGTACATCATCTTTTACACTTTCTTTTCCATCTTTAAATTTTTAACCACCTGGAAACGGTTCTATTTGACGGTAGTAGGTCTCCATAAATATTGTGTACTTTTTCGAATGTTTCCTTTGCTTATTTTTTTAAGTTTAACACCGGCTTTTATATAACTTCTTATTTCTGCTGCTGTACTTACTTTCTTTCCCATGATAAAAAATAGAGGTATCTCGTGTAGGGTATTTTCAAAACTTGAAAATTTTTCAAAAAATCAATTCTTTTTCTGCAAGGTAAAGAATTCAATGAACCGAAACAAGTGTGTTTGAAGTTCAAATTTTTATGGAGGACTGGGAAGGACAAAACTTTTTGAATTACCCTTGTAAATTGATTTTCAAGCGTTTATTGGTTCTACAAAAGGAGTTGTACATGTTCAGATAAAATCTTTTATTAAATACTTATAGTAATAAATACAGGGTTTTTGCATACACGATACAGCTTACTTTACAATAGCCGCATCAGACTCCAGGGCTGATACGAATCCATATCACAACACTTGCGAAAATCCTTTGATTATTTCTGTTTCAGTATTAGGTCGTACTGATAAAAAAAATAGAAAGAAAGAATGATAGCACACCTGTTTTTTGGTCAGGTTCTCTGTAAAATTGTTAACTGAATCCCTATATATTGATAAAGATAATTTGATTTCAAATTCCTGTTGTACAGTTGTTTTTTAAGAAGATGAGTTTGGTATCTTATTACAGAGTTTGTAATAAATATATAATAATGCATTCCTTTTTCCATATAAAACTTTGTATCAGCCCTCGACCAATATCAGTTCTCGGGCCTTCGGCACTCTGGCTAATATTGGTGTCTCTGGCTGATACAATGCATAATATAGAAAAGAGTATGTATTATAATTCTCTATATAAGTAATGAATTTGTTAATAAAAAATTATAATATATTATTTCGATTATATTAACACCCGGTCTATATGACCTAGATGATATAATAATGCGTAACAATAAAACCCCCCAAAATCCAGTGTCTAAAAATGAACGTGCGCGTATTGACGCATGAACTTGTACACGATGATGTTTCCTACCCTGAATAAAATCTAAAAGTGTATAGCCTTTATTACTTAGCTTTAATCTAATATCAATGTGATAATTCACCTTATATTACAAATACCATTGACATTATACTTTTTAGACGACGAGTAATTTGGAAACAGACGTACTAATGGTACGTTCTCTTTCACCTTTTGAGAGTGAAAGATACGTCATTGTCACGTGATTGTCTGACCCAATTACGTGATACGCCACTTATTGAAAAGTAAATCAATTATTAAAAAAAATTGAAGACAACATTTCAAATTCATTACTATTTCAATGTTGTACAATGAAGTCATTATAAAAAAAAAAGAGAACTCAACATATTTATATAACACGGATATAACATGTGCCAAAATACAATGAATATTAATTCTAGTCGGAGTAGTCCAACTTTTCAACTGATGAATTCACAAAATATAACAATATCAGAATTTCAAGAATTTTACCGACGTTGAAATGTACATGCATTATGTTTCTATCATAGAAAGCTGTGGCTAAAAACATATCCGAGGAAGCCAAAGATACAGAGTACATGTAATATGGGAAGCTATATTTTAACAGAAGAGAATAAAATAAGTTATTTAAATGGCATGATCGGGTTAGCAACAATTAAGGAGAGAGAGAGAGAGAGAGAGAGAGAGAGAGAGAGAGAAGGCTGGAAGAAATTCACTGAGAAGGTCATAAAATAGACACCACCTAGCGGGAAAACCTGAATACCAAAGAGGAGAAGGGAGAGAACCAATGAAGCACTGATGGAAAACAGTGGGGAGACCCTGTTACCGCCTTACGTTAGGCAATAACTGACTAATTTGTGTAAATAAGATATACGGTATTGTTTTCCCTCGGACTGAAATGTCACACTTTCATTGGTTTAAACATAGCACGTGATTGCCTCATATTTCGGTAAGAATTAATAT
>WFKH01011801.1:18119168-18147007 GCA_016163765.1 Magallana hongkongensis
TATTACTTTTGCCGTACTATGACGTCATAAAGATGTGACGTCATAGACATTTCCTTGACGTTTTGGATAACATAATAAACCACTATACCGATCAGATGTGTTTTCGATCCATCCCATTCCCAACATTGCTACAAAAGTAAGTAAATGTATATATGTTAAGCAGTCAGAGTTGACTGAACTCGATCACAGACATTAAAAAGCGACGATCGTTTAAGTGTGTTGTCGATGTTCCGGTCTGATTCATCCGGGGATGAGAAGTTGACCGTCCAATTCATGTTGTGAACATGTTTTGACACCTATCTAAGTAAGTATATTTATGTATGAACCAAAATCAAGTGGTACATATATTCATTGATCGTTGAGAAAGCGTTGTCCTTTGTTATTATAATGATGAACATTATATATAGGGTTTCTATTGATATTTCTTTGATGTTGGTTGAGAAGCTTAATTATTATACTATAGTTTTTATAAGGCGATAGAATGTTAAATTTTGTGTTTAGATGGCATACATGTATACACGCCGTTTATGTACTTACTTACTTATAAGCTTACTTATCATAACATATGTAATCTTATCACGATTCAAAGACTGGTATTAAAGTATACATGCTTATCGCATAAGCCCTTATCGTTTTACCCGCATTGAAAAAACTTCATGCATTCAAACGTAATTATTCACAAAGACATTTGTTCTGCAATACATGATAATAAATCAAAGCACAGAATTCGTCGAAGTAGCTTGTCGTATTCAAAATTGAGGTCGACTCTATAGTTCGCTTATTGATGTGCCCATCTAAAGTTCGATACATGTCAGTTCAATTTGATGTGAAATAGTGCAATATCGATATTAAATTTTGAGTATGTATTACCCGGAAATCGCCACTGATATCTTCTGGGCAATGGAGCATTTATACAGCTATTTGATTACTACATCGAGTTTAATTGCTTACCACCTTTCAAGTAATCGTAATCTAGTCGTCAATATTGCTTTCAGATTAACATTCTACAGGACAAGCCGCATCGTAAGGAGGCAGGTTCAAGGGAGTATTTATCTGAGCGAACGACCGTGTTAATGTTGTGAACATTTGGCCCCTTCGCTTGCTGCATTGACAACTTCTTCGCCGAGACAGGAAACCACAGAGTGTTTATATACTTTTCCATGACTTGCTACAAGATGAGACAGCAGAGGTGAGCGAAGGCCAGAATAACGTTTTGTTGATTTTTATCCTACCTTTCATAGCTTTTTGCAAGGAGCGCAAGGTGTTGCCTATGCATTAATTACAGCTGATACCTTATCACGAGGATTATATGATGTGAAGAGAGGTATGGAGAAAAAATGTACCACGAGCTAAAATAATGTATGAATATTTCCCATTGTTTATATTTTTAGGTTCACGCTTGCATACGTAGCCAGGCAGGTTTATGCAAACTGTATTCTTATGTAAACAGTATCCAGCAAGGGTTAAGCAGGTGCAAAGCAATTTATTATCATCGACCACTGATCATAACTACTTCCCATTATTGCAACATGTGGTCGGTAAGTGAATTTATACTGGGATGTGATAGAAGTACTGTATAGTAGCTGACCACTGACAGGTGGTACATTCCCATGATAGTGGTGTAGGTGCATTGCTGCAAGTTTAATGTACGTTTGGTGCCAATTGGGGTGTGTCGTAATTATTCATGACATTTCGAAGAAAATGTTAATGACTTTTGCTCGTAGATCATGTAAATTGTTGACTATTGTAGATAAAAACCTTTTTTTCTTGCACGAGAACCCTAGCTGAATCACTTTGACACTCGGATGCCATTTCAGTATTTTCGTTATTTTCTTTCTAATTGTTACGAGATCGTTAGGAATATCTAAAAATAGTAAATATATTCGCAATGAATTTGGAATTCTTTGTTCATTTTTTGTAGGACATTGGCGGACCTAAATAGGAGGAGGCAAGCTTACAAAAATCAATAGGCGCTGATATACAATATATGCATGGACAATTCGTAAGATGGTGATCAAGAAAGCAATTTGTTGTGACATGTTTGTTCAGCAGAGTGTGCTATAGGTTTGAAGCATAAAATGAATTATACACAGTTTCTGCCTCTTCTAGAACTGACTTTATCAGAAACTATAGAACAGAAGACAAGACTTCGTGAAAATGTCAAAATTGTCAACGGCGACATCATCGCCCGTGCAAAGGCCTTGCATGATGCTGTGGACTTGGCTTGTGAAATACTTTTGAAATACACGGGGACTACGATGTGTAAAGAAATGAAGCGACTTGATACTCATGAGCAGGACCTTATGAACATAATAAACAGAATCACTGTAGAGGACAGCGAGGAAAACATTTGCGAAAAACTTTGTGAGACTTCTCAGAAAAACAAACGAAACACGATCCATGGCAAAGATGGCGTCCTTCCTGAAATTCACAGACTGACGGAGTTTCAGTATGTCTCGATTAATTTTTCTGTGGGACAACTCCTTAACGACGAATTTATGAAGAACCTGTGTGGATCTATACAAATGTACCACATCACACCGCCGTCTTCCATACTAAAGAATCGACGAAGCACGGTTCCTAACATCACACTCTCTCTGGTTGCCGAGTTCCGATGTGAGGGTCAAAACCTACCTGCCAACGTCCATGCTATTGCTCCAATCTCGGACACTGAAGCATGGGTTTGTTGTGGCTGGGGCAGCAATGAAATCGAACTATACGATACAAGTGGAGAAAAGAAGGTTTCTGTGAAACTTGATATCAATGTCAATGATATCGTTCTGACAAAAAATGGAGATCTTCTGGTCTCAAGCTACAATGGACAAACAATTAAACGAGTGGACCAGAGCCTGAAAGTCACCACTTTTGCCGAGCTTTCATTCTTTTCTCGCGGAATGGCTTTGACCGACGATGGCTGCGTCTACATTTGTGGAGCAGAAAGAAATGGAAGTTCCGGTCCAACAACGGGAGATAACAGACGTAATGTCATTGCCAAGTTCTCTATGGATGGAACATTGGTCTCCGAACTAAACATATCTCCACACGATGCCCACAGAATAACGATGACTGCGGACAACAACATTTGCTTTTCGGACTACGAAAACAGCAACAAACGACAGATTATCCTGATGGATGATAACGGTCTGGAGTTATCCAGGTACGCAGGACCAACCCACCTGGATCAGGACAGTCCATTTTACCCTCTCGATTTAACATGTGACCATTACGGACATATCATTGTGTCCGATTGGAACAACGACTGTGTCCATTTGCTGAATAAGAACGTGGGCTTTGTACAATTTCTCGTGGAAGAGGAGGAGGGAATTCAGAACCCTAATTCTCTAGCAATAGACAGAGAAGGCCGACTATGGGTGGGGAATGCCACTGGTTTGATCCGTGTCTATAACTACTTCAGCTGGTAGCTGACCAGGTCGGATAATACATGTATAACAACTGGCCGATATTGGAATATTGGAATTTTCTCTTTGTTTGATGTCGATTTTTTAAATAATTATTACCATATATTAGATACGTTTAAAGTATTTGTTATTCATTTCCGGGTTTTAGTATACCAATTGTTCGTTTGGTTGCAGACTTCATGATGTAGAAATAAATCAAACTCAACGATCAAATGGTTTCTTCTGGGGTTTTTTAAATTAAACATATTTTTCTCCAAGAAGTTAGTTACGGATAATCTGAAACTTTTAAACTTACACTTTAATTTTGGCATATTGTTTGATCGTGATATTGTTCTTCTGAAAGAGTCTGGTGTTTCCATAAAGAACAAGAATATTAATGTCAATATGCAGTCTTGGAACGAGGAATGTTGAAGTTTGTCTAACACAAAAAAATGATTTAAGCCTCGGAATCAGACTTGTCTTAAGTGCAGTAAGCAGGCACATCGATTGTAAGAATAAATTATGGTACATGTATTTATGATATATCGTTCTTCGTGAATATATTTCAGCTCTAGCTCGTATGCCCTTCTAATCCGCTTCCCTTGGTGATGTTAATTGTTCAATAATTGACAAGCCATGTCTCATGGGCGATTAAATTGTTATAATATACGTGGTACGTCAAGAGGAACAGGCCATTAGGAGTGCGCCAAGTGTTTGAGAAATAATTGCTTTCAAAATGAAATACTTGGAAATGTTAATTTGTCAAACCATTACACATATTTTTAAAAACTTTGTATAATCCTAAATATCGTATATGAAGTTTCATTAGCTGGTTTTGGTTGACTTATTAAATTAATATTAACACATGCCGATTCGGCAACGGCATCAATGCTTTGAACACTTTTCTTTACCCACCAATTGATAGATTTATTCGATTTATTTGGACAATTAATTTCCTGTAAATGCAAAACATTCCCTTCATTTGTAAGTTAAATCGTCAGTGTCAAGAAAGAAAAAAAAAGCAGCAAGACCATCTGAAGCGTTTGATGATCGCTCTAAGGAAATGAGCGGTCGAAGGACATGCGTTTGACAGTTAAGGACATCGCTACAGGGCCAAGCGAAATTAATTTGTCATTCATCGGACACAACTACTGGTATACAGAAAACATTGTGTGTAATTCGACGAATTTCTCCCTTCTCTTACCGCCACACAGGATCTCATTATCCGTATTACACAGGCTGGTAATCTATTATCAATAAATACTCACATGCCGTATTGTAATCTCTCTCTCTCTCTCTCTCTCTCTCTCTCTCTCTCTCTCTCTAAGTTTTGTAATCAAAAGGACTGAGTTATTGCCTGACTTTTTTGTAATGAAATAGAAAGAAAAGGGTGAAATTTTTGTAAAAATTTAAAACGTTGGACTGAAGACTTGAATTCGATCCCACGAATTTTATTACACAACGAAATTCTTTTTTGCATTTATTGTAAATTAAAGTCGTTGATGATTATTTAATTTTTCTCAACATAAAAACCGATCTTTATAGTTATGAAATAGTTCCCGAATTTTAATAAGAGTTACTGTGCCTAGATAAGGGACGTACAGTCTTAAATTGTGGCATTGATGCGGTTTGATTGTGTACATGCTCATGGCTAATTAAATATAAAAAAAGCAAATAAAACATAAAAACCTGAAAAAGTTATTGATCTTTTAAAAAATTTAACCCCCCTCCCCCCGAAAAATAAAAAATAAAATGTTAAAAGTTAAAACACCCCAGGTGTTTTTTTTACTAGCGTTAGGTACCGGTATTGGAAATGAAGTCTAAAAGAAAATTCTCATTTTTAATAATTTATAAAGGACCATACCTTTATACGCGTTACCCTGAAAATTTCAACTTTGATTGTTCCGATTTCCAATGTCAATAGTTATAATGTTAATAACAAATGTCGCATATTTGAATATTCGGGAGCCGAGGGTGTGCATCCCATAAGGTAGCTAGGGATGGAATCATTCCAATTGTATCACAGTAGATAAAACATATACATCAAAAATAGAAAGAAAAGGAAGGGGTCAGTGTTCATCCCTCTGAGTTAAAGCGCACTGAATGTGACCTTTTTGCACTAAAATTGCAATTTCCGCCCTATTGACATTCGTCGCCAGTATTTCTAACTAAGTAGAAAAATTACATCAAATGTAATTGTAAATTCCTATAAATACTTTTGATTGAGAAGCAACCTCTCGCTGTTCACGTCGCACCCCCTCCCCCCCCCCCCCCCCCCCCCCCCCCGGGTTAAAATTTAAAAAGTTCTAAAAATGAAGAAAAAAAATAGACAAATAAGCAGGAAGTCAATAGCAAAGTCGCAAAACTACAAGCCTGTTTTAAAAAGTTGTAAAAGTTGCTATACTGCGAGGCAAAAAAACCCCCCAAAACCCTCAGAATTATTATCGATAACAATTATTCGCGGGTTACGCTCGATGTCTTTGTGAATCATCTTTTTTCCGTTTTTTTTTTCATTCTGATGTCTTTTGATGTAGAAAGATAAAATGGTAAACCTGAGTTAAATACACTCAAGACATTAAACAGACGCAAAAAGGCGAGGCGAAAGGACTAAAGTTCAAAATGGCTATAAAAAAAACGACGGAATATTTAGCTAGGTCGCTAACTTGTTGACTGTACATGTTGAACTTCAATGTCGTCATAATTTCGTCATCTTTCGTTCTGTGATCATTCCCTTAGTTTGTGCGAAAAGAAAAGACGCAAATAATTTTGTCATTTCAATGCGAAAATACGAAAAGCCAACTTACTTATGTACATATATAGTACATGTAAAAAATAAAAAATGTTTAATCTTATAAATCAGTCATCAATTCATGAATCCATTGTATGAATGATCGGTCATGAATGGTCCGAATATTTTAATTATGCTGGAAAAATAAAGCATGTACGTTACATTTATAATTTTCAGTAATTAAAAATAATCATGTTAACGTTACGTTTAAAATTTATGCTTCTTTAAAAAAAAATCATAAAAATGAAGATAGTATTTACGTGTTTACGTGTAACTTGTTAAAAATTCATCAATAACTTTATGTGATCTAATTGAAATTTTATCCATTGATAAGATTACCTTTCTTCCTCAAGTTTTCCTTTTTTTTTTTTTTTTAAGGAAAGTTACTTCCTCTTGAGTTACAATATTTCCCGCCACGCATTGCGAGTCTATGGACAACACGTGAAATCCAAAATGGCCGACCAGAATGAAGAAGACACTACTCCAGCGGCAGATATTGTCGTTACCAAGTACAAAATGGCCGGAGATATGGTCAATGGTGAGGGAAAAATTAATTTAATGTGTTCATTACGGATTCTTAGTCCGATTTAAACACGGTATTCATATTTATTCATAGTTCATTCAATTTTTAAAAGGGCACCAACGTGCCATGCCGACTTATTCACATGTGCGATTGCACAACAAGACATAACCAGTGTAAAATGTTGATGATGTTTCAAGGAATTTTTTCCATTCAACTAAACAGTCATAAAAATATATATTGTTTATTTTATTCCTTAATTTATCTGGTGTGACAGGGTTAACGTGAGATGCCCCTTTTCCCATTTTTTTTTTTTTTTTCCCCCCCCCCCCCCCCTCATTCTAAACAAAACATATTAATTCAGATTAAAACATTTTAATTTCGCAATACATCCGTACAATATGAATACAGTAGTGTATAAAGATCAATGTTTATTTGACAATAATCAAGTTTAAGTTGAAAAAAAGCTTCCTATATAATATATTTAACCAATCTGCACACTCGGACATTGGATTTGCTGGGTAGAGATTCATTTCTTTGAGGATGTATACTGTCCTTTTTTCAGCATTTCTCACTGATTATACAACAATATTCATGAAAACCTTTCTGTTCAAACTAAATTCATTCACTAAAATGAAAAATCCCAAGTGTTGTGAAAAGTTCCAAATGAAATAAGGTACAGACACATTTTTTTGTTATAATACTCTGTAAGGAGCTTGATTGATCTTTTTCAGTTTTTGCATTTAAAAATGGGGAAGCATGCCAATATAGACACCTTTAACTTTTGATCAATTTTAATTGTAGGATTGTGTATTTTTTGTTTTCAGTAGTCATGTATATATCATGTATATGTTATGGAATAATTATGATACATTTGAGAGAGCGAGAGAGAGAGAGAGTCTTAGTTTAGAGATGGATTTTCTGTTACATTTATAATTACTATGCTTAAATATTTTGAAATGATGTGGAGATTGAATTAACATTTTTTATTTAAAATCAGTTTCAATAGGATTAGTAAAATAATGAAGTACTAATATAGAAAAAAAAATGAGACCATCAATTTTGTTTCTAATCACATCAGGGATCATGCAAGAACTGGTAGCAAAATGTGTTGCTGGAGAGAAAATAAACACCATCTGTGACTTTGGGGACAGCAGACTACAGGAAGAGACAAGCAGAGTGTTCAAGAAGGACAAAGAAATGAAGAAAGGTAAGGTTGAAGATGTTTAGGACCGAACTCCATTGAATGTTTGATGTTTTAGAAAATGTTAATATGCATTTACTATTGGTATTTTCACTTTTTTGCAGGCATTGCCTTTCCAACATGTGTTTCTGTCAACAACTGTATATGTCATTTCTCGCCTTTAAAGAGTGACCCAGATAAGGAACTTGCTGATGGAGATGTTGTGAAGATGTGAGTATGAGTGATTTTTGATACTCTTTAAAATGAATGATGTTCAAATTGCTTGCACAGTTTGCATTTCACTGAAGAAATAGGCAAAAGTCAGCATGCTTTCACATTGTATTAGGCATGCATATTTATTTTCTTTCATGTTTGAAATTAAATGAACACAGGCATACTTTTGTTTTGACAGAGACTTAGGGGCACAGATTGATGGATACATTGCTGTCATTGCACACACACTTGTAGTTGGTGCATCAAAGGTTAGTTGTGCTTTATGAAAGGATTATTAAAATGGGCCCTAAATCCAGAACTGGATGATTGGATCCCAAACACCAGTTACATTTAGCCAAAATTATAGAAAACTGCTTGAAAGACCTGGAAATATTAAGAACAAGTACCTGATAGCAGAGAGTGACAGTTTAACAATTGACCAGTCAACAGGAATGACCAGATGCATGAAAGAATGTTATGAAAAAGCATGTGAATTATTGTTGGAATTGCAGAAAAAATGATTATTGAATTTTCTTCCTAAATGTAATAATTTTAATATTATTATTATTTATTTCAACTTTGAGCCATTAGGCCATGATTAGGCTCATCAGTATTGTACACAAATACAAAGTACAAACATATGCGAGGCACACAAAATGCGAAGCCAGTAGGCTTCAGAGAGTTTTTGCAGAGCGTGCATTCTCGCTATGGAGAACAACATACAACTTTTACATCATATAAAATATTGTGAAATTCTTAGATATATGATGCTGAAAATATGATTTAACAGTTGGAATAAAAATTTGTCTTAATTTTAGCTAGAGCAATGAATTTCTGAACATAGTTGCATAATAAAGATATTTACCAAGGTTACACAACTCTCTGGTATTGTTTGAACTAAATAACTGGAATAAAAATCTTTTAAAATAAGATGCAACCAACTGTAATCATATGATGATTATGTTAAAAATTAATTGTAGGAAAATAAAGTAAAGGGAAGGAAAGCTGATGTCATCATGGCTGCCCATTTAGCTTCAGAGGCTGCACTCCGATTGGTCAAACCAGGAAACGAAGTGAGAAATTTTGTTTCAATCAATATCTATGAAAATATTAAATAATTCATGGTAAAAGAATTAGTATTAACTCTAAAATTTCCTCCTTTGAGTGTGTGTTTATTAATTTGTTCTAAGGTACTTGTTGGTTTGATAGTGATAAGAGGTATTCACACTGAATAAATTGATGAACTGCAAATGTTTTGCAAATATCAATGATTTTTCAAACTGATTTATTTTCTATTCAATTGTAGAATAATATGGTAACAGAGGCTGTCCAAAAGGTTGCAGAATCATATAAATGTAAACCCATTGAAGGTTAGTTGGTTATAAAAAGAAAAATTACATTCTAATTTGTAAGCTTTAATTAAAAAAAATATTTGTAATTCATATACCTCTAAAATGTATTTATTGCAAGAAATAAGTATATGTAACATGATGATTATCTTGAATTTTGTAGGAATGCTTTCACATCAACTGAAAAGACATGTTATTGATGGGGAAAAAGCAATAATTCAGAATCCCTCCGAAGCACAAAGGTAGAGTACAGTTAAAATTGTATTAAAACAAAAGAACATTTAAAGTTGACATTTATGTAGTAATTTCCATTGAAAATATGGCATTTGGCTGCAATATAAAGAGTCTATATCCAATAAATGTGTTTAAAATCATGAATTTGATCAGGATGAAAATTGAAACATAAAGCACTTTTTAGAAAAAGCTATGTTAAGCTTGGTACTTGATAGCTATCAAAAGCTTTGAAGTTTTTTTGCAAGACCTACATAAATTTTCGAAAGAGTTTTCTAAATTACAAGGAACTGTTTCAGGAAAGAACATGAGAAGTGCGAGTTTGAAACGTATGAAGTCTATGGAATAGATGTTCTGGTCAGCACAGGGGATGGCAAGGTAAAAATGATCAGTAAATTCCTTAAATTTTCTTTATGTTGTTTTATGCTGAATATTCAACTTTTTAATGCATTGTAAATTTAAATTCTGCAGGGAAGAGAGCAGGAAACACGAACAACAGTTTATAAAAAGAAGGACATGATTTATCAACTGAAGATGAAGGCATCTAGACGTAAGTTCACTCGACTTCTTGATCATCACTGTATTATGTTCCCGTAAACAGTTGATGATAGATCGAGAATTTGGAAAAAAATTTATTGTAAGGAAATTAAAGACTTATCCAGTACTGAAACAGCTCTAGTGCAGTCTGTTAACTGGAATGATTTAAAAATTGCAGAATTCCTAAGTGAAGTAGACAAGAAATTTGGATTGATGCCATTTTCACTTCGGCTATGTGAAGATGAAAAGAAGGCCAAGATGGGAGTTGTTGAATGCGTCAAGCATGAACTCATGCAGCCCTTTACAGTTCTTTATGAAAGAGACAGTAAGATATCATTCATTAATTGTAAACAGCTGTACATTAGATATGTAACAGATGTTTCATCTCTTTAAAATAATTTTACTTTTACATTCTAACAATACTGTATTTCATTTCACAGTGATTGATTCATAGCTTATGTTTATTTATCATAAGAATTCTCATTTGATCTTGTTCACCCCAAACTTTGTATTTTCAGCCGAGTTTGTAGCTCAGTTCAAATTCACGGTAATTCTGATGCCAAATGGCCCTCTGAAAATAACCGGCCTAACATTTGATGAAGAAACAGTTGCATCTGAGTGTCAAATAGAGGACGAAGATCTTAAGGTACATATACTGTACATGTACACATCTTTTTCTAATTTACAAAGAATTATTTTAACTTCCAAAATCATTCAAAATCTATAAATTTTTCCTTCAATGAAACTCTATATGTTGATAGGCCTTGCTTACTCAATCTGCGTCCAGAAAGGCTGCTAAAAAGAAGAAGAAGAAGGCAGGAAAATCAATGGCTGAATCGGCAGAAAATGCAGAGGATTAGGAAAAACCTTATTGTCTTCAGAAATTTTTGTGATGGTGCATAGCGGACAGACTCAAGAAGTTGGACACCTGTGCGAAGAAAATGGTTATTTAATTCAAAAAAGAATCTACACAAGCCAAAATGGATAGTGGCTCATTATTCTATCATTTTGATTGGGATGGAAAGAGAGATATTAGCATTGTGTTTCAAAGATCATACCATGAAATCATTTTTTATCAAACAGGAATATGTATTGGTCTGTCCATGGCAAATACACTAGTCCAGATTAATATTCAGTCTTTCTATGAGAAAGATTCCATTTATGAAAAATATCTTTTGGATTAATAATCTGTATTTAATTTGATAATGAATTAAAGGGTTTGTTTTTTATTCCAATTTTTGAGGATGAAGTATTTATTTGTTTGTATTCCTCATGCATAATTTGACAAGACAGTGATACATCATGAATTATCCTAGTGTATGAAATCTGGTATAGGTGTACAAGTCTGCTGAATAAAAGTGCTATTCTGCTCTTGTGTCTTGTTTAATAAAACCTGGCCCCAGGATCATGAAGCAGTATTAGACTTACATGCAAGTCAAAATTTGTGCACTGTCTTACTGTCTTGTGATTGAAAACATCCAAAAATGTATTGCTGTTAAACTGTGTCTATATAACATTGATAGTTACAAATTATAAGCGTAATTTTATGATATATGTATATTATAATTTTATGACTGATTGAAATTTGGACTTGACTTTAAAAAAGCTTCATGATCCTGAAGCCTGGGATTATTTAAATGGTTGAATAGAAAACGCATCATCCCAAATGATTGACAAAGTCATGTGAAAGTCAGTTCAAACCTAGCTGCAATAATGTAGCCCTCTCCCGATTTTTTTTTTTTTTTTTTTTGGGGAGAGGGCTACAACTCCATAGGATCTCCGTAATGGTGCAAGTGCGGGAGTGATTCACTCCCGCAACGATTACGTCTCAAATCGTATATAAATGACAAGAACATTTGCATTTCTTACCTGAACTTAAACATTGTAGATGTGTGTGGCATAAATTAATCCAAAATATCAAGTATAGTCCATATATCGGCTATTTTTCGTGTATGTCAACAGCGCAAGTTGAATTTGTACGCCATGTTTACTGACCTTGACCGGTTTTATTTTGGGACAGCCAATGAGAATTTAGGAGCGGATCTTGAACTGAATATAGGAATTCCCCTATTTTAAACATAATTAACGCGGTAAATATGAATTTTTCATTATATACCATTTCCTTAAATGATGTTTTAGTGATAGAACGAGGTAAGATCGCTTATTTACACTGAATTTCACTTTATCAAGCCCAATAAAACTCCAAGCGTAAATCCCACAAAATCACGCGAGAACTGTCATGGCTGCTGAAAAGGACGACTGGTAAACATGCTGATGTGTTTTATCTGGTTTTGATTTATATACGGTTAGTTTGTTCAACCTGAATTAAAAAATCGTTTTATCTAAAGGAAGTCAATTATAAAAACGATCTTTTCATGCCGAAGTCGGACGCATTAAAAAATTTATTTTGCACCATTACGGAGATCCTATGGAATTGTAGCCCTCTCCAGTAAACATCAGATATAAAAAATCGGAGAGGGCTACATTATTGCAGCTAGTTCAAACCTTGACCTCTGTTGGTGACCTTTTAACACTTTATTGTCCTCAACCCTTGATCAATATGAAATATATGGTAAATTTTGCATTTGTTAAAAGACAAAGTCAAAAGAGAAATAATGCCCTTCTCGATTATTTTGTATATTTGAACAGAAAATTATTTTATTGGTATACCATGATGTTTGCCTAATTTGTTTAGATATACATGTAGTTTAATAAAGTTCAACATTCTTCAAGTAGAGGCTATTCAGCTAGGTGTGAACAAATTGAGGAGGTACTCTGGGTTTAATGAGCCTTTTTTCTTTGTATCATAGTACACTTTTTGTACCAAAGTAAAAAATTTTACCTGGTACTCTGATGCAGTAAAATTCATTGCATCTCTAGTAATATTAAAAGGGTTTTTTAAAGTTGGATAAATGATAATGATAACACAGATGAAAACTTTGTCAGTTTCCCAAACATGAGGTTCTGTCTGCCACTTTGTTGTGCAAAAACTCCACCACAGCCAGGAAGGTGCCCAACTGGCCATCATCAAATACTTGGCTAAGTAAGGGCTAACTAATAGATAACTCTTTTAATAGCATGTGCACCAACATATAAAGCTTAATAATTTCTAATGCAGGTTATTTGACTTTATGTTCACAAAGCCAATGAGTATCATATGATCAAGGATTAATATAAATATGTAAGTTATTGGTTTTTCATCCTTCAGAAGAAAATGGATTGATGTGCCAAAATTTGATGAAATAGCTATTTAAATTGTTAAAAATACTATGAATCACATTTACTGTATATACATGATAATAAAAAATAACATGACTCAAAATATGTATCTTTGACCTCCCCTACCCAACCCCAAGAAATATTTTTTAACCCAACAAAAACAACTTAACACACATTCATTTCTAATAATTTAACATAGAAAATGTACATGTACAGGTAATCATTACATATATACAAATATAAAAATATTATCACAGGCCATTTCCTAGAATAAAATGTAGTCCTCCTCTTCATATTCTTGATCCTGTAAATCGTCTCTAAGCTTCCTCCACCAGGGTTGCCGTAGCAACCGTAATGTTTCTATGTGGTCTGTTCTGGCTTTAGTTGCTACTGGTAACAAGTTACTAGAATACATTTCAATGTCTTTATCACGAGCATCCTTTAAAGGAGGAGCCACTGAAATATAATGCATTTCATTTGATGAAACATCTTCAAAACATCAGTGCACAAAAAATTTGCAACGGCTCCTTAAAGGTAGATAACTCTTGCATAACTTAAAAATGTTTGTAGGTAATTTGAATTTCTGAGATAAAAAAAGAAATTGATGTAAAGCATATCATTTCAGTTTTGAAGAAGGTGAATATCTATATTGGGGAATCCATACGTAAATATGCCTTCTGCACACTAGAATGTGTATCTACTCAAAATTTTTGTAAATCAAAGAGACAGCTAGTTCACAGTGAATGTAGCCACATACTGTGGTTTCATTAATATTTATTGTGCACCAATTTCTGTAGAGTTTGTTTTTTAGCCATGCAACAAAATCAAAGTGAGATATGCAACATCCATGTTAAAGTTTAATGTTTAATACCACTGTACACGAATCAAAAAACTAGTATCCTCAAAACTGTATTTTTCTAAATCCACAAAAATTGAGGTCCAAGAAATCACAGTAATACAAGTTAACTCAGTCTTACGTGAGAGGAGTTCTGAGTCTGTATCCAGTCTGGCCAGCAAGGCCTCACGGTGAGCGTGCTTCTCTCTTGTACTCTTCAAGGTCATGTAATGTCGTTGTAACATTTCTGCTGCCTTTTTGTGAACCTTTTCCAGATCTTCTCGCTTGGAGTACTGAGGCTATCAATTTCAATAAAAAAAAATATATGAATTTGATACATGTACTTATACTTGTACTTAAAAAAAACTGTGTAAATGTTACCAAGACAAATGATTACCGTCCATTATTAATGTAACTAATTAACATATATTTTGAATAATCATTCAATTAATGCATGTACAATACTACAAGTACCTGTACGTAATACATTGAATGAATTTCCATGACTTATCCCTTAAAATGTATTGGTGCAAGTGAACATAATATACATTATAAAGAAATTATCTGGTACACAAATGGTTCTGTATTTTTGTGGACACATTGACATAATTATTCATTAACAGACTGCTAATTACCGGGTTTTCTTCCCTGTACTGAGTTATCTTTTGCTGTAGTTCTACTCTTCTGTTTTCTGTCAGACCTGGTGGCTTAATCGTAAACTGAAATCGTTCTCTTTTCTTTCGCACCTTCTCCAGCCATTTCCTTACCTTAAACATATCAATGGTATAAGAATTTTATATATATACACAGATAATTTTTAATAGGTTTGCAACATGTACATGTATGCATGCAAGGTACTTGTACTAAAGAAATTGCTCATTTTCATTATGCATAAAGCAATTTTTTTATCATAGTAAAAAAAAATAAAAATTAAAAACTATTTAGCTACATGAAAATATGTAACTTATCCATATGTCCATAATACCAGGTTCATTATGTGGATTTTTAATAATTAACTATCATTCTTCTTGATACAAGATACAGTTTTAGATTTTATAGGTATAGCTCAACTGCACACATTGTGTTCAAAACATACCCCTCTCTGTAAAATAATGGCAGCTTTGTATCTCTGAATCAGAACCTTTCTCTGATCGATGCATTGTCGGCAATGGTGTCCCCTCCAGATCCTCTGAATTTTAACAGCTGCCTGAATCTGCTCATTCTGCATATATTTCTCAACATGAGCTGAAATACATCACAGGGATGTGAATGGCAGAAGAAGAAAAAGAAGGAAATCATTTAATCGTGGGTATGTACTGATCTCTATTATGAAAGTGAACATTTTGATTTCCAAATCTGCTGAAATCAGCGGATCCAATGAAAAATCACATCCCTGACATCACCATGCACTTAAATTAAAAAATAATTTTAGCTGCAACACATTGTTTAATTTTCTGTTAGCCAGATGCTACAAATTGGAAATCTTTATTACAAGGAACCAGACAAATATGGTTTTTACAATGCATCAAATTAATCATGTAGAATAAACTAGACTGTATCAGGTTATGTTAAGTAAACATTGTCAATTTATAACATATGAACATACCAGCTGGTAGTATTTCAATGGTGTGCAGTTGTTTTTCTTTGAATTCTCTCATGATCTTTTGTCTGTTAAGTTTAAGTCTTCGCTCAAGTTCCATTGCCTCTTTTGCCTCTTCCTTTCTTTTCTCCATTATCCTCTGTTTTCTCCTATACATGATCATAAAAAAGAAATGTCCATGTGATACTAAGTACAGTATAAAGACAACAAATCTTGTAGTACAGATGTAAAATTACATCTGGCCACATTACAACCAAACAGTTTCAATAATTTAAGTCAAATGTATCAGTATTCTTGGTCTGGATTTTAACACTTTCTCTAGTATTAATAAATCAAATTTTCGTATCAAAAACTGAACCTGCTTTATATGAATCAAAATTACAGCATATTGATACATGTATATAAAAGTTACAAATCACTGACATTTAAATGCAGGTGAACAAGAGACCAAATACGGAAGAATTATGTTTTGGATAAAAGTGCATGTACATGTAATTGTATCCAAAGAATTTCATTAATAAATCACCTGTATGTGTTCTGGAATTTAGAGAAAGCTTTGTTTGCCTTCTGGAGTTTCTTCCTTGTAATAAATCCCCTCCATATTGTCTGAATGACTGTGGCAGCTCTAGCAAATCTCTTTTAAAAATAAAAAAAATAAAAAACAATAATATTACCGTGTAAAATTGTTCCTTTCATGTTCAAAGGAGAGAGAGAGAGAGAGAGAGAGAGAGAGAGAGAGAGAGAGAGAGAAATTACAGTACCTCTGATTCAGCTTGTTTAGCATTTCCAGCTTGGAGCATCATCATCATTTCTCGTAGGTCCCGGCCAAACCCTGCATTGTCCCACTTGCTCAGAATGAATTTCAATCCCCTACAAAGCACAGATGGTTCCATTAATAATTATTACAGGTATGTACAGTATATACTCTTGTACCTAATGAATCTAAAAAATTGTGATTTCAATGTCTTTATATTGTATTTGTATATACATACACTTGATATTGGTTAAAAAAAGAACTCAAATCATATCAGAAAAGAAATACTGACTTGTATCTGGAGCAGACAACGTCAATCATCGGCTTGTGTATATCACAGATTTTTAACACACATTTGGTGGCGGCCCTACAAAGATCAAAACTAAATTGTAACACTCCAACAAAATGTCAACAAACATTGAACAATCTATTTATAAAAAACTTTTGAGTGTATGAATATAAAATCATATACTCTAAAATAACTGTAGATCTGTAGATCTTAATATAGTATTCTTTTAAATAACTGACAAAATGCCAACTTCGTTATGCCAGAGAGCATTCTGAGAGTAGCTTTTAGAATATTTTCATACTCTGCATTTCAATTATAAACATGGATTTGAATTTTTTTTATTTTTTTGTGAGAATAAAATACTTACGAGGCTATGGTAGCATCAGTGTTAACAGAGAGTTTGTAAATGAGTTCATCCATGATACTGAACTTCAGTTTCTTGTCTATGTCTTGCATGACATTTCTAAAACAAAATGAGAAAGAAAAATGCTAATACTGATACAGAACTGACTCTGTATGGTATGCTGCATTAATTAACTATTGCTACCAGATTATCAAAATTTAAACCCTTTTGCAAGTTGCAATCTTGATAAAACTAAAGTTATCCACAATCAAATTGCCAAATCTTAATTTATAGGCATATCTTTATCATGTAAATTTTATCAATTTCACACATGCAGTTGTGCATTTATGTACCACTACACTTAAATATCAGTTTAACTAGTATTCAGAGGCCACTAGCCTAATTACAGTAGTATTGTCAAGGATTTGAAATACATTTGAAATTCAATCAACAATCTTAACTGAGCAGGTGAAAGGATCTAGTTTCAATCAGGAGTACATAAAAATGTCTTTGTCATGAATAAGGTACATATACACAAGCTCCTATCTTGATATTGACATAAGAGGTTTACAGTTAAATTTCATTTTTGTTTGAAAAGTTAGTTTCAAAAAGAGTTTTGTTTTGTTTTATCACTAGAATATACCGTATATCCGGTTTTTTTCGTGTGTTACAAACTTTGCAAAAATAGGGAAAATATGTAGCAATTTTAATTTGCGTCAGTCAATTTTTGCGATTTTTAAACTTTCTTATATAAAATAATACAAGATATATTTTCTGCGTATTCAATATTTGGCGATTTGTAATTTGAAAATTAGATCATCGCGAAAATTATCGGATATACGGTACTTACTTGTTGCATCGAAGGATTTTGGGAAGAAGTTCCATTATTCCTGATACTGTACTGGGGTCGTCTGATATCAGTAACTGTAGCAACCATGGACACTCCAACACTACCAACAGAGCACATAATACACAATGTATAAAGACAATTTATTTGTTATCCAATGTTACAAATGCATCTGTATTACACCATATAAGTTCTACGAAAACATAAGTTGAACAACCTGTGGAGGCTAGCTCTGGATATCCATAAGTTATTTGAGCCACTGATTCCAACACCCCTTTGTAGCACATCATAAGCCTTTGTCTGTCTTTTTGTAGACTCTGTGAATTGCCAAAATATTTTAAACTTGCATATTGGATTTAAAGAGGAATTCTATATTACTACATGTGGAACATTTGAAAATCAAGAATAGATCAAAAGAGAGTAGGCAAAATTATCAGTAATATCAAAATTTAACACTATTACTGTTCATACATACTGGTCTGTCTGGAATATTGCCATGTCTTGCTTGTATCCTCCTTGTAACCAGGAACAAATTACTGACAGCTTCTGCTAGAAACTCATTATTGAATTTTGATTTCTGTGATTTTTCATCAAGGTCTATTCCAAGGCATATTTGACTGAAATGTATGTTTGACTTGCTGCTAACTCAAATCATTTCAGTGTTATCAAAGCAGATACATATCAATTTAATCATCATATTGATTAAATTTCTACTTTAAATATGAAAATTTCAGTCTCTTAAAAATTCTTTTAAGCATTTAAGCAATTCAACTGTCTAGTACCATGGATAAATTAATTTACACTGATTAAAATTGTACAGCATAATTATAGACATCATTAATTTAGATTTACACAAAAATACCCCCCAATTTCTACCTCAGAATAGCAGCTAAGGCAGCAGCAGTTTGCCAGTCTCCATCAACAATACTGAAATCCTGTTTCAGAACTAAAACCAGGACTTGCAAAATATTAAACTCCCAACATTCATTTCGTACTCTAATGCCATCTTTGGTCCCTTTTGGTGCTGATGCTAGTATTTCTTTAATAATTAAATAAAAGATAATAGTGAATTTGTATTAGATTCCATTCATATTGTCAAAAAAGATTAAATGAGATACACTTATATTACACATATAGGTCAAGCTTGATTATTTAACTATATGTATATACTTATTTTTTAACAACATACAAAGAAAACTTACATTAAACTGTCTATGAAAAATAGCTTAAATAAATTGTTTAAAACTTTTTTGCACATTTTTGTTAAAGGAAAAAAAGATTCATGGATTCAAATAAATAGAGTTTATCTAATGCAAGTTAGGCTGTTGAAAAGGGGCACTCAAAGTTAAAATGTAACACGAATTAAAGAAATTTCAGAGATAAATACAACATTTGACAAGAAATTGGTGAATTAAATAAACTAAACACGTTTGTATTCATGATCAAACACGTTTGCAACAAACAAAAGTTGATTTACCTCTCAAATTTAGCAGAAGCGCAGGGACTCCTCTGTCCTTGGTTTCTGCTATTTCAGCAGCCAAATTTATTATTCTTTTATCCCTCACAGGACTTCTTAATCTTGCAGACATTGTAAAAAAAGAATCAATCAAACATTCATTAAAATACTTTGTTTACAAAATTTCAGTGTCAGACTGATGCTTTGTCCATATCACATGAATGTTTTAAAATAAGAAAAGTTGAAACCTACATGGTGCAAATCGATCCGGGTATTTTTTCATATAACTAAAAGATTTTTTTTTAAAGAAATTATATAATAATTTTAATTCGTTGATATTTCAGCCCAACTGTACAACTGTTTATAATCCTCATCATTCTCCGGAGATGATTTTAAAATTTTTCCGGGTTTTACAAATCTGTAGTCGTGGAATGAAACTAGAAAAATGGCGCCAGAATGTAAAAACATGCGAACACATTGGTTTACTTGACCGAAAATATGCGTTTCAGAGGGAAAATAGCTGATATAGGCTGCATACAACATTTTACTAGTAAAAATATATTTTTCTTTCATTGAATTTATTATCTACAGTTGAATTAAATAGTAAAAATTGAGTTAACCCGTTAACAGATAAAAAGAATGAAATATAACATATTTATACTTTGTACGAACAAATGTGGCTTAGATTATTGGATATTTATGGTCTTGCAAGTAGTTTTTCGAACCAGTGACAATCATTTGTTAATTGTGCAAGAAACAACAGTCGGCGTTTAACAGCTGCTCAAATATGATCTGCAAATTAGAATCATCTCAATTTTCTGTTTACAGGAATCATTGGGACACTTTCAAAGTTGATAAAAGTATGTGTGCTGAGAATTACACCAAGTAACTGGTATTTCATTTTGTCAGAGAAGTTGGTCAGTGGAGGGGTTCATATCTGGTGTGAATTGCCACAGGTATATTACAAAGTTTACTAAACTAATCTGACATCCTCTGGCGCTGGCTCTGGCACTGCGAATGCTGGAGAAAACGTACCCAATTTCTAGGGTACGTTTTCTCCAGGAGAAAACGTACCTGGGTATGTTTTCTCCAAGAGAAAACGTACCCTATGAAAATCATAGTTTTTATTGCAATCTAATTTGGAGAACTAATTAAATGATGAGTATCTCAAGAAGTCGATAGGGGGATCTCGCATAGAGATACTCATATAGGTAAGGCTAACGGTAAATGGAAAACTTAGAAGAAGTAGATTGAATACACTTTATAACAGGTCATTAATTCGTACTAAATTAAAAGTTGCTACAATTATTATAAAGGTATTATTTATAAAATGAATAAATCTTTATATATTTATGCATTGAAATATGCATTAAAGTAGCATTTGAAAAATATTTAATATGTCCAAACCCTTTAAAAATATAAAGTATTAAATTCATATATCTATAAAATTCATACATTTCTGTATATTTATTATGTAAAATAGTATTTAAAAGTATTAAAAACTATTAAGTAGTATATCTATGATTTTCAATGGGTACGTTTTCTCTTGGAGAAAACGTACCTGGGTACGTTTTCTCCTGGAGAAAACGTACCCTAGAAATTGGGTACGTTTTCTCCTGGGTACGTTTTCTCCTGACACCGGCACTGCTACCCATCTTTCCTTGCCTAGTGTCACTATGCATTTAAATATAAAATGATGAATATAAAGTCAGAGGTGTCTCAATTAATCTGTAATCCTTATGACAGTTATTAAATCTGATAACATGATAAGCTTTCAGGAAATGTGTGGCAAATGAAAAGTAAAAATATGTTTATTTTGTTACCTATATGTTTGTTGCTATATACAATGGCAATATAAGAATGGTACAAAAATTTCTAAATAGAACTTTTTCACAGCATCCTTTGTAAATCTAAAACCTTTTGAAGGGTTAAAACTTTCAAAGGACACTGTTAGAAAAACAATTGTAATTTTGACAGAGAGGAATATATTATATAGAAAAAAAATAATTTATATATTCAAGATTATTTGTTTTATTCATATGGTTGGTTTTTTTTCTCTTTTCAAATACAGGGCCATTTCTTTGATGAATATGCATTGGAGGGTGTTTCTGAAGAAGCTAATGAAATATTTTTAGAGCTTGCACCTGAAAACTTGACGAGAGCCTTGAAGACTGCCCAGAATGCCAAGTGGATTAAAATCAAGCTAACAAAGAAACACTCTCCTTGTCTCACATTTGAAGTTGATCTGGTAAAAGATTCAATATTTTTATTTTCATTTTGATTTGAAGTCAAATTTATATGTAACATGCTTGAAAGATATAGTAAATAGTTCATTTAATACTCTCTATTAAGTTATGAGAGTATTGGATTTTCTTGTAATTTTCTGTCTTGTACACACATATAATCATTTTTAATCTTAAAGCTTGTATTGCCTAAAACTTTAGTATGTAAAAGTGAAAATGAAGGAATTCACTAGTTAAAAATACATAGCAAGTTTATATAAACTGTAATTTTGCAATGTACATGTGACATCATAAAAACAGAGTCTGCTATGTTGTTTCAGCCCACACTCTCCTCTCACTCCCGGACAGTCGTACATGACATCCCAGTGACGGTGATTCCACGCAGACACTGGGAGGACTATGAAGAACCAGAGGTCCCCCAGTTTGATGTGAGTACTGAGTACAGCCGTGTGAATCAACATTCAGACTCTGTACACCTTTGTCAAATATTAGGCATGACAGACATACTGTAGAAGCAGAGTATTTGGGGCATTTCATTTCTGTTTAAGATTGACAACACATGAACATCATGTTTTGATTTGCATTTTATTATGAAGCCTGACTGAGCATAGTACACTAACAGTCTCCTATGCACATTTATTCAAAGTTTATTTATACATGTAATAGTAAAGAATTAAAAGGATGAATTAACTTTTTTTAAAGATCTTCTACATGGATATTGAAATATTAAAGTTGGAATCAATGAATTCCGTATTTCTGTTTTAAATCTTCAAATCAAAATCTTGATCAAAATCAAGTAAAACAACTTGTAATATATTTATTTTAGGTAACTATTGCCATGCCTCAACTGAAGATACTGAAAAATGTTGTGGATAAAATGAAGAACCTTAGCAATTATGTGGTTTGTATATATGAACACTATGTTTTACTTTTTTTTTTTATTTTTGTGGAGATCAAGGATTGATGACCAATTATAAAGAATTAAAATGAGCTTAAAATCATAATTTACTATTATATTCATGTATAGTGTAATCAAATTTAGTGCTTGATTTTCATCATCATTTATATATATTTAAGATAGCTGAAGGGTTTTGATGAGGTAATGATATAGGTGAATTTCAATTGAACTTTATGTCAAACATTAAGCTTTTGGTTTCACTATTTCAGTTTTGAAAGAATTCGAATAACTGTATATTTTCATTCAACAGATTCTCTCAGCCAATCAAAATGGAGAAATGAAATTGATGGTTGAAACTGACATGGTGTCAGTTTCCACTCATTTCAGAGATCTGGTTAACCCTGTCAGTAAGTACCGTAATTAGAGAGGTACTTTTATGAAGTTTGAAATAGTTTTCATTTGATTGTCATGTACATGTAGATACATGTAAATATATGTATAGACATAGAAATATCCTTTACAGACAAAGATCGAGTCCCCAGCTCACAGAGCAGTGATGCCCCCGAGCCTGATCCTCATCAGTTTGCTGAGGCCCGGATTGACATCCGCAAATTTGCTCAGTTTCTATCTGGACAACAAGTCAACCCAACTAAAGTAATCTGTAGTAAGTACATCTGTAGGGATAATTACCCTTTGTCCTTAACACAAAAAAGTACTTTAACATAGTATCATTGTCCATTTTTCCTTTTCAGATATTGCTAAGAAAAAAGTTGTTCACTTTTTTCTTCTACATGATGATGTCTCTTTACAATATTTTATGCCAGTTGTTTCATCCTAGCAGAAATGTATCTGTCTATGAAAAATAAATTATTCATGTTAATAAGTTTTGCTTCTTGTTATGAGAATGAATCGTAATTTGTTGTTGTGTTCCAACATCATTCAGAAGTCAAGCTCATTGGTTGGATAATAGATATGTATTTAAAGCTGCTTGGTCCGATTTTATATCAAATTTTGTGCACGCTACTAAACGATGGTTATGCTAAGTATATGTATAATAATACACATTGCAGTATTTTTCCCAGTCAATTAAGCCAAATTACAATGAAAAAAATTATGTACAAAATTTGCTAACAAAACAAACGACATAAAAGGGTATCGCGTTATTTCGCCTTATGTTAAAATTCACCCCTGACGTCAAGACGGGTATGGTTGTAAATTACGACTTTTACATCGCTATAAATAAAAGTCGTAATGTAGGCAAATTACAAATTAACCTGTGAACGTTTTGTTCGCTAATATTTCTGAAGTTTTCTTTGTTTACAATCGATGCATAGCATGCGGGTTGAATAACTCCAATCATTCGGGGGACGAAACCAAACGGTTCCCCTTTCTAAACATTCCCATGATGCATTTTGGTTTGTTTTTTTGTTTGCCCAAAGAGAAATTATTTTTATTTACTTTGAATATTTCTAACTTTGAAAGGAGACCGATTCTGCTGGTGTAAATATGAGAAAGTCCATAACTTTATAAGATAAATGGTTTGTATGGAAAATTATTTGATACTGTAATAACAAAAAAATCGGACCAAGCAGCTTTAACTTTGGATTCAATTTATACATGGAATTATATTTAAGATCAGAGAATTACAATTAAATTAAGGTGGATTGTATTTGTCATGTACATTAGAGTTGCCACGGAGGCACTGTTTTAGGGGGGGGGCTAAGCCTCTAATCTAAATCAAATTGTACAGATGATGCAGTAGATTTTACTCATTCTCATATTATTTGGGTCAGAAACTTAAGGTTGTACATGTTTATGTATAAGGCGCTTTAATTATGGTCAAAGTCATTGCCCAGCAAATATTATGAATACCGGCGGGTCTATAGTAATACACTAAATAAGTTCGTATTAATGAATAACGGGACAATTTTTATGCTATTTTTTCAAAAGAGGAATGACTCAAAATTTTATTATAAAAAACTAAACAAATAGAGACACTCCCTTTCAAATCTTTTAATTAAACCCGGCAGCCGCATTATTTTTGAAAAAAAAAAAATAATCCAGAGAAACTAAATACACCTGTATCATTTTTGGCTTTAGGTCATCTTACGGTACAGTGTGTCATGGTTGAAACGAACAGCTTTACCAGTAGCTGCAGGTCTGTAGCTCCCGGTCTGAAAAAATTCGGATGGGCCCTGCAGCTACTTTACCAGCGGAGTAAAACATTCGAAAATGGTTCTGATCATTTAAAACAATGAATTGGTTGAAATAAATACATTTTTAAAATTAATATGTAAAATGATTTTCTTTTGTAAATATTGCCTTATTCTAAGAATCGAAATTTAGCGATTGTGATGTAAGGACATTTCTTGGTATAGAATGACGATGTGAATGGAACATTGTATCGTCGGTATTCCACGGGTGATTTTCTGTACCCAAAACCGTAGTTTGTAACGATAGGAACATAGCGGACATATAAGCAGGACATATAAGCGGACATATAAGCAGTCTTCACACCCTCACATCGCCAGGACTTTCTGGCGTTGATATGAGGATGCAGTCTTAAAGTGAGTATAAATGGATTCGGTTCTAAATAGCAAACATATTATGGGGCAAAATTAAAATAAGCCGCGATAGCGGTCACTGGATAGCATAAATAATGCAACACCATATTATACGGTGGTTTGTGATGAAATCCGTTTATACTCTACGCGTTTATTCTCAGGTTTTAATACGAACATTACTAGAATTGCAAACATCTTTAAAAATTTTCAGCGTTTCTGGGAGTTTTGTTTAAAAATGTATGTATACTTGTATATAAATACGGATTGTACATGTTTATTTAAAGCAATACGAGTACAAACTAATTAATGAAATTCACACATATTTTGCGTTTGACATTTTTAGAGGATTCGCAGACTTATTTTGTGCGCTTTTCGCTACGTTATCAAAATTAAATGGGCTTGCTTTGTAGTTCACGAACTGTAACTAAAATAGTAAAATGGCCAAAGCTGACAAAGAAAAACAATATTCGTTTACCTGATGTGAGATTCAAATTGATAAGCAATAATTTTAGTTCTGACTGTACAGTATAATTGTAATTATTATTTATTTTGATACTGCATGTATAAATTTTGTATTTATTTTAAAGTGATATTAAAATTTTAGGTTATGATAATATATTCGCACTTCCTTAATTTATATAACCGATGAGTTTTAGTCTTACGATGAATGACACAACCTTTTATAAGTGAATTTAGTCTTTATTTTAAAATGATATTAAATTTTAGGTTATGATAATATATTCGCACTTCCTTAATATAATTGAGTTTTAAAGATGAATGACGCAACCTTTTATAAGTCAGTTGGGTGCTTCGAATGAACGTGATGATGATGCAAGGAGGACGTGAGATATCGTCATGTACCCCTTGGTGTGCCCCTCGACAAGGATGTAAACAAGGTCGATAGAAATATCATGTGTACTATAAAATCTACAATTTTTGGTTTCAATTAAAATATATTATGTATTATAATTTTTTGACAATGTTTTTTCGACAATTTAAAAGTCGCTAATAGTTTAACCGGAGTGTTATTTGTATATCGGAGGACTGAGCTTAGAAATATCGTGACGAAATACCTTGTCTGCGCTTGCGTAAGTGGGTTATTGAGGGGGTTGCATGATTTCAGTGATATTTATATTGAGACCTTCTTGCATATTTCAGAAAATAAGAAAAAGTCACTGTAAGCTATTTTCAGATCTGAGAAGTGAAGAATATATCTAAGGTACTTTGAATATACTATGCAGTATGGGAAGTTTACGGCAAATAGCGAGATTAAGTGAAAATGGTGTCCGGATTTTCTGTTCACAACTTAAGAATATAGAAAATAATTCAATTCTACTGAGGGTCAGTGGAATTCGGACCAGCAATGGGGTAGGATATATACATATATACTTTCACTACATGTTCATTCTCTCTCTCTCTCTCTCTCTCTCTCTCTCTAAAAATTTAAGGTATTTTAATGTTTAATAATTCAATCAAAACATTTCTATTACTTATGATATGAGAGATTTGAATACACTTTTTTGAATGATTACAAATTAATTAAATATTTCAGCTTCGCAATGCAGCAACAAAGGCTGACGTTGATGAAATTATAAAGAAATTTAAAGAGGGAAATTTTGAAAAAATCCCAGACCCCGAACAGCTCGATCACTTCAGGTTTGTATGAATTCTGTTTTTCATTACTGATAATATGCATGTGCGGGTCCAGAAATTTTTCCCGGGGCGGGGGTCCGGTAAATTTAATTCCTCTGGGAATTTAAGAAATTTGTATTTTCCGCCCCGCCCCCCTAGATCCGCGCATGATATGAATAAAGATATCAATATTAAATAACCTTTCTTTTTGCTCATAACTATAATAGGAGACGATGATTTAAAATGATAATTGATGAAAATGAAATAATTCAGAATTTTACAGGAAACCACAGAGCACAGAAAAACTTGTGGAGTCTATGAAGAACCCTCCCCCTATGGGCACGCACACCCTGCCCCACCCAATATGGTAAAGTTTGAAACTAAATTTTAAAATAATTTATTGAAAAGAACCTGTTTCTATATGCAATGTGTATTTATTATTTTTGTTGATATAAAATCAACTATAAATATTTATTTTACTATTTAGGTCTGAAGAAGAACTTCATAATGTGAAGGTCACACATAAACCCCCCGAGGGATTTGTAGATAAGGTCAGTTTTCTATGTTATGACTATATATGTACAAAACAGTGGTATAATTTGCGTAAATATATCGAACATACCCGTCTAGAGCGTAAAAGGAGGGTGTGACGTGGGGGGGGGGGGGGGGAACGCTTTTGGTGGTAGGAGGTTAAACCCGTAAGTGTCATGTTCCCTCTTAATTACAATTAACCACTGTCGTATTATAAATAAGATATATACCCGTAAAATTGTGAATTTTTTCATTTACGGAAGACTGATTTACCAGTAACTTTAAATGGAGAAAAAAACCTGACATTCTCAAGTTGGTTGATAAGATGAATATGCACTCATGAGGCAAACACCCAGGAGTTTAAACGCTCTTGTCGTAATATCGTAGTTTTCAGGAACCCCCCCCCCCC
>WFKH01011801.1:18147107-18160918 GCA_016163765.1 Magallana hongkongensis
TTACGTTAATGCACATACTTAACTAATGAACCAGAGCCCAACAGAAATAGATGGATCTTTTGTTTCTCTCTTTTGCAGCTTGCCTTTCGATCTGTGAAGATCTTACGGTCAACTTTTGACCTTTTGACCGGGTTCAACTGGGGGGAAAGAACGGAGAAGAAATGGGTCTTGTAAGTTTTTTTGTAAGCTATTTTAGATTTTAAAGAATAATAATGAACATCATCATTAGTTAGAGTCCCCAGGAAAACAGAACGTTGTGTTGACTAAAAAAGTTTTTTGTGTTTATTTAGTACATTGTATCTGAAGATCAATTTTGTTTACAAAAATAAAAATATCATGATAAATATTCATACAGTAGTTGGTAGGTACATGTAACATTAGATAGATCGGACTAAGTCGTCGAAGTAAATCCCACTTTTAGCGTATTTTTAGTTTGATTTTTTTATGATAAAAAACTATGTCAGATTAAGAATATAAATACATAATGTATGTATTATAATGCATCAAAGAGAGAGTAAACATCTTTGGCATGTCTATTTTCTCCGTGCAGACGGATTTGTTTCTTGGAGACTGTCGCTGGAGTTCCAGGAATGGTGGCAGCGATGACGCGACATTTACACTCACTGCGCAGACTCAAGCGGGATCACGGCTGGATACATACCCTTTTAGGTACTGATCATGCCATTGGTTACATAAATGTAATATATGCAGGTCTTTTAGCAAAAGGATCCATTTTATACCGTATAGTTATGATACACGCAATACAAAACTCACCCGAAGGCGTGGAAATGTTTTACGTTAGAGAAATAAAATCTCAAAGTAAAAAGGTACCGGTATTGCATATATATTGCATTGTATTGTATTGCATTGTATATCAATATTATAATATATTTTCTTTTGTTCTAAATTTATATGCATGACAAATATTGTTATATTTAAGGAGAGGAACTTGTAAGTTGTACTTGTAAGTTGTCAGAACTTGTTTCCAATCCTTTTGTTTAATCAATAAAATATGTTCAAAACAAAACCGGTATTGCAATAAAACTTTATGAAAAAGCTGATTTGTTATATAAGTTTTCATTGAATAAGTTGTTTAGAATGTTGGATGTTATTTTATCATAGACTAAATTAATGCTTTATTGTATTTTGATTTAAGAAAAAACCGCACATAACTAAATTGACCTTGTAAATCTTTTCAGAGGAAGCAGAAAACGAAAGAATGCATCTAATGACGGCATTGCAACTCCGACAGCCATCTTGGTTATTTAGAAGTGGCGTCATCGTGTCTCAGGGTAGGTAACTTTGGAAGATTCTAGAATGTACAACTCCGATGGTTCAAGGACAGTAGGACTGGTACACACACTGGGACACACTGTAATGTTGTTTTATATTTCCAGGTGCGTTCGTTACGATGTTCAGCATTGCCTATCTGATCAGTCCTCGGTTCTGTCATCGTTTCGTCGGCTATCTAGAGGAGGAAGCAGTGTTTACTTACTCAAAATGTTTGAAGGTAGTTTTTGAGTTTATATGTATATTATTGGATCTACTCGAAATGTTTTAATATGATATTTATGATAACAATGTTTTTGTTGGTTACTTTATCCGTAAGGTCATGGACATTATATGATTGTTAAAAAAATAAGAATTAATTAAAACATGATTGTTTGAATTGAATCATAATTTTGCATTAAATGTTTGAAGGTACAATGTTATGAAATAACTATGCCTTTGTTAGATTCATTATCTGCAAGGTCACAAAGATTATATATCATGGTTTCATTTTTACTTTTGCCTTAAAGGATATAGAGTCAGGATCCCTTAAGCACTGGCAAACAAAGGCAGCACCAGACGTGGCTATCCGCTATTGGAAACTTCCGGTAAGTTTGAAACCCTTTGAACAATTTAATTGAAATTCGGAAAAAAATCTGTATGATATATTTTTCTTCGTTTAAAACGATACCAGTATATATAAATATCTGAGCATCAATGTATGCAACTAATGGTTGTAAAACGTTATAGTCTATAGTGGACTTTGTTGGGTACATGTACATGTACCGGTAATGTTAATTTATTTATCGAGTATCATCTAAAATGATACGCTTGTGGTCATGAAACAACAACATTTGGGAAACGACCACATTCTATAAGGTATTCAAATTATTTCATTTTGAAAGAAATATTACGAAATGAATTATGTGAGAGAAAATAATATACATAACATGTATTCACCATAAGGCATAACTTGCAGAGTAACGGAACAATGAAAGACGTCATATTTAACATTCGAGCAGACGAAGCTAATCACCGGAAAGTGAACCATGTTCTGGCATCCATGAAAACCGACCAGTACAACCCATTTTTACCCGGTCAGTAGATCTAAATCAGACCCTTAATGTGCCTCATCTTTGTTTATAGGAAACTGCATCCATGAAGGATGTAGTGCTGGCAATTCGAGCAGATGAGGCTCACCATAGGGTCGTGAACCACACTCTGGCTTCCATGAAAGAAGATGATTACAATCCTTATGAGCCAGGGAAGTGATGTGGAAGCAAAAAAAAAACATTAACAGATATCTTTGATATTCTGTTGGTATGCTGTAAAGACATATCAATATGGTAATTAATGCACATTACTTGCCTTTATTATAATGTACATGCAGTAAGTAATAGGGCTAGATGTCCATCTAAGACAATTCAACTCTCCTTGAAAAGGAGACCGTGTATAATAATTATAAAACGGGGTTTTTTCGCAGAATTCTTGTGTCATTATTCCCATTCAGGATTTAAAAAAAGAACCATGATTGATTAGACAGTCAACGGACTGAATGGTTTAGACATACCTGTATACAAACGAAATGAAAAAAATGACTTTCTGTCTTCCTGAGGTAGTTTGCAACAACATTGATAGAAAAAAGAATGCAATTTAACCTTGTTATTTTTGTGTTTAAAAGATTGAAATTGTTATATATTTACATGCTCAAATACATATGGTATTAAAAAGAAATGTGATGTAAACAAATTATAACTGATCAATGTTTGGTTGTTTCGGATATGTAATGTTGATAAGTTGTATAAAATGTTAATCGAAAGCACAGCTTTCAGAAACAAGAAGCTTGTTATTGAGACATTGTTACTTTAGTATAATTTTATTATTTTATTGCTATTTTAGATCTAGAATGAGCCAAATGGCACCTATCATATGTACTTAATTTATTCTATCTGTTGAATATGTTGATCTGTATTAGTTGTAACAACCTGTTCATGGCTTTGCAATCTTATTGTGTTTTGTAGGTTTTTTTTATCTTTTTGTTTTTATTTGTTTGACATTTATGTTATTTAAAAAACAAACAACCCAGAATCTCCTTTGTTTTACATGTATATTTTAACAAAATATACCGATGAAAAACTTTCCATCTTATCTGTTTTTTAGGAATGGGTGGGAGATTATAATATGTAAAACCTCAAAATTTAAGCATGATTGTAGTCAATGGAATATTGATGGAACTAATTTATCAAAAAAGGCTATCTGAGTATTATGGTCGTCACATATTTTCTATTTGAAATTGAAGGAAAGCTATCATGCGCTGTAAGGAAGCTACACTATAAAAGGTTGATACTTTGAAAGCAGTATACGTCAGTATGAATATTCAAAAACGATGCTACGTGCCTGAATCTTGAATTAAGAATCGAACATAATAGAATAGAAAAAAACAAAACAATACTGGATGTATTTCATAGAGGATGTTTAAAAAATCAAAATGAGCCGAACTTAAATTCAGACTCTTTTTAAGGACGAAGGAAGGAGACAGGATTAATCGCCCTTTGAGCATCGAGATGTATGAAAAAGATTTTATAATTGATCAACAATCTTACTTTTTCTCTTTATATGGGTGAATATATGTTTATTTTATGATCCTTTATACATGTAATGTTAATGTGTTTCACTTAATAATTGTTCATAGTAAAAAATCCTTTTGTGTAGATGTATGATAAAAGATAAGAATTGTTGAAAAAAGACAAAGAAAAAAACATTTGACCATTATGTGTTTGAAAAATGAGTAATATGACTGTTTTAAAAAATTTAATTTAATTAAAGTCTGTAAGATTCGCATGTAAAATATGTTTTAAAAACTGAATCTAATTAAAGTCTGAAAGATTCACATGTTTACATGAACAATATTGAATTCTATTGATCTGGTCTTTGACGTAGAAGGCGTGTGTCTTAATAATTCGATATGAGAGATTTCTGAAAAGTATATTGTATTGATTTGTATGAGGATCAATTTCTATTTCTTAGATTAGTTTAAAGAAGCTGGGACGCCATCACCTGCGAGGTAAATTATTCTTGAATTATTTGAATAAAGAGACGAACAGACGCTTTACAAATAAACGTACAAGAATTTGAACATTCATTTGATTAAATTTATATGACGAAATCAATGTGTAAGCTAGCAAATACACGTAGGGCTAATGGTATTTCGTCCAAACATGAACAATCAAATTCCATATCCGTTTCTGAATTATAGTCAGAGAAAAAATAAAACTCATTTGTTTATCTAAATTCAACATATTTTAATTTAATTGTACAAAATAATTATTTTTAAAGAAACGGCCCATCTCATGAAACACGATGTGGTTTACATTAAAGTACGTACTACAAAGAATTTAATAAAACAAAAAGAAATATTTTTATTTAGTAATTTTATTTCTAAATAATTTATCAGCATTTCATTTTAAAAATATTTTAAAAAAGAATGAAATATACAATGTATATAGGTTAGCGAGTGACATATTTTCAAAGAGATATTTGACTTCACTCAATAATAATCAAATTAAATCAAATGGTCTTGATAAGGACACTTCTATGCATAATTGCATATGTTAAATCTCGATTACAAAGAAACCGAAAAATAATTTTTCATATTTCCAGGACTTGTCATTAGCATTAATAGTATATCAGCAAGTTTTACCGTGACACGAACCATTTTCAACTGTTGATATTTTTATGAATTTTGCATGTTCGGAAAACATATGAAGTGCTTTCATATTAAATGTTATCGTTAGAGACAATGTGATATCACTGAATATGAATCATATTATGTTTTGAAATGCTGTGAAAATAATACCCCCGGTACGTGGACCGTTACAGTTCCTCTGTCTGACGTGCGCATTTTGAAAAGCCAGAGAGACCGGAGTTTGAACGGTACATTGACTTAAAGTACAAGGTCAGAATGCACGGATCGAGACACAGCTTCTCTTTGTGTTTTCTTGGTTTGCAATCACTTACTAATTCAAACCCAGGAGACTTAACTCTATAGTTTTGCGCAGGCTAACAGCAGGTTGAATACAAGGCCCTTTAATCATAATAAAACCAAGTAGCGCAGGTCTTTTGAAATTCGTAATTAAATCAACAGTAGCTGTGTACTCTTTGAGAACAGTTGTGGACAATCTCAAATGCTCAAAAATAGGGTCTTTGCCAATGTGTTGTTTGTTTTTAAGCTCATAAACATTATTCAAGGAATACGACATTTTAAAAAATATTCTTCACAATTCTTGGCAGTATAAGAAAACATTATCTCAAAGAACCATATATACCCAATCTAGAATAGTTTCTGGAGGCCTGTTAAACAAATGTTAGAATGATATTAACAAATAACATGCATTTTAGGTTCCATGTACCCAGAATAAGACACAGTTATATATAATTCCGATATTCTAAGAAATATAGGTCATGACGTTAATTAACTCAATGGTACTGGTTTACTAAAAATCGATGCCGTCAATGACATTGTTTGTTCCTATTTCAATGACCGAATCTTTACCTCTTACGAAAGAAGATTGCAACCTTGTGTGTCTTTTGGAAGTACAAGGAAGGCCTTTGCACGAGCTATGGTGATGAAAATGGGCAACGAGAAGCTAGCAATTGTGATGTGTTTCATACAGATTGCATTTGGGATGAATGATGTTATAATTACGTCATATGGTCAGTTTTGGCCATGGTCTGTCTCGGAGACTCTTTCGATTATCGGAAGGAAGCAATGTACACGGGAATGTCAGGCCCGGGGGTCAGCGTGTTTGGCCGTCAACTACCAGACCAACAACTTACAGTGTGAGGTTCTGCAAAGTGTCCCCAGCAATTTAACAGAACTCTCGGACAACTTCGAGTATGAGTACATTGAAATGGCGTCACAGACATCGGTAAATATAAATTAAAAGCTTTCTTAATTTGATGCTAATTTCAAAATGAGCAATAAATATTCTAATTGGACTTTTTTTTAGATAAAAAAATATAAGTGATTAAAACGAAGTTTATTGATCTTTTTTTTTTTTTTTAAACTAAAACATTTTTCATTGCATGCCGGGTTTAAATAGATTTTTTAAAAGGTCGCTTGAAAATGGAAAATGGAAAATAAGAGTTTCTGAAATAATGTTTTAAACGGAATGTTTTGTTTTATTTTTATTTAAAAGGTATTTTCGTCTGCTGTTTGTGACAGTACTTGTTATTCAACAGGGGAACATTGCATTAAACTTTCATCAGGACTGAGTTACTGCAGAAGTAGTAAGTTTTAATTTACAGAAAAAAAATCATTTCAATGCAATAGAAAAGAATATAATTATATAACTCACAAAACTGTAACAGAAAAAATAGAAAACACATTACTGCTGACATCTTGCAACTAATCATTCTCTCTGGAATCCCGATGTAAATAATTTTAATTTTTGCACATGATTATTATTAAATTTATGCTCATTAATAATAAGTTTTTTTTAATGATTAATGCAAAAGTTTTAATCTTCTCTAACAGCTAAAATCCGATGTCCACTAAACTACCGCTACACGCCAGCCCTAGACTTTTGCTACATTGAAATCACAACTAGTGCCGATTTTCAGACCGCCAAGAGTCACTGTGAGGGTATCGGGGCACGCCTCGCTGTGTTACCGACCATGGAACATATCAACTATATCAAATCAGGTACAATTTTTAAAATATCTTGTGTGTTCCATGATATTTTTTGTTTTAAGATGTCTACCTCAGAAACAAATGCGAACAGAGGAGGATAAATTATTCAAAACTGTCCAACAGGTTAATGAAATTGTTAATGTAGAAAGACAGACGAAGGCATATCTTAATGCGTGCTTTAATGGCAAATAAAATAGTCTAAGAATACATTATAAAATGCAAGATATGAAATACTGATAAATACACATACTACGGTAGGTCGACGTCCTCCAATAATTTTTTCCGGAGTTTACATGTTAACTCGACCTTTGCAGTTACATGTAAAATAAGAGAGGATATGCATGTGAATTAAATCAAACTATGAACTCACAATAAAAATTAACATGTCCAGGTTTGGAGGACAATCTAAAAAATATACGATGTTTATTTATTTGGAATTAAATTTTGTGGACTAAACATAGTACAAAAAAGGCATAACACACCGAAGTGGAATTATGCATCCGTCATAGCCCGACTTGTGATAACTTCTCCGTTTTTACGAAGTCTTTTTTGGAAGTAGTCGTCGTTTTGAACATAGCATTTAAAACTCTTTTGATTAGAAATGTTGAGATACGATGAAATGGTGGTTTCTTGATCCATTCTTCATCATCAGATTTGACCTTATTCAGAATTCTGATTAAGACACTGGCGATTGTTTACTTTTACACATTCACACTTTGATTTAATTAAGATGATAAAAATATATAACTTGCATGATAATCCAGTCCGATTAAAACCATCCCCCCTTCTCCTTACACTCGTCAGGGTCCCTGACGAATGTAAGGAGAAGGGGGATGGTGTCAGGAGAAGGGGGATGGTTTTAATCAGACTGCATGATAATCATGATCATGCAAATTAAAATAGAAGTTACTGGCATGTCTCTTTCGGTCATTGGCTATAATTAGCTTGTTAAATAGATTTCGTGTGGTAATATACGGGGTCGGAGAGATGTTTAGGGAGGGGGTTCCAGTTTACTTGAAAAACAATTAGTTTTCATGGAAGAGAGGCTATGATTAAAAAATTAATATGAAATCATGCTACTATGCAGACGTTTTCAAGTTTATCCAAACTACTGTCATAACAAATGTTGGTCAGAGTTTCTTTTAAAGGGGTTACCTAGAGGAGTTGTTAAGAGATCTAAATGTTTCAAAATTTGACATTAAACACGGTAAAATGTAAATACGTATGTTATTTCATTATATTTAACAGAGCGGTCAAGCGGTTACCTGGGCAGCCTGAGGTACATGGTGGGTGGGGAGTGGGACCCCGTGGCTGGGGCGTGGAAGTGGATAGACGGTAGTCTGATATTCGGACCTATCGATAAAACGGCGTGTCGAGTGAACACAGACAGCGGCGTCATTGCCTGGGAGAATAAATACCTACTGATGGACACAGATCCCACTGTAACAAACAAATTCCTTTGTGAAAAAGTACTCAGTTAACTGAATAAGTACACTGTTACATGTAACTTTTTAATGTTGCTTACCGTTTAATGATGTTCATATGCCCATATTATTATATTTATTTCTGTTTGATTTTGTGTACAAACCATACTTTTATTAGATTGTACTACTACTTCTACTACTAGTATTAGAATTGAAGATTGTATTAAATTATCAATTTAAAAAACTCCCGAGTTAAAGAGGTTCGCTCCTTAGGTTTTGGGTAGCCATATTGGGTCACCTCTTGTCTGAAAATTCTGCATCACATATTAATTCTAGTAGCATATTTATATTTTACAATGCCAAATATACTATATTGAATAAAATTGTTTTTAAAAAATTACATTTTTACAGAGTTTAGTAAGGGACTATATTTTGTGGCGGAAGGTTTTCAAGAAGGAAATGAACAATTTTCATAACTCACTAGTTTTAGAGTACTGTTACTTTAGCTTCCTAATTTTCAGCGCAGACCAAACTTCTAGATAGTTTGTGTATTACGATATATTCATGATATTCTGAAAAACATATTTAACCAATATTTTGATATTTCTATCGATATATTTTGGCATATTTAGCTTATATTTCATAAAAGTTAAGAAAAAATTAACTCCAATTTTGGCCTAAAATTAGCTTATTTCATGCTATATCTCAAATTTTTGAAATGTGACCCCTACTTATTTTACTTTTAAATGAGACATTAAATGTATGTCTATTTGTATGCAAAGTTTTGGAAAGATGACATTACTATAATTTTTTTTATTTGCGTTATAATTTGATTACTCCAAAATTTTGTAACATCTGTTGTTGTGTTCATTATGTACTGGCCTTTGAAGCCACCAGTAAAGCAAGAATTTTTAAACTTTGACTTAGATTTTACTTTTATAGTCACTACCTGTGTTCAACTTCATACTGTATTAAAATCATAATTTTATAATTGTTCAAACTATAAATATTTGTTTGATTTCTTCAAATTATCAATTTCTATGTCAAATTTTAGCAAAAATTTCAGGAAAATTATCATTTCTGTTTCAGGTCCTATATTTCCAAAAAATGGCATGTGACATGGGTCACAAATAAAATAAATGAACATTTTAGGTCCCCATCTTTATATCTAAGTGGTTTTCGGATGATTGACATTACTATTATTTCAGGAGCCAACCTCCTTAGAACATTTTCTTGGAACTATCATGGTTTTTTAAAGCTCTCTTTGTCAAAACAGCACAGTCTTATGCGAGGTGCAGCGTGGTTAGAAGCATCTTAAATATACAACCTCCATAATTAGAGAGTGGCCTAAGCTACATTTCCTATTATAGTCTTATAATGACAAGATTTCACATCTTAGGCACAAACAGTAGGCGTATGAAATTCAATATAAATTAACTATTTTGCAATATCGTACATAACGTTGATTTTACGTAATTTTTTTCTTACCGACAAGGATACTTTTTAGCATGGCTCATTGCGTAAACAGTGGCCGGGTTATAGCTGCGATGCACAGTGTACCGGTTAATTGAAAAGTCGACAAGTTCAGCGTAGAAAATGCAATATACAATTAAAGTATTTGATAATACAAAAAATACTAGTACTTAAAATTTCTCTGGGTGACAATTAATGATGACACCAATGTTTTCTTGGTATCGTCTATTGACTAATAACTTAAAAAGAACCAATTAATTAGATGTTACTTGTATACCTACTCAAAAAGACTTTCAATGCTTGTTACAGTTTTAAAGTTTTTTGTAACGGTTTAAAAGACTTTACTATTAACTTAAGATGGTTTTTATATTACGATCGACTCTGATGTCCGTGTTTAAAAAAGTTAAATGAACTGCGTCACAATTTCGAATTAGATTAATTATGCCATAAATGGAAGTACATGTACCAAAATGGCATTTGTTTTAGAAAAGTGTAAAGGCAATAGTTTTTTAGTTTTTGATGAAAATAGCTCAATTATTCAACATATGCTGTTGTTTAATCATCACATCATCACATGTTTATAAATCAATTTCATTGTGTAAATATATATTTGTTGGGTTTTTTTAATTTTCAATTTGGCCAAGTGTTTAAGGTATCCGATCCATAATAGCCCCAGATTCAGTGAATCTGGATGCATAACAGATATGTATGGGCTAAATACTCAGTATACTTGGACATAAATTTCATGTATAAGTATCAATATGTAAGAGTGGAATGTGTCCTAATTAATGACCTTTTCTTTTTCTTGAAGAGTTGCTCCCCTTTGCTTTTAATATATAAAAATTAATTCTAAAAAAATGTACACGGTATAAAATTTATTTTCAATTGTTTTTGTATTCCTAATGATAAAATACATCTTTCCACCGAAGCATTTTTTGATATTCTTAGTATTTACTTTTTTATAAAAAAAAAATGTGCTTGTCCCCATAGACCTTAATGCAATCTTCATTAATTAATTACTGCTTAGTTAATAATATTTTTGAAAATTTCTCTCGGTAAATCTTTTTCTACTCCTAATTGCTTTAGATTAATATCAGAGTATTTAATACATGATGGATATTCAAGGTTAGAAAAATTAGGTCCTAATATGGATCGGATACCTTAAATTGAAGGGCATGTGTGTAGTATGTATTCGTCCCTTATAATTATGACAGAAGTATTGATTTATACATTAATGAAATTCATGCTGCGTGGCCAAGAATAAAAATGATATATTGAATGTTAAAAATGAGAAAGCAAACAAATTAAAACCTATATGGTTAAATAAAAACCATAGTTTAAGTAAACAATGCATACATAAAAAAAGGAAAAGTGCAGCAATTAAGATTTTTGAAAAACGCAGATGCCCTCTATAGCTCTGAGCCAAATTAGCGTTACTTGCATACGGGAGGTAATTCAATCAGACTGAAAAAGAGTTAAATAATAGGTGCGTTCAGAGTTCACCAGATGTGTACCAACGGCATATTTGGTCACCAAATTTTGGTCACCAAATCTACCAGCAGTCTAGAGCTTAGGCAAGTTTGGTAGGTGACATCATTATGCTAATTCATCATGGCGGGCTATAGATACTAATCTAAATAAAGACTCGTTTGAATAAAACATTTATAGATCTTCATCATATAAATATTTTGAATACAATCTAAGACAACTGAGGGTTTCTAGAGCCCGCCTCTGTACCTAGAAACATTAGAAAGTATGTGACATATATACATGTTGGCGTTAAATATTATAAATTTTACTATCTTTACGAACTTTGCATGAATAATGGATTGATACTAGTAGTCAATGAAGTCGTAATATAATTGAGAATAAAATAGTCATAAAAGTTTGTATTTATGCCGACCTTTTTAATTAAACATTAAAGGAAGTTTGTTTGATAATTATGTTGGAGGGAAAAGTTAAACTTCATAGAGGATAATTTTTTTTTACTTATTATATGTTCAGATGGTTACAATTGGTAACCAAGTGTAACCAAAGACTACCATTTGTTTGAATTTGACAAAAAATCGTTCATGGTTCTACCTATAAAAACTGCTACATATGGCAGCACTTGGTGACCAATGGCTACCATAGTTCACCGATGGCAACCAAATATTGCCAGCGGTAGATCTCAATTTCACCAATGGTACAACTCTGAACGCACCTATTAATGCTAGACAGAGGCGGATCCAGCAATTTGGGAAAGGGGGGGGGGGGGGTCCAATCGATGAATATCAATACGTGTAAAATTAAGTGCTAGTTAAGGTGGTATGGGACACCTGTCGATAATAATGTGGATATAAGTAAATCATACTTTAAATAACTTTCACAGGATTTTTAAATTTTACAATATTTGACCCCCCAAAATATATTTTAAACATTTTGGGAAAGGTAAAAATTATTAAAGCCCCAGCGGGATTCGAACTCATGACTTACATTCGTAGTTAATGCTCTAACCCATTGCGCTTCGCTGTTAGGTAACAATTTTGGGAAAGAAAACATTTACAAAATTATACTTGATTTTATTGTTTATTTCGATAGAAAGTACGTCATTATATGGATGTGTCCCATAACACCTTAACCTTTTATTCGTCAAAAAACAAAGAATTTTTGAACATTTTCCGTGGGTAAAATTCAACAAACATTATCTCGCCAATATCTATTTCAACATCAGAGTGCACATACATTAAGGCAAGTCATGCCAACCTTTTTTTACCCATTGTTGAGCGTTTTGATTTTGGTAAGGATGATTTGCATAATTTCTAGCCTTAATTAACAAGTCTACGGCGATGAGAACGCGCGTCTTTGCTGAAAGTTTTTGGTATTTTATTTTTGGTTATTTCTTTGACCTTTCAATAATTCTGAAACTATTTTTCAATTTTGATAGTCTATCAATTGACCTGTTAAATAAATGTCTAAATGATCAGATATGACAAAAAGTGGGAATATTTTATCTGCTAAATAGATGGTACATGTGTAATACAACTTGTACAAGCATATACCGTCCCCGGGAACTTGATGTGGTCTCTTACATGTAAATGGATGCCCTACATCATCCGGCACTAGTGCAGATGCAAGTTCATATTCAGGAAAGTTTTGAAAAAATGTACATTTTCAGTATGGTTTACATATAAACCCTTTTCACGGCATTCTTTTAACAGAACTTCGATTCTTGGAAACATTATACCGGTAACAATAACATGCTTTCTTTGTGGGTATATTTTTGTGTTTCATGCGGATATAAAGATAGCTAGCATTGCCGTTTTTGTTTTTTTTTTGTAATGCTGCCATGCACCTTCAAAGCACGTATGAAAAACCAAAGAAAGCATTTTATTGTTTATATTTATATCTGCCTCTAATCATTTAATAAATCATCCATAAAGAGTTTTTTTAAAATACGTAAATTATCAATATTGTCGACCAAAACGTAACACAGAAGGACCAGCTAATTTCTCCATATATGTGAAGGTTACTATAGCACATACTATCTACAACTACTTGGAGGTCTGGCGGGGGGGGGGTACCTGTAAAGTGCGAAACGAAATCGAAACGAAACCAATCAAAACGAAACCGAACGAAACAAAACGAAACCAAACAAAACGAAACCAAAAATCGAAACGAAGCGAAACCAACGAAACGAAACGAGACGGAATTAAGTAAAAAATTAAAAATCAATTATGACTACATAAAAGTGAAAATACATTCATAGAAATGAAATATTAAACCTGTACAGCCTGTATATTTCAGATTGCCGTTGTAAATTCTTAAGCCACTTACCTGGTATTTGCAAAAATTATATAATAATGTAAATAACTAATGAACATTCTAATATCTTTTATGTTTCTAATTGGGTTTCATTAAAGGGATATTCAGACGTTTTAAGAGAGAGAGAGAGAGAGAGAGAGAGAGAGAGA
>WFKH01011801.1:18167895-18179018 GCA_016163765.1 Magallana hongkongensis
CCCCCCCCCCCCTCCACTTTTGCATGTAATAAATGAAACTGAAAATACGGAATTCTAATTGAATTGAATTGAAGTTACAATTAGGATTTTCTTTCATGATTTTCAGAATTCACCTTTCATTTTAAATTGTTTGTCAAGATGTTTTGGATGAAGCTGCCCCCACACACTTTCAAAAACAATGCTACGTGCTTGAATATCCTTTCCTATTTCCTATGGTTGAAAATAAAAACAAATGCATTTCAGTTGATTTTGCATCTTAAGAATAAATACAATTTAAAAATTTGACTGTTTTATCTTCCGCTTTCAAGCATACATGCTATTATTTGATACATGTACATTCCTATAATAATTTGAATTAATGAAATAATTTAATTTCAAGTGACATACATGTACATGTACATGCACTAGATCGAAGAAAAGACGGAAATTTCTTCATAAATCTGCACGCGTTCCGTGTATGAATTTATGATCAGCAGCGAAAATTAAATTTCATTTCTTATAAGATACTAAAAGTTAGCCTACTTGATACATGCATGCTTCCATTGAATAATTTTGTTTAGTCAGGCAAGCTTTTTGGAAAGCTATTACTTGTGCAACCTAACCGCCGTATTGTGCTTCCATTGTAATTATAACGTCACTTTGGAATCGCGAATATTTCTTTAGGTCACCGTTTACGAATCTACGAATTAAAAGCGATTAATTGAAATAATGATTTTCGCGATGCTTGTTTGTGACAAAATTCCTTCAATCGGCGATAAGGCTCTCTGAAAATCTTTTAGATAAAAAACACCAAAGTCTAGTTACGTATAATGACCAATTAGATGAATTAATACTGTGTTTACTCACGTTCCTTTGACATACACAAGTTTCACCAGAGGTTGAATTTTTTATCCAGAGTATCAGAACTATATGTTACAAAACCACAGATACAGAGTGGGTGGATTCTTTAATTTTACGATCGGAGAATGGCAATGGATAGACGGGAGCTTGGTGTTTGACAACATCAATAGGACCCTCACTCGGGTAAATGACGACAGAGAAGAGTTGGTCTGGGTTGACAATGATATTCTGAAAGACTTTAGTACTGGAAATACTGATTGTATGTTATGCGAGAGAATAATTTAGTACACGTACAATGACCTGAAAGTTTAAAGAGATATTAATGACGCTAAGTGATGAGTTTGAATAACACCCATGTTTTTCCATTTTAATTGTATTAGATTAAACAAATCATCTTGTATTAAACTGCTATTCTGTAAATACATATGATGTATTATTATTCGAACTCTCCCGGCATATTTTAGAAATATTCAACTGTACATGAAAGTAATTGCTGCAGTAACTTTGCTCTTATTTTGCATGTTTATTGATATTTATCTACTTATTACCGAGAAAGTCATCGTTAAAAAGGACAAATTGTTCATTAAGATTATGTTGCTACATGTAAATAAATCTAAAACGAACAAATATAAATGAATAAAAAAAGCTACAAGTAAATAATTTCAACGACATTATCAAAGCATAATAGAAAATAGAAGAGCAAAATTGCAATACTGGCATTTTTTACCCATAATAGCATGGGCAAAAAAAAATTTTTTTTTGAAATGTTTCTACTCAGAATAAGAGAATTCCATTCTGTCAAAATGTTAAGGTTGATAAGCCAACTGGAAATACATGTAGCCATCTTCATAGGAAATACTTTCTTTATATATAATGTACATAGTATATTATATTACATGTGTAATTTTCACTAGGGCCACCCTTTCATGAAAACTTTTTATCATTATAACTACTTGTATACGTAAGTATATCAAAAGTCCCATAAACTACGAATCCAGATAACTCTGATAATTGACAAAAAGATACATGCCGCGTCATATCCACAAATATTAGTTCAAACTTTATAAAATGCCGAAAAATAACACCATCTCTAATCAATAGGATTATGTGGGCTTTTCAAATTTTTGTTCACATATGATTCACAAATAATTATCATTTGATATGTGATATGGTTTTTTTTTTCAAGCGAGAGAGAGAGAGAGAAAGAGAGAGAGAGAAATGAATTACAATGAATACTAAGTAAATAATAAGTTCCATTTATTCCAGTGGGTATTAAACTTATATTATTATATGTTATATTATAAAAATGCATAATCGAAAAAGATTTGAGGTACGGAAATTATTGACTACACCTGCTTTAATAACATTTATTGTCAGTCTTATGGTTACAAAGTATAATCATGCAACTGAAAATAGTCTCTTATCACCCTTAAATCAAATTTCATTCGTTAACGCCAATTCAGTATGTTGAGCTGCAATGCCGAAAACCCCGACATGTATGTCCTTTTTGTCTAAACGGTTATCGTTAAAACTTTCATTTCAAAAAGAAAAAAATTAGTACAGCACAAGATTTGTAAACAGTTTGTTGAAAACGTTGTCTCCGATGAGATAGGACTGCAAAGAATTCAGGGTGTGAGTGTCCCATGGCAGTGCAAATATTAGATAGAAATAAAGGATCTACAAGTGCTCAGTAATTATTACATTAATGTCAATCACGGAAAAGTACACGATTAAAAGTAATAAATTATCCATTTAAATATTGTAAACTCGTTTATTACCACAGCATCGATACAGGGAGCAGTCCGCTCTCATTGATCTATTTATAGAATTTAAAAGTTTGTGTCTGTAGGGTGTGTATTGAATATCACACAATGAAAATTAAGAATGATAGGATTCTTTAATGAGGTATTTTATGACCGCAATTTCCAAGAAAATGGTCGAGTTTAATAAACGCTTTAGTTGCAGCATTGCGGAAAATGGCTTCCTTTTAACCCATGGCCATATATGAATTCACACCCATAGTAACTGATTTTCGTTTGTTGTAGAACGTTATGTTTGTATTCATTTTGTAAATCGGTGAGGAGATGCAATTCTTTGTTTCTGAACCATACAAAACTAATTGTCTATTTTGAGAGCACAATAAAAGGTTTTTCAAGTTGATTAAATGTCGTTGCGTTATGTGTTTGTTTTCCAATCCTTTGTACATCGGGGAAAGGAGAACACTGTTATCATGATCAGGTAATTTAATTTTTTTTTAAATTTAAAATTACATTGTTTTCATTCATTTTAAATAGTGTTTTCATTCATTTTAAATAGTGTTTTCGGTTGTTTTAAACTGTAATTAATTGATACACGTATATGCCGCGTATAACATGATAAATTATTTTGTATTGAATAACTTGAATTTTAAAAATGAATATTAAAAATCAAAGATTCCTCAGATAAATAACCATGCAAATATCAAAGTGTTAAGCGTGTCTTCGATAGAAAAAAAATTATGAATTTACGTATGAATGATGGTGTTTTCAAAATGATGTGAAATGTACATGCAAATAAAGGCAAGACCAATTCCCCTTTCTTGTTTCAGCTTTCCTCGTGATTTCAAGCATTGGACAATTTCATCTTATTTTGAGTTACAAAGTCATCTGAAAGTTTTCGTTATATTTATAACGCTGCTAAGCTTAGTTACATCTGATGGAGATACCAATACCGATAATGAAGAATTAGGAAGAAAAATTGAGAGCATAATGGAAAACGAACTTGGCACAAATGAACTACAGGTACATACCGGTATCTCTCTCTCTCTCTCTCTCTCTCTCTCTCTGTTCAAAAGGCAAAATACACAAGTTACATGCGCTTTCCGAACCATGTTTTGTATTGTCTTTGTATTTTATAATTACAGTTATGATATATTTGTTTTGTTGTATGATTTCTTTTGTATATTAAGCGTATTTTCTTTTTTATGTATGCTGTATAGGCTTACATCGAACACCTGCGTTTTACATTTAATCCACTGGACGGAAAAAAGGTGTTGAAAGAGGTATTTTGATTCATTTTATCGTCATTTTTTTTCCCCAAAACACACTATAAGTATTTTAAAAATGTATAATTTTACAGTGAATTATTTCAGTGTATTTTTTAAATTTGTCTTATTTTAAATCCAGTATTGTTGATAAAAAATGTATTTTCGGTGAAGTACATCTCTTTCGAATGCAAATTCTGTGCATTTTGATTTGTTCAAGGATGTAAACAGCATGTTGAATTCGATTGATGCCTGCTCATTACATTATAAATGCAAATCTATTATTTTTTGTTCAGGTGACAAGGTCGATAAATACTAGAGTGACAGAAAACAACAACGCTTTGAATCTACTTAAGCAAGCTGCCGAGAGTACTTTTGCCGATTCCTTTGCGAACCACACAATGAAAACCTCCAAAGTTTGTCAAACAGATTTTAATGGAAAGGTATAAATGTGTATAGAAACACGCACAATTCGAACTTCGACTTTATTACTAGTCTTCTCTTTTATATGTAAATGTAAATATATTTTAAAACAACTTAATAATCATACAAGTCCTACTAATAGAACCATAAGAATGAAACGGAGATGTTGCATTTATTGCATCGGTTGCAAATGATTAATCAAATATTTTGTAAAATATAATTTATCAATGATTAAGACTACCAGTTTGCAAACTTTTGCGTAACATATACATTATAACAGGTGAATCCTACCGTTGCTTGCTTTTTGAGGCCAAGTGAAAATTCGGCAAAACCAATGGTTCCGCCATTGACCATAACTAATGCAATGAACGAGAACAAAAGAGTTCAGCATCTGAAACGACAGCTTATAGCTACGGAAGAAGGTCGGCTTTTTTTATCACCACCTGTAAAAGATTATCCCAGGTTCTACCAAGAGTTTCGGTATGTATAAATTTTATTCCAGTCTGAAATGATTCATGGAATTGTTACATTGAATCTAATCTACTTGAACAAATAAAAATATATACAATGTCCAAGGTTCCCATGAATCACAAATCATACGTGGAAGTTTGATTGATGCACTTTCTTTTGTTTTCATGCATCTTGGTTAAAAATCATTGTGGCACACAAAATTAATTTTTTTTATAATATTAGATTTTCATTATACATGTATTTACTAACTACAAACTTCCATTTTTCTCCGAAGAATTTTCTTATGTATTTTTTGTTATTGTAACTCTACTGTAACTCTGCTGGAACTCTACCTACCCCTAATAGCAACCTCTATAGATTTCTCTGACCCCCAAGAATTACATTACAGCGAAATGTTTAAATACTTTTTACTACATTTCTTCTATGTTAATTAATTTCAGTCAAAATATCTATTTCAACAGAGATCTTTTAGGTGGTATAATTTGACTCCCACCCCGATTTTAGAAGTCGAAGATGTGAAAGATTTTCTAAACGGATAGACAGACGAATGGACAAGATATACATGATCAGAAAAGCTCACTTGAGCTTTATTTTAGCCTAAGAGAGCTAAAGTAACTTGAAAGCGTTGCGTTGTCAACTAATCCTTCCCCTCACCTTAGTTTAACGACAGATTCTAAGAAGTTCTATATGTACTGGTTGAAACAAAACAGTTTATTTTTGTAAAATCCAATAAATATCTCATACCTTTTGCCTTTTATAGGAAAGTGTACATTTCAGCGGTGAGCCCGGTACCCAGAGACATAGTGATTGTCATTGATCGGTCAGGGTCAATGGCGACACTCCACGGAAACAGATCTTTGCTGCAAATTACTATTGATGCAGTTACTAATTTTTTGGACACGCTAAATGAAAGCGATAGGGTATGTACACATGTAAAGGTACATATGATAGTTAGCAAAACCTTAAGTGAGTAACGTTTCGAAAAAAACCCCCAACAAAACAGGCTCATTAACAGAACACAGTGCCAGATATTCATGTTAGTAGTAAGCTGGAATTAAAGAATTCAAATTCCGACAGGATTTAAACAAAAATTGTACATGTATATTTATTTACAAATATGTTCAAACAATGAAATACTTCTGAACTATATAGCAACCATCTTGTCAGTATTATATTTCTATATGGAGGGAATGAAACTTGTTTTTTCCCCTGTTTTTATGAAATACATGACCGTCAGTTTCTCCGATAGGAAAACTATTTTTCCTTGGGAAATTTATTATTCTTTTATGAGATATTTAGTATTAAAAAGTAAATATCTCTCAGGTAAGTCACGCTAAACAAAATGATCAATCATAAGAAATATAATGATTTCTTAGGAAACCACATCTTACACGTTGCACAAATGTCACCTATTTCCCGGCACTGTGTTTAAGGTTCATTGACTCTCTGCTAGGAAGAATAACTACAAATGGCATAAAAGATTCTCATTCTTCTTTGAATAGTCTATTTAAAAGGCGATTTACATCAAATGTTCTTCATTTTTAATGGTATTATTAAACTCGATATCAGAGCATAAATTTTTGACCGCCATGATTATTAATCATCATTGTAATATTGGTCGATTGATTGACAATAGTAGTGCATTGGTCGACGGTCTTCAGACTGTCTAACAAAGTATAGTTTACGCTTTGTTTCGGACCATTGGATAGTCCATTACCAAGTTTGGTAATGTGAGAAGAAACAAACACACGCTCTGCTGCATCCAGTGAACGTTCTATAGATTTAAACAATGTACTTTCAAAATGTTATTCTATAGTGCTCATTATTTTTTTTCAAAAACGAAAGTTTGTTACATCAAATGTTTAGAAAGGAAAGTATAATTGTAAATTAAAACATTGTTCTTTTTAAATTTATTTTTTAGGTTGGGATAATTGTGTTTGATACAGGAACAGTAGTTCCGGGTGTCTTTATCAGGAAATGTGTGGGAACCAAATTAGTCAAAGCGTCGCTAGAAAATATTAGATTTTACCAGAACATTATTCAGCAGATTCAAACGGGAGCGAGATGCAATTACGAATTGGCGCTGCGTGATGCTTTTCAGTTCTTCAAAAATTCTAATTACAGCTTCAGAGGCGAGAAACGAGGTGATTTCGATTGTTTTGGCATAAATTGCATGTACCTTTTCCTAAAAACAGAATGTTAATAAGGACATCGTTCTTTTAAAATTTCATTTATTTTTCATCTCATAGATTAGATTTTTTTGCAAAATGGATCACAAAAATCAGTAAATTTTGTTGGTTTTAGAACAGGTTATTATGTTTTTATCTGATGGATTACCAACCATTGGAGAGGATCCAGTCAAAGTTATCGCTGAGGAAAATAAAATTCTGAAGAACAAAGTGGCGGTATTTACCTATGCCATTGGACAATGTAAATGAACAATATTTGTAATACAAGTATATCCATTATTAGACATACAATAAAAACACATTTATAATTATGATTATGACGACGAAAAAGGTTTTGTTTGATTTATATTTCATTATAGCTTGGAATTTAACGTCACTTTTCGTTCTACGAAATATGGCTTGGCAGGTATATAGTTACCCACAGTACGGGGAAATCAAAGTAAGTTTTATTATTCACACGTTTTAACACCTGCGTTACAAACGTATTAATTTTGTTTTTTATAAATATATTTATACATTGCTATTTGTTAATTCCAAAACATTTTTTTTTCAGAAAGGTACGTTCAAACACGTTGTTGATCCTATAAAACTGAAGGATGAGATTGGATTCTACTATAAGGAATTCATGCGTAAAGAAAACGATGTAACAACTTTCATCTTCAAGCAATACAATCATTTGCAAAAAGGTAATTTGTAAAATTTTGACAGAACTATTTAAAATGCAAAAATTGAACTCTATATTTACAATCAAAGAGTTATTCATTTGAAATAAGTATCTTTCATGCTGAGTATCTTTAACTTTTCTTTTCTTAGCTTATATGCCTTATATGTATGTCTGCAAGCAACTTCACAAAACAAACAATGCAGTTTTTGGAGCAACGTGCCTTGAAATGTCCCTCACAAGTTTTCTAAGGGAGGCAGCAATCTTTGACAATGAACAACATTCTTATGCCTTTATGATTGATGGAAAAGGACGTACAATTTTCCATCCATCCTTATCGAAAGCTTCTTCGTTAAACTTTGATCAGGAATTCATACCTATTGAGTTTTTCGAAAGAGATAAAGGTCCGGTCGTAGAATCAATGAAACGGTACGTTTGATTGGTGGTATTTTTACACCAATTTAAAGATATAAAAAATAAACGAGCTATTTGACTTAAAATTGTTTTACGCAGGGGAGAAGCGGGGCAAACCTTTACGTACACTACCGACGCATTTTCCAAAGATGAAGTTACTTTATCACAAAAGATAAAAGTCTATTGGGAACCTGTGAGTAATGTACTATATTTCAATTACTAGTAGTCAAGTGTGAACAATGTGTTATTCCATTTCATTGATGACTTTTAGTTTTATTGTATGCATTGTCACGATGAATAATTCAATATTTCAGATTTTGCACACCAATTTTTCATTGTGCGTCGTTATACCTGATGGGGACGGAACAATCACTTACAATATAACACCATCCGCACAGGAAAGGTTTCACTATGGTCGGCGTGACGCCACAACAGACAACGTGAAGGCTTGTAGCCACTTCAATCGACATGCAGTTAAAGGTAGAATAATTTTAACTCGGAAACCATCTAAAAATGTATATGAAATATACACTGTATTATTATTAACTTTTTTCTGTGTTTTCATCAATATTCTTGGGCATCGGTTTTGTTGATTTAGTAAAATTCGCAGTTTTAAAGATACTTAAATTCATGGCCAATGCTTCTATCAATACAATATTCTATTAGAAAATAGGTATTCATCGAATATTAAGAAATGTTTCCATACAAAAATCCAAAGTACAATTGCGTGGGTTTTCTTCCATAGTTATCATGTTCAAACTACAAACGATAAATAATTTTCAATCAAATTATTATGGTAAACAATTTGTAATGAAAACGTAATTTTATAATAATGAATTGCGATTCATCAACAGATAATCTGAATGTATCATCTTTTATCGTCGAACTCTTGTTAATCATCCTCAACTTTCTTTTTACAAGTTTTTATTCTTTATTAGATAAAACTTAGTTTTTTAAAATCAGATTATCGTTGAATTTTTGTGTTTGATATGAGCTACAAATTGTTTTTCTTCAATCAGATTATTCAACTGTGAATCTTACCCCAGCCGCATTTATAGATCCTGAAATGTATTGGAAAAGCAATGATAACCAGGATAATCCTGGACTAAGAGTATGTCGTTCCATGCTTTTTTCATTTTTGTATTTTTATTTCATTTAGACTACAAGCGTTACCATTATTTACTAACAGGTAGTAAAGAGAAAAATTGTTAGTATTGAAATTGTATTCTATGTTACAACTTGGTGAATAAACATTCAATCATAAATACAATTTGAAATGTTTTAAATAATGGCATCATGCTTGAAAATGTATGGTACTAATCGTTTGTTATGTCTCTTTACAATTTAAAATAGAATTTAATTGTTCTCTTTTCTCAAGTTTTGTAACAAAGCATCGAATATATGATCACACTTACTTTTATTGCAGCCATCAATTCTAGACAGCGTGGTCATTACGTATTTTGCTGAGGAACTGTGGTTAAACTTCCACCAGCATTCTCCAGACACAATATGGCGTTATATCGGAACAATAGATGGCGTTTTAAGGGTGTATCCGGGGATTCAGATTCCAGATCATTATGACCATACACAAAGGCCATGGTGATTTTTATTTTATTTATAAGTAAACTATTATGTAATATCCTGTTATAATTGTCTTTAATTGCACGTGTGATAGATTTTACAATATTCTACGTTCATATTGGTCACATTTCACAGTGGTTTTGATCTCGCATTCATTGAACATCAATGCTACGTTGATATACTTCGATAATTACCATGATTTAATGTTTGCGAAAAAGTCTTTGAACTCGAAAATGGTGAAATTAAAGCCATTATATTCACTGAAATGTTCATTGTTATTTTACCTTTTTCAGTATCTGATGAAATGATGATTTCTACTTTCAGGTTCAAAAGAGCATTGACATCAAGGGATGAGGTCATTGTTACGGGCCCTTACCTGGATCAATGGGGAAGCGGACACATCATCACTATTTCTAAAGCCATTGTTAAAACGTTAGCCTATGCAAATTTGAAGAAAACATTTTTCTAAAAAATGTAACTGATTATGATACCAAATGCTAAAACACAAAATAGCCCAAAAACTGGAGAGAAAAAACCCACCGCAAATATGCTCAAACTGATTATTACATTGTACGATGTTTCATCACATCCATGTTTCTTTTCCAGCATTACAAAAAATAATTCCTTTGTTTTTGGGGTCATGGCTATTGACATTTCCATCACTCATTTCCATCAACTGCTGACTGATTCATACCCAATTTGCAAAGAAATTTCAACAAGGTTTGCCAACTCATATTGATTAGTGTTTTAAAGGAAATAAACCATAATTTGCAATGTGGAATGTCTTAATTACTTTTTTTATGTGTGAATAAAAGTTACTTCAATTTTTCCACAAAAGTGAACTTTTTTATTTATGAAATCATTTTATATGTATCCATTGTTTTTGAGTAAATTGGAACTTTAGAAACGTGATATATAAGGATTCGATGTTTTGTTTTTTTTAAATTCACGATGTTAAATTGGTTTTATTAAAAAAAAAAGTTAAATAAATTCTTAACAATATTTTTAATTATGAAAATGATATTACAGCTGCGTTGTCATGGACGATACTGGTTACATTGTCATGCATGATGACTTCGTTAACGTGTCAACCAAAGAGCCAGCTGTTGAAGGAGTACATATTACACAAAAGGTTCATTTATGTTGTAGAATATAAAGCAGATTTTAGCGAAAAAAAAAATAATAATAATAAAGTATTATTTTATTACCATAAAAGATCTGCTCCGCTTTGTTTTCAATTTATTTTACTTTAAACTTTAAACTGTGCGTGGATGAAAAAACAATTCGCTAGTTTTGTAAAGTACTTTTATTTCCGTCACAAAGGTGAAATTCAAACTATCAACCTACATGAGAGCAATGGCGCAAAAAAATGTACATTTCGAACTCGGGTAGTTACCTCGGATTTTATCTGTCGGATCCTCTCCTCAGCTTTCATTCAGTGTATTCCTTTGTTAGGTACCTGAAGTAAGCTTTCGTCTTGCACCTCTTTCTTTCATCGCTTATTCTTGTAATAGTAGTATCA
>WFKH01011801.1:18187079-18198989 GCA_016163765.1 Magallana hongkongensis
ACAATAAAAAACGATGCATTTTCGTCAAATTTTCGAACTTGTCTTTTATAGAAGAATCAGAATGGAGCTGTTTGACAGATATTTAAATATTAATATACTTAATCCACATGATTACAGTAACACGCCTCTGTGTCCCTCGAGTTCCTCGCAAACCGCAGTAGAACTGCCACATGAAACCGACAGACCCCTTAAACTATGTTTCGATCCAAATTGTACCAGAAAAAGTATGCAAAGACGGTAAGTAAATCATCAGATCAGAATAATAAGATATGTCAATTTTACAGCAAATTTAGTATAGCATGTATAATGTAGTAATCCCAATTCAAACCGTTGCAGAATAGCTTTTAGATCTCTCTACATAACGCACCAATCAACACTGTAGAGCTAGGTTAATTACTACATGACATTGTATTCTAATCAAAGTATTGGTTATTAGTTTTCAAAAGTATAAATCCTTTCCATGTAATTACAAACTGGAAAAACTATTGCAATTCCTGAAAGATCAATTTAACCCTTATCAGTTAAATTAAAGTCTTGCTTAGCAATTTATCGATCTTGTATATTAGGTTTCACCCTTTGAAAATGATTCTAGAGTACGACTCTCAAAAAATTGCTTTACAATAAGATTTCCCATAGAGAGGGATTTCCTAATTTATATGTCATATTGTAAATTTTGAATTTACTGGGTGGGTGTAAATACAAAGTTTACAATAAAACAACTACATGTACTTGTCGACTAGTTGTCATATTGCAAATTTTGTATTTACACCCACCCAGTGAATTCAAAATTTACAATATGGCAGTAAGTAGACCATTCACAGATGCTTGAGGACACCCCCCCCCCCTCCATCCGCCCACCCCCAAGTATCTAGACCCCCGTGACTTTACTCATTTTTTTCTTTAAATTATCTTTTTATGACATATTTATAATCTAATGTATACAATTATTGCAATAAATTACTTAAAACAAACATTTTGAAAAAAAAAATTCATATCCCCTCTATATATATAATACAACAAGTTATTATATATATTCTAGATACTTGGGTGGATGGAGGGGGGGGGGGGGGTGGTCGGTCCTGTCCTCAAGCACCTGTGAGACCATTTGTCTACAAAGATGCACATAACAGTTAATTAACTTGCCATTATTCTTAGAAAACATTTTTCTAAAGTTCCAGTCATATGAATGTAGTAATATTTAAGAAATATGCAAATGAATTTAGTTTATGTTCAAAGAATATATATAAAAAAATATTTTGAAATAATGACATTAATGTGATTCTGAAGTTCATCTATTAGATAATAATCGTGTTATATAATAAAATGAAATGCCTTATCTGAATTTTATTATTACCTTGTACTTCCAGTGAATGTTTTAAATCAGCTGGTTGTAGCTGGTGCTCAAGAGCAGAAAACTTTACTCCATTGTCTAAAGAATATTGCACTTCGAGGAGCGACTGCTATTTTGGAGTTGAAGGAAACCATCCTCCACATTCAAAGAAAAAAGGTATATACAGCAAATCGTAAATTGATATAAATCCATATGTAAATATCAACGAAATCAATATCGTTTCGATGTGAATTTGAAATTTGGGCTAAAATCTGGATCAATTTTAACCCCAAAAATAGAAATTGTGAATTTTACTAAAACCTGACGATGAAAACACAAACCCCACATTTTTGCTGTAAAGAACAAGTTAATACAAGGTTTGGTAACACTTTGAATTTGAATAAAACTCTTTGTAAATATTTTTTTATATATATTATTGTTCACGTGGCTTACATTCAAAATCCAACTGAAAAGTTTTCATAGACTGATTTTAGTCATCAATCAATTAAATATTGGATAAAATGGGGGGGGGGGGATAACACTTGTGGAGATGTTGTATGTTGAATACTTATATAATAATTTCATTTTTTCCTTACATATAAACAGAAAAAAGTTCTCAACATGCCCCTGATGACCAGTACAGGTTATCAATCTTTCTCCTTGCTGGTCTGTTTTGTGGAATTCTTGTCATGACTGTTGCTGTAGTGATTATACTGTTAATGCTTAAACGAAAAAGAAAGAACACGAACTCCAAACACATTCCTGCAAACCTTCCCGTCCGCCCGGCGGAGAATGGATACGTGGTAGCGAGAGTGTATCCAGACGGCCGGCCTGCTGCTTATTTCTCACGTACACAGTTTGGAACCGTTGTTTATCATCATAACTTTGTTTTTGAGAACTCAACGTAAAACCAGAACGCTTTTAATTATATAAATTCTGTAGAAATTCTATTTTAAGGGTCTTTTATCATCATTTTATCTTCATAACTTTGTGTTTCAGAACTCAACGTGAAAAGAGAACACTTTAAATTACATAAATTTTGTAAAAATTTTGTTTTAAGGATCTTTTAAACGTAACTTGTAGAGAAGTTTTTAGGAAAGGTGTAAGAAAGGATAAAAAGTGTAGTTCTTCGCTAATTCAAGCAAAACGCTTGTATTTTAAACAAATATCAATTTATTACTGAAAAACCTTGCTAGATATGGCAACACATCAATGTCGTAAACAGTGGAAATTTGAGAAGAAAATGTGCGCATGTTTGAGCTTGTCTCGTGATCTGCGCCGAAATTAAATTAAGGAGGCTGGATTGTCAACAAAAAAACCCATCAGATCTATCTTAAAATTTAAGGTATAATTTTTTTAGCCATAAACTATTGTAAAGTAAAGAAAAATTTCAAATATTTTAATTTTAAGATTTGAATAGTTTTCTATATCTTCATATAGAGCTCTTCTTCTCAAGGAGATGAATTTAGTCCAAAAATGGCCACGACCATCCAGCCCTTTTAACGTTCTACTCCTTTACGTCTACTATTGATCATAACCATTTATCTCTCTTGAGTAAATCCGGAATTTAGTTATCCGAACAGTATTTTTACTCAGCAACTTGGTTTCCGGTTCATATAGTGAGACTTCCTCCATAGTGAAACTTCCCCATCGGAAGAATGGCCATGTAGTGAATCTTCCCCTTTGGGGATAGCTATATACTAGTAGTCAAACATATTGAGACTTCCCCTCTGTGTGCTTGGTTTAGATTTTATATACGGTATATCGTCGATATATTTTTAACAGTTGCAATTATAATTAAAAATGCAGGGTTTTTTGTTGTAAAAAAAAATCAATTTTCATCATATAGACTGACATAAACAAATTATATTTCATTGAGTTCAAAATATAATTGACTACCATTTCGGTCTTTCGTTGGGCATTTCGAGGCTAATTTTTTCATGCTTTTTAAATTTTAGCTCGTATTCTATAAATATATTTCAGTTACATGTGTTTTGTCTGTATATTCAAATTAATATTCTTTGCGTTTCTGTAGCACAAATAAAGTTCTTATAAAAATATTGCTTAAGTTTGAATAGCGCATGTGATTAAAGAATGGATGAACGCAAACCAGAATTCATAAAACTCTGATTGGTAAATCATTATAAAATACACGTAATATATGATACCACGTTAGATGAATTTTTGGTTCCTTTCAATTGCCAGTCTTGAAAACCATATACTTGCCACATGTTTAACATCTTTAGGCAAAGCGAAAGACGCAACTCAGATACGCAACTTCTCGGGCCTTTCCGGCAGAGCTCGGAAAAAAACATCTCGATATACCACTGTGTATATTTTCTACGATTACGACGAATAAACATGCTATTCTCTACGTGAAATAGTTTCCGTGCTATCTGCCCATGGTGAATAGTCATTGAAACTGTCGCTACGTTAAATTAAATTAATACCATTTTGTCTTGGTTTGTGATTTTTATACAGAGTTAAGGAAATTATATATTAAGAAATACTACTATGTACGACCAAATATGGCAAAATTTATTACCTTACTTAATTCTGGCTCTATATTAACGCTAAGAAAACTTGTGAAATATGTCCACGAATGTTTTAATAAGAGAGATAACTTTACTATCAGACGTGAATAAGTATAAGTTTATAAAACTACTATTTTGCTTGTCTGTTTGATATTGTTCTTTTACTTTATACTTTATATCTATATAACCTGTCTCCCACCTGTAACCACAACAATTATTGTAAATTACTGCTAAAGTTATGCTACGGCAATGTATGTAATGTATACGCCAATAAACTACTACTACTACTATTAAAAGTCCGATAACTCTAATTCGTTTACCATCAAGAAAATCTGCATCGCCGACAAATAAAGTTTTCTTCGGTATAATAAAATACCTATTTACTATTCGGACAATAGCAAGTTGATTCTCCCCTTCAGCTTCGCCTCGGGAAATAGTTCCTGTCTCGAGGGAAAATAAACTTGCTATTGTCCTCATAGCAGTAAATAGGTATAGAACACAAAATCATTTTAGGTATCGGCTAGACAGCCTTATATTTTAGGATAAATTGAATTTAATAAAGACTAACTCATATCTCAACAGTTTATAAGATGTACAGTATTTATATTAAGTTTCATAAAAAGGAGGGTTGTCATGGAGGCCTACGTAATACATTCGAGGTTGTTTTACCGCTTGTTGTAAACAGGCCTGAGTCAGTTAAAGTTCTTTTACAATGCAGTCAAGGATTTAACGGTCGGTTTCGCGATGTAATGATAGGTATTTTAAACACATTCGCGTTTATGCAATTTGGCCTTCTTTTTTGTCAATTTTAATGGAATAGCTCTATCATGAAGACTCCTCTACTATATCATAAAGGTCCACTTGTATGTCATATGGAGTTTATGATATTTATTACATACATCCTCGAGATCTTATTTCCCAACGTGCCCACACCTGGCGGGTGCGCTATCCAAGGTGTTACTGTAAAGTCTCCTCCTCTACGTGGGGAGTAGCCCGTGTCCCAATCTGTATAAAAAGAGGAGGCAGAAAGACCGCTTCCAGATGACTACTCTTTTATTCAAAGTATTAATAACATTTTAACAATAAATATTAATATTAATTACAATGAAATCTATCAACATAAATATTCATTACAAAAATCTCTGAAAATAAAATATTAGTTGAACCCCCTGAATCTATTAACTTTACTTTTGAGAATGCGCGCAATGTGTATTTATTTATCTTGCCTGTATAAAAAGAGGAGGCAGAAAGATAGCTTCCAGTTGACTACTAGAGAGCTGTGTATCCCGCACCCCCATTTTATAGACACGGACACTGCGCTACAACATTCCCATCCTAATAAGTAAATGCGACCAAGTCCATATACTGATGATCCGAACGCATCGTAGTCAGCGGTAGAAGTTTATTTATATTTTATGACCCGGAGCAGACAGGCTCATCACTGGACTTAATTACTAGACATTTCTCCTTGAACAAAAACGATTATACGTTATCTGTATAACGTAAGTACTTTAACCAATTTCTGTAGAATTTCCGTTATGATAGCTCTCATCTTCCCCAAAAAGATAAAACCACACTCGATGGGTAATATAAACGCATATATTGATACCTCACTTCTTCTCAATTAATAAAAATACTGTTTTCAACTTTTATCTCTTCTTTATTACTTGACGTTTAACTATACAGGTATAATCAGTGTGCTCATTTAGTGAAATGTAGACATTTACAGGAGAAAAGTATACGTTTACACAAACTTACAAATAGTGAAATTGTCTAGTTTCACACTTTAATAAATAGATTTTCTTACATTCTCTAAAGTTGTCCGCATCAAACAATTGGATTTATTAAAACATTTGTGGCTTCTGGTACTCTACATGTACACTTAAGGAGCAAACCAAATGCTTTATCAGTGTACTTTGTTGTATTCCATATCCACATGTACTCACCTGTTTTCAAAAAAACCTTCTCTGAGGGATTCTGAACTTCAAAAGAGACACCATGCGTTTAAATGCAAGAGTTCTTCCCGATTCGCCTGGATGCCCACATGCAATTAGTTGATAGTTCGATTATTCAACAGTGCATGCCGATAAATGTTTTTAAATGTTGCAATATTTTACTGACACGCCAATAAAATTCATACCACTACTAGTAAATTCCCATTTTTTATTTCTGCAGATGTACATGTGTTGATTCGCAATTGTACACAATGTAAATTTGAATTAATTACTAAGTGACTAATTTCCAGTTACGCTGGCTGTTTGTAGAATATATGGCGCTTTTGAAACTGTACTATTTAATCCAACTCTTTACATGCCACTTTTATGTACAGTGTATTTACGTTTGACCTTTAAAAGATCATTTGCGCGTTGTCCAAGGGTTTGTATTACCATTTAATATTTAACAACGAACTTTATACCTACATTTGTACGTATACGTATTTACAGAACCAACTATGGATCAGTAAATATAGATCTTAACGTTGGTGTAGGAAATGAATTATCATTAAAATCGATTTTTTAACAAAACATGGTCATATTTTTCAACGTTTAAAGAAGCAGGGATACTTTTTTCTTTGAGTAAGTTGGCCGTCAGGGGTCGATTGGTTATTCTCAAGGGTTGTTTAACAAGCGCGGTATATTTATACACAAAAGGTAATTAAACCAAATCAAACGATTGTATCGAAATTTTGAAATACAAAGTCACTGGTTATTAATTTTACATTAATAATTGATTGATCATTCAATATGATGTTTTGCATTTAGTTTTGTCAATTTTATTGAGCACATTTTTCAAATATTGCACATGGATAAGTCTTACGACATTTTATAAACGATCCAAATATATTATGATATCATCTGTTTAAAATGAAAATTAGTCCCTGAACCATCCGAAAAGGTCATCAATAATAGAATAATGTACGACGACATAGCCTGGGCTAAATTAAACGACAGGTCCAAACAGCTTAACCAAATACACAGAGAATTAATGAAAGTTTTCTCCTTCGTCTTTTTAGTGAGTCGATAGAGTACGGCTGCACTGAGGGTGCATGTTGCTTTGAAATAAGACAACAGCATCAAAAGGTCTATATCCGACTCCACGTGTCCAGGGACAAGAATGGTGAAAAATGACAAGGACAATGAAATGTACATGAAAAACCCCGCTGTCAGTTTATCTAATGCTAAACGGTTTTTGTATTTCAGGATGAAAAGTATGACCGTGTCTATGGTATATCCAATCCACATTCTTAAAACAAATAAATGTCCATTGCTGATCTCCATGGATGGTCCAAGAGTCCTTGTCACACAATACGTGAATATGTCCAAACATAAACTTCTACCAAGATTTCTAACTCTCCGCTGATGCATGTACACAAAACATTTTGAATAAAATATGAACCACTGAAAATGTTTTTAAAAGCGCTGAAAAAGCAGACACATTTTAAAAATCCAGCTAATGCACATGTACACCAGTTTTTCTCTCAGCCTTCATTATTAAACTTTGAAAACGTCGAATGGGAATTCCCTGGCCAGCAAGTTCACGCGTAATAGTTTAGGATATTTAAACTTTATTCTAAATGCATTGTTGTCCCCATAAGGCACTAATTCATCCATATCAATGTTTGCACACGTTAAAGGAAATATACAAAGTACTTGTGTCTTTAACACTCTGAATTTATCTCAGCTTCCGTTTTAAATGTGTCCATGACAATTTCGATAAGATAGAAATCTCTCGACGCTGTACATTTCATTGCTATATTTTCTCTTTCCTTGATTTTGTATTTAAAAGGAAGTATGCTTATTTTTTACTGATTTATATTTAGTTTACAATTACAACACATTGAATTTGTAAATTCCGGTTTAAAGTTTTTTGACATTTATAAATCCAATGAGTATTTTCTTCAATGTATCATAAGAAATCCGATTGTGTTTCCATGTAAAGAATGTATTCCCATCTAGCTAGTAAAAATTAATTCGTTCAAGTATTTTAAAATATACACATATTCCATTTTCTTCTGTTAAAACACATTTTAAATGCATTGTTTAGCTCATTTAAGTAAGCTCATTGTAGTAACTAAGGAAAAATTGGTTGTGCCTTCTGTGTAAGGTGCTGATCGCCAGTAACGATAATTTACGTATTTTTTTTTTTAAACTTTTTATGAATAATTCAAGAAAGACTCTGATGATGATTGCAGAAGAAGTTACATAATCCGCTAACGCGAATTATGTATTTTCTTCTACAATTCTCAGTGCCTTCATACCCGCATGAAACACCAAAGAAAACATTTTATTGTTTAGATATACCCAATCCGCTGGAAGTAACGAGTAATGTCATTCAATGAACATCAATGTGAGAAGAGTCGTAGATATTTACATTCACTGCGTATTTTCTTCCTCTTTCCCTTTTTTAGAGATCTAATTGTGTTTCATATAGCCATGGAAAAAAAGAATGAAATCAAAATTTGAAAAACACGATCTAACTTGTTCAAATCAATTTTCTGCGTATTCCTCTCACTTTGTAAACCTGCTGTCTAATGTATTTTTCAGCTCGTTAAACTCAACTTTTATTGACATTCATATAGTAATCAATTTTTACATAGTTCACGGGTGTCTTCTTTTATTCTTTGGACATTGAGAGCATGAACTCCACGTACTGTACTACACGGGGTGACCTCAGACTTAGGGGCAAATAATAATTTTGAAAAAAAAATGGGTGATCGACAATAACAATAATTAACGTACATGTACTTCGTTCACAATTGTAGGAATTTATTCAAAGAATGATGTAAGTAAAAACAGTATTCTATATACAGGGTTATTTTCGCCCCGAGTGATTTTCGCCCTTCTACGCTTGCAAACAGTTTCGCCCCGTCTTGAATTCGCCCAGACACTGTTGTGTTTTAAGAGAAATAATATGAGACATAGGAATTCGCCTAGTCTTAAATTCGCCCGCTGACAACGAGGGCAAAAGGGGCGAAAATAAAACGGGGCGAATATTTCCCTGTATACATTAATTTAAAATACAAACGACAGCTAACTCGAATCTCATCTAAACTTGTCTCGGGATTAGAATTAAAAAAAGTATTTTGAAATTGATTTAAGAGATAAAAAAATTAATCTGATTACCTTTCAAATATCATCAGAGAATACGTTATTCAGACCCACCAAAGGGAGCAATTCACTGATAAAACTTGAATTACTGATTTTTAAAGCCCAGAACTTATGTATACTCTATAAGAGTTACCGCTCTTGTTCTGTTCAATGGTGTCAGGTGTATGCCTGTTGATTACATGTATATGTGGAGGATGTAATTGGCAATTGGTTCATCGAGAGTTGATGGATTGATAGATCAAGAGTAAAGCAGAATCCCATCTCTCACCCTGACACACTTAACGGACCCATAAAATATACGAAACAGTTAATTTATAACGAACGATATAAGAATAACTTTCTTTATGAAGTTATAAGCTGAAGATCTGTAGCTCTACGAGAGAATTTGGGTTGACAGAATGTAGAGCTACAGTGCACGGCGCACGAAAACATGTTTTGGACTGATTAACCTTACTTCTAAAAACATAATCTGTGACATCTTCTCACAAATGTTTATTTAGAAAATAAAATTTGGTGTAAGACATTTGTGGGAAAACAGTACAAATATTCGACATCAAAAAATCCCTCGGACATTTTACTACAGATATCGTCACTTTACTTGCCTCTGAAAATCACCATCACCAGCCTCGTAAAGTGAAGTAGTATGGTTTGTTAACATGTAAAAATGGCGACTCTTATTCTGCACGTTAATTCAACACTTCACTTTCCGAGGTCGGTAAGAGTGTCTGAGGCCAGAAAAGCGACGACATGAATAGTTAATTGATATTTCATATATTAAGGAATTTTATGATGCTAATTTTCTTCACAGAGTATGTTCGAAATTAATAGGTAAATCCGTCCAAAACAAGCGCAATTTTTGTACGCCGTAAAATGCAACTTTTAAGTATGTATAAGAAAATGCAAAGAAAATGTTGCCCCACGGTCGTCCATCCGAAATTTTTCTGCATGACCGGAGAGCTACAGTTCTGCAGCTTGAAACATATCATGGCATTTTTGAAGTGTCAATTTGTCGACATAATGTTATGATATAAAATATGTATCATGAAACTATAAAAAAGAATAAATCCTCCGTCAGCAATGTGGTTAAAAACTGATTTCACTTATTGAATCCTTCGGTTAGATTAGAAAGCATAAAACACAACATATATTCATAAATATTTAGAACCTCGCAAATAATGATTAATTTCTACTCTGTTACGAAATAAGACGTTACGTTTTTTAAAAAATGTTATAGATATGAAGGGAGCAGGTTGAAAATAAGCTTTATGAACGTTTTACTGATAAGGCAATAAAATTACATGTTGAAAAATCATCTCTGTATCATATACAGTTTTCCTTGTCAGTTTCGTCGAGGTCAGTATTTATTAAATAGGAATTGGTTACAATATTTGGAAATTCTGAAATAAATATCATTGTTTACGCTTTTGAATAAGGAGGGCCTTTTCAAAATATGTCTTGCTGAGACAAAGTGAATAATAAGCAAAATTATGAACGAGCATGGAATAAGCCACATGAAAACCATGATATAGTCGGAGTATCCTAAGTATCCTATAATATGCAATTTTCCATTCTTTTACAACATTTACAATTTATATGCATATTCGTCATTTTCTCATATAAAGAAGAGAAGTTAAGTGTGCCAATTCATCTTGACTCCCCAAAAGAATTCAATCAGTCGCCCTATCTTATTAGATCGCAAGAGAATTCGAGTCATCGCCCAATATATACTACTGACATCTGCAACGCTCCACGAGAAAATCGGTGATTATTAACAGTTGCAGTAATTGCAAAACTCCGCCTACGCTTAAATATTAATGAAATACTGCAGGAAGATTTCAGAATGGTTATCTTTACATGAACTAACCACAGCATATTATGAAAAAGCATCTTCACATGAAATAACTAGAGCACATTATGAAATAGCACCTTCATATGTAATAACCACAGCATTTATGAAAAACACAACTTAAGCTTTCACTGAAATAACCACAATATATATGCATGGATAAACCACCAACTTGTAAAACATTAGACAGGTATTGCGTCTAATATGCTAACACGTCTAAACAAAAAAATATGCTTAATTTTAATGTTGCGGAGGATATATATATTTATAATGGTGGCTAACTTCTGCCCCTTGTGTGCAAGTTATTTTTTTTTTATCAAATATGTCAACATGGAAGATAGATATGTTAACCTGCAAGATAATTATGTCAACTTACAACATTACTATGTTGACATGCAAGAAAATTGCCAACATACTACTCATTTATGTTTACATGTGAGATATTTATGTTGACATGCAACTTATTTATGTCAACATGCAACTTAGTTATGTTGACGATAAAGAAGAGGATAATGTACCAATACCCTGGTTGCCTAAAGGTGATATGTTGATATGCAACTGTTTTATCTCAACATGCAACTTTTTTTAATGTCAACAGTAAACTTTTTTATGTCAACACGCAACTTTGTTATATTGACATGCGAGGTAAGAATGTTCACGTGCATCTTGTTGACCTAAATAAGTTGCATGTCAACATATTTATTTCGCATGTAAACATAAATAGGTTGCATGTTGACATAAGTTGCATGTCAACATGAAAAAGTTGCATGTCGAAAAAAATAAGTTGCAACTCAACATATTTATCTCGCATGTGAACATAAATAAGGTGCATGTCGACATAAATAAGTAGCATCTATCATGATGGAAGTCACATATGGGCGATATTTGATATTTTTAAAACAAAATTTATAATTTTTAGCTGGTTGCAATTTTCTTGCATGTCAACATACTTGGATTTCTTCATTACCAAGCTGCACCCCACTCCCCATTAAAAATAAGGGCATTAATCGTTTAATTGTTACATGGGATAAAAAAAATCAACAGTTTTAAAGTTCAACACTGACAATATTTTTTATTAGTCCCCTACTAGTG
>WFKH01011801.1:18212426-18231785 GCA_016163765.1 Magallana hongkongensis
AGAGAGAGAGAGAGAGAGAGAGAGAGAGAGAGAGAGAGAGAGAGAGTATAATGTCAAGTGGTGCCAAATATAAGACACTGATATCGGGGGATGTATTATGGATGAGGCGATTTAAACCAAGGTTCCGTGTATCAGTCAATACCAATCCTTCATTGTACGGCCGAGTGCTGTACAGAACAAATGAAAGGTCGGAACTAAAAACCTTTTGCCGGCTATTGGTGCTATTAAAGGGAACTTAAGCAGTCAACAACCTATCACAAGTTTAGAGTACTTACACTATACGGTGGTATTTTTTATTTGTAGTCAGCAGTCATTAACACGTGTTCAAAAGTTACCACAAGATTCTGGGAATGTCTGTATTTCAAGCTTCAACCTAGAGTGTCCTGATACGGTCATTACTCAATGGCGCGTTGAGAAAAAGTCCCAACACACAACACGCAGTTTAGCTAACACAACTCCACAGAAAACGCCATCGCGCTAACACAACAACAACACGTCGTCACGCTGAGTCGATTTTGTTTTTAGCGTCAAGGCGTGTTGTGCGACGATGAATGAAGCAATGTTATTATGTGTTGGTTTTTCCTAACGCGCTTTTTCGATTTAGCAGATGGTTCTATCTAGACAGATGACAGTTGATAAATATCAATTAACAAAAATACTTTTAATACTTTGAGAAATATACGTGTAAATTGCATTTAGTTGTACACACTGAGATTATAAAATGTTAATTAAATTATGAAATTTGAACCCCCCCCCCCCCCCCCCCCCCCCCCCCCCCCCACACACACACACACTTTAAACAAAACGATGTTTTTAATATTTGATAAATGTAATCATACAATTTGAAACTCATTGGACAGCTGTGTATTTAACCAATTTATTAATCTACAAGCATCATTTCATGCCAAGTGGTCTATACAAATAATCTCTTTAACTGTCATCCTTAACGATGTTAAAACATAATGGATGTTGAAATATTATATAATAAAGTCTAATCTATACGCACTTTAATTAAAGGCGTTCAATATCATATAATATAATGTGTAATGAAAGACGTACTGAACATGTAAAAAATTAATATTAAATTGATATTAAATTTGGTAATGCCCATTAAACTAATTAACTAAAAGTACATGTTAACGATTTAATATCACTTTTGTCGCCGTTATGTTGTACGACAGTTTTATAACTGTGTGATTTATAGTAATAATACTGCAGGATTGATTCTACATTAACATGGACAAAGGAATTACTTTAGAGTTTAATTTCTAACTATCAAGTTGGAAATTTATGCGATAATCATTTCTCAAATTTCAATTTACCGGGAATCAGAATTCTATCTTTGGTATATTGTAGAACAATTGGTATTATGTAAGTCAATATCAAAAGTATCATCTTGCATGTTACTATTTTGACCAAATTGATATTAATTTTTAGTGCAAATCTAAAAAAAAATATTGTCAACGTTTTCCCATCTCGTAACAATATTGATGTCGTCTCTATCTTAGCAGAATGGATCCGATGTATTCCGAATGCATATAATAGTTCAAAAGTTCAAAGGTGTTTGGAAATGTGCAATATATGACCCGATAAAAGGTGAAATAGTGATTGATATAACCTTTTAAATTGACTGCGGCGTTATCTAACATATGTGATAATGTATTTCCTTTGCCCTGAAAACTGTTGAATTACGCCGGAAATAGTTCTCTTGTCCACCTGGAAACAACTCCAATTATTTCACCCTCGCGTGCAACTATCCTACATCTTAGAATTCCTTTTTTTCTTCTAAAAGTGATCGGATTTGAACCGTGTACCATATTAAGGGTCCTGCACACCTTTAGGAAAAGTTTCGCTTGTGCTAGCCTAAACTTCTATATTCTTAAAGATATGGAATTCTAGCCCGCGTTTGACTCGAAAATGATAGAGGAAAATTTCAATTTTGGGGAAAATATCAACTGTTGAAAATTTATCACTATTCGTGAATGCTAAAGTCCCTGCTATGTTCGAACTCGGATCCTGTGGGTTCGTAAGAGTTAAGCTTGGTTTCGTCTCCCGATTGCCTTTTTTGGTTCGCCATCTATATTTAAATAAGGAATTCTTCGTAATATTCATTTTGTAAACACGTTTTTGTTATTATTTTGTATTTAAAAAATAAAATGCTTTCTTAAATGTATCATGTGAGTATGAACTAGTATTGCAAAAAATATTTAGCCCGCTTTAAATAATTCATCGCCCACACGAAACACTGATAATAAGCATTTTATGTTAACATCTATTTTTTTTTCAATTATTCCTATCAAGGGAGTGAATTCTCGTTATTGTTAATCAGCACGTCACAAAGATGGAACAGCCAAATTTTCTTTGTATGCGACGATTACCATGATTACTACAACTACTTTTAGATCTGAGGTCAGTCCGTGCAGAGTCCGTGGATGTTGTGCTCTCAATGTAGTTTACGAGATGTTATAAAAAATCGTCAAAAAAAAAAGAAAAAAAAAAAGAAGAAAAAGACAGAAACGGTAACTGTAGTCTGTTCCTTGTAACCGTCCATTTTTGGAGATTTTTACTCGGAAATATACACATACATGTCGATGAAGTTCAATTGGAATTGGTGTAAGGGAAACTATAGGATTTCTTCAGTGACAAGTCATTTCCTTTTACATGAACATAAAATATTCCAATTATAATCTTTCTTCATTTTGAAATTTTCGGAACACCTCGCACAGTTTTTCAACTTTATCACCTGTGTACTCTCATGTCGTTTGCAATTCAAAATCTCCGTAGACTTTTTGATTTAAGCCGGGTTATTCAACCTGAAAGGATACAGGGGGCGTTTAAAAGGAGAAATGCTGGGATGTTTTCATTCTTATCAATGAATTAATGAATATCGTCTGAACCCCAAGGTATTTAAAACTATAAATTAGTTTAAGAAAACGTGATGCGATGATAATTATTCGTGACATAGTGTTGTATAAACATCTTTTTCGGTCTAGATCTGTTCAGTATAAACCAAAAATTCCCAATCCGTGTATTAAAAACCTCAAAGGCGTACTGTAAAAGTTATACTCCACACAGATTTGATCAAAGCTAAAGATTCCACTCCAATACCATTAAATTAGTTTTCTTCCTAAAATGCAGAGTAAGCATTCCATTAAGTGTCCAAAAAGTTGAGCTATAATATTTAAAAACTGTGTGACGTGTCTATTTTCTGGAACAATACGAATGAAAAAACCTTATGTGGGAGAAACCCAAACTTCGTTTATTAGTGTCTTGACATTTCCCCATTTTGTGATGACTTGTGGGACTTTGATCCTAATGCATGCTTTTGAAAGTTTTTATGCGCATCAGATCATTTGGAAAAGTCTCATAGGTAATTAATGTATACCCAATATTTCATATCCGAAGGGATTACGGCGTGATATCAGTATGAATGGTGGATTTCCACAGCTCCCTGAGTGTAAGAAATCCATAAAATTGCTTGAACATGTGTGCAATAATGTTTTAGCACTAAAATCTGAAAGGCAACAAGACAAAACAAAATCTGAGGTCGACGTTGCCCCTAAATGTTAAAATGTTAATGTAACACACTTTAATAAATCTGATTTTTTGCGTTACATCTGGTATAATTTGTAACTGCTTTTTTTCTATAATATAAAATCAATTGTTACTTTGACTCCAAATTTCGCAAATCAATCACACTGATTTAACTGTCTTATATTTTCTTTGTTAAATGTTACATAGTACATGATCATAAATGTTAAGATCGTTTTAAAATAATAAAAAAAGGTTGAAAGATTCTTATAGCCATTTTTCATTTTATGTGAACATTTTAAATAGACGTTCAATGGCGTACTGAATTTAATTCCATTAACGCGTCATACTGATAAAGTGAATTTGATTCATTTGGAAGTCACTGAATATACTTGAAAGTAAAATTTACTTATTTCACTTTCGGCAGAAATTTTAATATTAATTACTCCTCTGTTACAGCTAGGTCCTAATAAACATATACAGAAATACAATATATTTAAAAAAAATCAATTTCAAACTATTGTTTAAAGGTATTAACACTTGTATTGTCAAAATGACATTGATCCGCTGCATGAGATGACACAATCTTACAATCTTAATGTTAAAAAATCAGAGAGTTGATGGAAAAGTTGCATTCTAACGTATGTTGTAAGTTACAAGTCAACTACTTTAACATCTTCATTATATTTCATCTTCCTCCTCACGTCCAAAACGGAATGGCGTGTGGGGCTTTTCATTATCGACACTTCTTCCAAATCGGAACAAAGAGGATCGCTTTCCAAACCGGAATAGGCTTCCTCTTTTATCATCCTTTTCCGGAAAATTTTCACTACTTGCATATGGTGATACATAATAACCGTCCATACGTTTCCCAAACCTGAAAAGAGATCCCCGCTTATCTTCTTCGCTTCTTTTGCCGAATCGAAACAATGCTCCACGTTTTCCAAACCGGAAAAGTGAACCCCTTTTCATAAGTTCATTTAAATCTTCGTCCGAAAATTCATACGTGTCTGTGACGTCATCCATTGGATTCGACCGCCTTTTTAATGACTTCACTTCCGATTCTTCATGATCTGAAATATGCAGGCATTTTAATAAGCTTATTCTTAAGAACTCATTTATGAATTCAGACATTTTAATCTTCTGATAGACAAATATGCCACAGACACCTATATTATATTACCTTGTCTGTAAATTGGAATGCATGTCGCATATACCTGCAATCGCAACTTCTCGGGCCTTTCTGGCAGAGCTCGGAAAGAGCTCTGCCGGTAAGGTCCGAGAAACTGCGATTAATATCCCTGTTTATAATTTTTTAAAAACATTTTTAATGCATGAATCTAATGTTGACGGATTACATGTACCGTTAATTTACAAACAAAAACCTAGAATATTGCAGGCTTTTATATTACGTGTACATGTAATATTGTTTCTTTAATCTTAAATTCTGGCGTACTCACTTAGTTTTGATTCTTTGGAAGCTGTGGATACTTCAATGAAGGCCAGGAATGCTGCAAAAACCCAGATAAGTAATGTTTTTGTCTCCATTTTATCTGAAAAAAGAATATATAACTTATCAGTTTCCTTGTAGAATTGAAAGTTTTGCCATAATCTCGCGAAACAGCGTTCCTTTGGTTAAGTATTACCAGTTAGTATTGGTGGCTGCAGTTTAAATTACATTAATACATGTACATTGCTTTTCAAAAAATAGAATTGACAGATGTATGTGGAAAATCATAATATATTTATCTATGAATAAAGATAAATGGAATTTATATATATCATTTAATTGTTATTGGAAAATATACAAATGGATCGCTGGTTTGTTTGTCTGTTAAGTCGGAAGCTAAACTTTGAGGAGCTTGAAGTTTCGCTTAGTAATTTCACGTATGTACATATAGTTAATACATATAAAGCATCGCTTTTTGTATTGCTGAAAAATTTATACAGCCATATCTTAATCGGAAAAGACAACCATCAATCGTAGGGTAAAACGTTAATCTATAAGTTTCATTACACCAGCATGAACTGGTCATAGCGGGAACTATTCATTGTAAGAAACACCGTCTCCAAGTATTCATTTACCTGTTTCCAAACCTGACGTCATCATTTACCTGTTTCCAAATCTGACGTCATTAACATACCTATATTTGAAATAATTCTACTGGACAATTTATCATATTTCATTCTCAACAGCTGATAATTATTTTATCTATAATTCATTGTGGGAAGCCCTGTATTACTATAGTTAGGATTGTTCGAATTATTATTGTAACTTCAGATCAGATGTTAACAATGTACAGTTGTAGATCTATACATGTTCAATGAACGCATCCATTATTAATGTGGTTTAACGTTGCAAGGTCTATGAAGATCTTGAACACATATTATGTCTGCTGAGAATGTTACCGTATTTAATATAATTACGCTTTTTCGTATGATCTAATTACAGTATTCACAGATTTACCCAAACGCCCGAAACCACCAAGATACTCCATGTACTTTATTGTACAAGGGAAGTGTGCATGTATCTTGTCAGCAAAAATCATCGTGGTAGAAAGGCATATTACGCGTATACTTTAAGCTGTTTGCCAACCATCTGTAAAATACACGAACATTTTAAATTTTATTTTATTTATGAGAGAGAGAGAGAGAGAGAGAGAGAGAGAGAGAGGATGATGGAGAGGTTGGTAACATAGATTAACACAGCAGTTTGATCTCTTAGAAAGTGTACTAAGTTTATTTAATGATCTACAGTACAGTCACACAAAACAAATATCGAATCTCAGATAGTTGATTATAAAAGTTTTAGTTTTTTATGTAACCCGGCTCAGATATCGAATTCCAACAGAGATGAGCCTTATTCTCTCCTCAATTAAAATCGCATCAAAGCGTTTCATCGTAGAACTGTATTGCGGCGATCAGCTATACATTTTTAGGCTATCCGTCTAATTCTATATTAATTAAGGTTGAAATACTCCGTCATGGAAATTCTTAAAGAATCAAACAAGCTTCATTCTTTTTTCAAAGCAAGTCATAAAGTTCCTGGAAGGAATATCGTCTATAATACAATCCCCGATTTTATACCAGGAAATTGAATACATCGAACCCGATTGAAAATTCTGGCGTTATTTATTTCAATAGAGCGCTACCATCAAAGTAATTACTTTTATGCATGTTGTTTATAAAGAAAACCGCGGATTCGATTCATTGATGATTTATCCTATTTATGACAACATTTAAAACATCAAAGCAAAGTATTTGCTAAGATGTAGGTGTTTTTTTACCCAAATATAATATTATTATGACAAAACATATTCGTTGATTCAGATTCATTGTCCTTTAAGTCGTTATAATTCCACGATATCACGATTAGTGACAAAGGACCCATTGCGATGGGTCTGATTTTACGCTGTACGAAAATTTTCTTTATGCTGACATATGACTTCTATCGTGCGGTAAAGAAAGAAAACAGCATGGATTTACTATAAGTTTAAATTCGCGGAAAATGATATATATTCGAACTGGTGAAATCAAAACCATCGTGTAAATTTGACAATCTATGTACTTTCCTACAAGAGATGCTAGAGCGAGTTTATTCTTTTAAACAGCCATAGTTTCAGTAAATTACAGATATGTTTTGTTTGCGGTTAGGAGGAGTATAGTGTTTCCTATTCCTTCTTATAGTACGAGTCGAACTTCGAATCGATCTGTGTTAAAAGTTCGTCAACAGATTAAGAAGAAGCTCTTCAATGTGCTACGTTTTGTAAGGTTTCGGTGCGGAGAAAGTTCTTTATCGTGTCAACTTCCAGACTATGGAGTGCGAAATGAAAATCCGTCCACATTGCAAAGTTACGACGTACTGATAAATAACTAGTAAACTCAAACTCTCTTTTAAATTCGTACATTGTTATTGACACACTTTTTCGACACGTTTCATTGAAAATCAGCTATAAATCAAAGACCTTGCATAAGAAAGTGCACACATTTGTTAAAAAAATTAAACACTCATACTCCTAACGTGGTAACAAATATAGGATATAAGAATATTAGATTTTATATATATTATAAAAGAATATTAAATATTAGAAGAATATTGAGCCCGAACTCGTAGATTTTAATTACTTCACAAAATTTGTTGTGGTTTCAAATTGTTGGAATTGTAGAAATCGTTTTGTCCTTTTGATATATTTAATTTTTAACTCTAAAAATAGGCCTTTTCTATAATCATAATGAGTACTTATAATAAAAAGTCAAAAGCACCTTGTCTTCATTGCCTGTATAAACAACCAAAAACATTATTCCACTGTTTATATTTATAAACATCTCTTTTGAGTCCTTCTCATTATATAATGTTAGTAAAGGGACTTAAAAATACAGTTTTAACGACCATATAATTACATAGACGGATGAGGAGGATAAAAACATATCGGCAGCCCGCGCTGTTCATTGTTGTTAATATTGCTAAATCTATATCGTTCGATGTCAAAAATAGTCCCCAAGAATAAACTACAAAATTATAGAATAAGGTATAATAGAACAATACCTTCATTATATGTTTTACAAAACAAAACATAATTACGTATTGGCTCTCTAAAAATAGAGGAGAAAATACTCATTGGGTATAAAAAGTGATCTCAATTTGATATTTATCCATATAAATAACAACAAACACACAAATGCAAAGTCATTGGAATTGTATCAGTTAAATGGGAAGAGCTTATCAAATAAGATTCAAAAGTTATAGTAAAATAGTAGTCTGTGTTAACAGAAATTAAAGAAACACAAAAAGATAGACAGACAGAGTGGCAAACAGGAATAATCCTCATATCCCTGATTTTTGATCTTCAGGCATAAAAATTTCAAGATAATTCAAACGAATTCTCATGAGGTCCCGCTAGGTTTCTTTGAACTAATATCTCCCATCAAAGAGTAAAATCGATATGAAGACCAACAGGAGGGCTGTCCACGTCTTCTATATGAAATTTGTTTTGGATCTAATTTCACATTGCGCTTCGACTTTCGAGTAAACAATTCTGTGCCAGTAATCAATGGTCAGCCAAATCCCATATTTATATCGAAACAAGATACACGGCTTTATAATCCTAGAGACTAAATACCTAGAAGTGTTTATTCGTGACAAATCGTGAATTAGCAGGGCATCAAAATTAATTATCTGTGATATATTCCGGTCCATTCTCTCTGGTGACCCGCGAACGATTGACGACTATGTCCGGTTCATGGAAGCGCTTGATTGCAGTCTAAATATTGGTACGGCTAATGCCATTCTTAGTCTAATTTGCAATAAAATCTCACTTTTCGATCTGATGAAAAGTAATTTTTACTAATCAGAAATATATGGAACTGTACTTTAAAAAAGGAGGTTTTACATTAAATGACCAAATTAAACTGAATATAATATTTTGGTTAAGGGGAACAAACTCCGTCACTGAATTCAAAACAAAAATATATCTATTTGACTGATTTCTATTTGTCCCTAAAAGTTCTATGACATTGAACTCCTAGGTAAGATACACGAATAAGGTGGCTAAAGGTTTACAGAATAAGCATCAAAGTTTGAAAAACCTGTTCCGAATGATATAACAAAAGCTTTTGGAGAAAACAACATTAAAACGAGAGTGTATGTCGATAGAACAAAACCACGCATTGTAGAAGTTTTTTAACATCATAAATGTCAGGGTTTCTGTCCCTTTGTTGAAATTTTTCTCAAACCATAGTATTAATTATCATACAAAAGCTAATTGCCATAAAAGGCGCACAGATTGGGTAATCAAATTAATAAAATGTATCCATTTCTGATCTAATAACGCACAAAAGAAATATATGTCGCCCACATATAATGAAAGAAGGCAGATAATTGTTACATCGTTATTATAGCTAACTCTGGAGAGCGTCCTTCATCAATTAATTTGCAAACTCCTTTTTATCATTTGAGCTTTCTAACATTGAGCGGCGATGATAATAATTTGTTACATCAATGTATTTTAATGAAAGTTTAGTGTGCCAAAGAAGTGCAGCAATGATGTTTGATTGGAAATGACGTCGACGTTATTTGACTTGGTGTAGCTTCTAGATTTTTGCTGTCGAGAAATACAATATTTTGTTTCTATAGATCCTACATTAACTTTACTTTAGAATTAAATAATATTTCCGCTAAATTTGATACTTGATATATGGCACTCAACGTACTTTATTGTACATGTATATTTTTTTTAGTTAAGGTAATTACCGTATTTATAAAATTTTAAAAGAATTTAGTTAATAAACAATGACTTCTTTCGCATATGCAATGGTTGTAATATAAAAAGTTACGTTCTCGAGTATTATAATGTAAAACTGTATTATAAGGACATGAAAAAAGTGAATTATCCATTCTTACATGTATATTTTCCATTCTTACATGTATATTTCTCATACAAACCATTCCATCGAATTATCGCGATGTCAAAGACCCAATAACAAACTTACGATAAAATATATCCCGAAATGTTTTTTTCTTTTATTCGTCTAACTATTCGTCTATTTAGATGTAAAAAAAAAACTCTCAGAAAATCAAAACCTTGTCAAAACCAGATTATTTTTTACATTCAATAGTGAAAGCATTTTCTTTGATTTAAGCCCTAGGATTTGGACCGCCACTCTGTCTATAGAGTACTCTTTATAAAAGCTTTCCTAATTCCTGGTGTTTGATACAAAAAGTTCGAGTCAAGCAGAGTTCATAAACGCATCTGTAATATATTGAAAACCTGTATAAAACCTACATAAAGGCATGGAAGTCACAAATTGGTCGTTACGCTGAAGAGTACACCAATAAAAATAGCAGCGAACAAATCACAAAAACATCATAACATCATAATGAAAGATGGCGTTGAAACACATAATACAGAATTGATAAATAAAAAATATAGTAAAAAACCGGAACGACAAAAACGCTAAAGAAGAAAAAAGAATAACATTCTAGATTGCTTCCTTAAGAGTCAAATTTTCAAACTAAGAATCTTCTACATCATTTTTTTTAATACATTCAGAAAATACATCATATCAAAACTTCATTACTTTGGCCATTTTAATATTGACTTCTTTATATCACAATTGCATTTGAAAGTATGCATAGTGCATGTCCTGGACGAAAATAATTAACCTTGCTCTCGGCATAAACAAGTAAGATAGAAGGGAGGTTCACGGGATATCTAGATTTATTATTCAATTCCTCGGTCCATATCTCCCTTCATTATTACGACTAGGATAGATATGATAGAGATGATAAGTATGCAATTCCACATCAAAATGTTCAATTTGATAGAAATGGTAAAGAAATTCAATTATGTGGCTCCGAGGATGCTACGGAAAAACTCCAAAGCAAACATGGTCTGAATAATAGAGATTTCAGAAAAAGATGGCCCGCTGAACGTCGTTCTTAATTATGGAAGGCAACTGTCATAGCGGAACGATATTACCAGCATATCAGTTTTCCATTTACATAAATGTGGTTTTTCACGTTGTTAAACGGTCTTTTCCACCCATTGTAAATAGCGATAGTCTTTGTGATCGCATCTCTTGAATAAAAGCGTAGGTTTATCTGAACAATTATATGTTTTATACACGTATATCTTAAAAAACCTAATCTGAAAAAGACTTTTTTGTTGGGACTATCAATAGAATAATTCAATTGATTATAAGATTTTGGTTTGCTAATCCAACCTCTAAGCACTTTGAAGATCATCATACAAAGTTTTTGTGCTTTGTAGTTTTCACATGCAAATGCATCATAATCGGTATAAATCACAAATTGCTGAAAACCGATTTTCCCCCTGTATTAAGGCTACATTTCCCCAATTCAGCTATCGATATTCTTCAACTTTCAAAGGATGGTGAATGGATTTAAATGTTTTAATCAATTACATATGCTGATATAATAGAATATTCTCAATCAATATCGTTTTATTTTAACGTAACTTTTTTTTCCAACTGAATATACCTAATTTGAAGAAAAAGTAAGCATGGTCTTTGATACAAATTAAATTATATATCTTCCTATGGCTTTGACAAATAAGACCTACAAATACATATAAAAAAACCAAATAAAGTTTAGTCTTGCAATAAACTTTTGAAGAATTTGTAAAGTTTACATTTGCTTTCTTAGGGAAAATATAATTTTTTTTTAATAGATGTAGTTGTTATATTTATCTTACCACTAAATGTAATTATAAGTCTAAAGGCGTCTCTCCTATAATATCTGGTCATTCTGGGGGAAAAAATCACTTCTTTACTCTAAACGATAAATAAAACACAAAACAAAACAGTTCACCGGGCTAAATTGTAAGTATACCTTATCTTAACAGACCAAAAAAAAAAAATACTTACTTTGAATTACGTTGCCCAAAGATCCAAAAGGCCAAACAACTGCTTTAACCAACCTTTTGGTTTTCAATAAATAGCGGGAGATCGCAATTGATTGGATGCTGGATGATTTATCATGACGTCGCGCAAGGTGCTTCGCGCACAGTGTCAATCAGGTTCTTGTTTCAACACAGCAAAAAGTGGGTGAGACGAAAGCGTCGTGATGACGTCGTTAACGTTTACATATATCCTTAATTGTAAAGTCCGGTCCGTCGCCTGAAATGAATACATTTATTGACAAGTCGCTCGGACTTGGTAAAGTAGATTAATTGTTAATTCGGTAAACCATTATCAGGACCTTGTGTTGTGTATGGAAGTTAAAGAGTAAAATTGTGCTACAATTGTATTGATTCCATCACTCATTTTTGTGGACATGTCCAGCGTGTATTAATGTCTTATTGTTCAAATAAACATTGATTTTTCATTAATTGCATCGGTGCTCATAAAAGTGTTTCACACTGAATTCGCCTAACATATAACGACATTTAAGTCAAAAAGCATAATATCGATTCTTAAAAATTGTCACTGATAAATTGGATTGCTTGACACAAAACGCAAGTTAGCGAACCAAATTCCTTCATTATTTGCGCGACTACGAATAATATAATATAATTATTAACTGCGGTTTTTGAAATGGATAATTTCATTCTCTTCAAGAATGAATGGCGTGTAATTTCTAGCGTTCAACGATAACAAGCCAAAGTAACAAGGCCCTTAAATAGTGCTTTCCAATCCCTTCAAAGAGTGGAAACCTTGAAACGGCCCTCACGAAGGCGAGGTAAAATGTAATATAATCCTTTTGACATGTAGATTTAATAATGAAAATTAACTGCATTGATCAATAGGCTGAGACTTGGGAACTCTATTGTTTTACACTTGTCAAGGAGAAGGTTAAGGATATAGCTTTGATTAGTGTAGGCATTGTCTTCTCCTTTATTTACCATCACCACATTTAAGTACACTTTTACTGTCTTTGTGACTAATATCTATCTCATTTATAACTCTAAAACAGGGTTTGATATCAAAACTTGTTAGGAATTTGGTTTTACACCTATCCCTGAATATATCAGACTCTTTTTCTTTTCTCGTTTTATTTACGAAGTCCCGAATTTCGCTCATTTTTTTTTTATTGCCACATTGCACAAGAGAGTCTGTAGCCAAAATATATGGACAATCTATTCAATGATCGACAATTCTATGTATTTTAATGAAGTGGTGCGTTTGTATTAGTTATACTTTTGCATTTGTTTGACTGTAATAATTTCAAATTTGCATGTAAAACTTTGTGTTTTGAAACAAGCTTGATTCAGAAACTAGGTTTTTCGTCTCACTAAGTCTGACGGTATGTCTAGAAGAGCAATGTCTATTTTTGAAACCTTTCTCCGGCAATGTCTGGAGAAGGGTGAAATAATCTCAATAAGAAGTGAAACATCGCGAGGAAAATCCCTTATCTTACAGATCGCAGATTGATAGAATGTCTTTCACGTACTGAAATGCAAGACTTTGTAAATCGTTATTGAATTTCTTTCTTAGACATAGAAATGCAGTAATTCACAGTTTTACCCTAATATATCACGTTACAACAAGTAAAACGGTAAAACATTCAATATGACGCTGTGAACCTACTGACCGCTACTGTCACGATAAGCTATGTCATCAACAACATTAACACTAAACAATGGCTTTAAGGTGTTTTTGTAACACAAAAGCAAAACTTAAGAGTATTACTTGCATCTCACTACTGTCACGTTGCTATAATAAAACATTTCAAACGGTATTATTTCTCAATAATGGGAGATAAACTTGAGACCACATCATCAGGATACAATTTCAGTAGTTTAAAAAGATATTTCCGTATGACCCTGTCTGTTTATAGCACTTTACCTTAATTTACTTTTGATACCTTACGTACACATGTAATTTTTCGTACCCTTACAGTCATTTACCACTGTTTATCTTTCAAACATCTCTCCGTAAGCTTTTTATTTTGATATTATTCGTAATGTAGATCGAAGAAAATATATTACACTATAGAACATTACTCTCATGTCTTTCAACAATGTATCAAACCTTAATGAATTTTGTTAAGCCCATCAAGTTCCTTAAAAAATGTAGAATAAAAGACCATCAGCACAAACAAATCAACACATACACATACAACTAGTATCCATTTAATGCCTTGCGTTTTAAAAAAAAGTGAACTTTTAAGATTCTGGGATTTTACCATTCATGGTTTTCACTTTTGTTAATGTTTGTTTGCGTTGAGATTCGAACCCAGGCTTCCATCCTCGGTCAAAGACGAAACAAGCGTTTTAATGACTGTTTGGTGAAACATGGCTGCAATATTGTTTAGGAAATATTTTGTAACCCCAAATTGGTTATTTTGTTCATTGCATTAAATTAATTTCATAACAACTCATAGCCAATTAACCATGCATTTTTATTTTTTCAAGCTAAGAAAACAGAAAATTTAAATATGTTTTATAATTGAATTCTTATGTCTTAGTACCTACATGTAACTAAAGATCTTTTTTTACATCTAAGTTTATGAATTTTCAAATCATACAATACCGGTGTTTGATAAAGTATTGAAAGCTGTAATCTTGTCAAAAACAGCCAGCTAAATGTATTAATATTTATTAATAGCCTTCCTGGGGTAGCAAGGGACAGTTTCGGATAAAGTACCTGGTTTCGGATAAAGTACCCGTCAATATTTTTGTAAAATTGAGAGTTGCTGTACTTGAAGACTTATGAGTGTTGCTAAAATTCATGAAATTATTTTTAATGATTTATTTATCATTAGTTAGAGGGATGTTTCTTGTTGAAATTGGTATGCAATTTGTAGGCCCCCAATGTCAAGTACATGAGAATCAGAAGTAAAATGCGAAACTTGCGGCTATGACTGTTGTGTTGACTTTGCACAGTGAAATTGCAAGTTACAGACGGGAGGTGCAATAACATGAAAAGTAGGTGGATAGGACATAGTAAACTCTACATTGGTAAGTTCCTGACATGTGATGGTGCAACATGCACACGGTACGGAATGTCAACCCTTTGCAGGGAATTAGCTGGGGGAGGTCTAATTAGCTGAAAAATCATAAAAAATGGGCGAAATATGAAAGGGTCGAAATCTCAGAAAAACCAATATGTAGAAAATTTTACACGTTCTGACCAGTAATTTTCCTCAGAAATTGGTAATTGGCCTTATAAGGAGTGAATTAAAGGTATCTGTGCTGAATGGGAACTGAGGAAATTCTAGTTACACAGTTCCGAAGACACACATCCCCTGGCTACAGTGAATTGTATAAAAAAAACTGTCCCCTGCCACCTGAATAGATAAAGGCCCCGAATTCTGTATCTAAATGTCGGTACAAGATGCTTAATAGCAGAATTTCAAAATAAAATGGTGCAGATATTTCATCTTCTGAAAAATCTTTGTTATACTGTGCTGAAGGAAACAAAATCAAACACATAATATTTAATATACTGGCTCAATGATTAAAAAAATGATATTAAAAAACACAAATACCACACACGGTGTCAAACACATTGCTCTAATGTGATAAAAATGTTATATTCACAAGAAAATGATAGTCGATATTAAAATGAACTGCACTCAAATGTGTTTTCTCGAGTTAATACAATTTGCCATCGTGAAAAGTGTTGTTTTATAATCTTTTGATTACTACAGGAATGATTTATCTATCAATGGATCCTAAATTGTTCAGGGAAGAATAGGAAGGACCAGGAACACTGTGCCGGATAATTATGCTAGTGCCAAGGTCGCATTTTTGCACCCGCTTAAGATGCAGTTTCATAAAAATCCATATATACCAAATGACCATTGCCTATATACTGTAATATATAACCACTTTCAATTTTAGTGTGTTTCACCTGACAGGTGAGATATTTAACTTTAAAAATTAATATCCAATAGGAAAATAATAAATCCCATAGGAGAAATAGTTTTCCTACAGGAAATACTGAAAATCCTAAAGGATTTTCTAAAAATATTACAGGAATTATATTTCCTATAGGAGAAAAGTATTTCCTACAGGAATTTAATTCGGAAAGGTATTTTTCATATAGGTAATTAAGATTTTCTATCGGATTTTAAAATCCTATGGGATTTTTGTTCAAATCCTATCGGAATTTGATTTCCTATAGGAAATTCTTTTATTCCGGTAGGAAATTCTACATATCCTATAGGAAAATTGTTTTTCGTATGGAAAAATTATTTTCCTGTAGGAATTTATTTTTTAAAGGTAAATATCTCACCTGACAGGTGAGATACATCAATAACAAAAGTGGTTGTAAACTCTTTAAACTCTGGTCTATCATATGACATATTTGAATTTTTCATTACATGCCCCTTAGACGGGTGCACAAATGCCACCTTGGCACTGGCATAATTATTCGGCACAGTGTTTAGGACCATTTCATTTTGTGTCCCATTTTCAAAATGGCTGTCTGCTAGGATACAGAATACATCAGACGCATATTTCATAGAGAGACGCATTTTTCAGATAGACGCATTTTCCACAGAGACGCATTTTTCGTAGAATAGTTTTTATTTTGCATACGTATTATTAACTTGCTATATCCTGTATAAGAGCAGCATTCTCCGCTATTTAATACTGCATAATACAGAGATGGATGACATTTTGTCCAACGCCAGACATTAGCAAATAGTAAGGTAAACATTCACATAAATTTATTTAAAATTATACTCTACCTTTTCCCCCTTTTTTTAGTGATTAATTGCCCCTGTCTCTTTTATCTTTGTTATAATGGCGGATTTTAATGAGATGTGACCCTAAATATTGTCATTTTGGTTATTGTGGTGTGCAAGAAGTTTACAGTGGTTCTTGTACATAGTAAAAGACTCGTGGAGAACCCTGTATAAGAATATAAAACATTCAACAATATCATCACTTTCTCCTACAACAGAGCAATTATTGTTGTTAAAAAATCAGATTGTTTATCCAATATCAATAAGATAAACCTTTAAAAAGGTAAAACCAAGTAAAAATGTCAAAAAAAAGCGTAAAGAAACTGCATCAGATGAACGGCATAATATGGTAAACATTTTTTTGAATATCTTTTTCACCATAAAGAAGTTCTTAATCTGGTTGCCTATAAAATGAACCTAGTAAATCCATAAAGTATTTCCATTATCTTCATCCTCTTCACCACTCGAAAACTAAAAATATTTGCGGAATAACATCAGAAATTTTCAGTAAATAATGGTGAAAAAAAAATCAGTGTACTTTAGTAAATGGTTAAAAATTTCAAAATAAATGTAAATAAAAGTTCGGTGTACTTTAGTTAATGGTTGGAAATTTCTCTGTTTGATTACACAAATTTATTTTACTACGCTGTAGCGTTGCGTCTTATACCACATATTTAAAGACGTTGGCAGCAAAGATAATATCTCTGATATCCTATTATAAACTTTACTATCTACTTGTCGTTGTGTTATTCATGTCTTGAAATACAAGCCATCATTATATTAATCAACGATAATTCAGAAATATCGTACTTGCTCTACTTTATAATTTTAAGATTGTCATTATAAATGCAATACATATACAGATAGACCAAAAATGTAAACATGATCATTATTCACCACCGAGTATGTAGTGATTAGATTCTAATTTACTTGTAAGAACACGTGCATAAATCTTTTTGAAATATCATACAAAAGGAAATTTTTACTTTCTGAATTTCCATGTAAATTAAGTATGGTTCTTCGCATACATACTTTGCTTGAGACTTATATCATTTGCAGGTGATTTAGTTTTTACATCTTTATTTGTACTAGATATGGGTCTATGTATTCTACAGCAGGGGGTGGGGATTTGGGTGTTATTATTTTAGATTCACTCTAAGTTAATATACAGTGTTTTGCTGTATTTAACAAAACGGCTTTTTAAATAAATCAAAGGTAAGACCAAATTTTAAAATATCAACGCCCCAAATTTTGTGTACGTAAGAGGACCGCATTAACGTTTCCAGCGTTAATGCATTTTCTTTATATAAAAAAGAAGTCACATTTTAATCAAACCATGCAATTAAAACCAATTTTTCAAAAAAAAAAAAAATCCAAACACATTACAAAGAAGGGTACTTTCATCACATGTCGTTAGGAGTATTCTTGTGATTTCGCGACGAGTCAGAAGAACCAATTTTCAGTACAATTAACATTTGATTACTGGCAACGATCATAAAAGTAATAGCAGGCCATTCCTTATTTATATAACTAAATTTACAGTATTAATGCATGCAAATAAAGTCTTCATAAAATCCATTTCCCGTCTTGACTTTTCTTCACGCCAATTTCCGGAGTCTCGTAATTTCGCGTTATTCTGTTCGTCTTTTCAGCGTTAATGGCAAGACAACATGTCAGCTTTGATACATTTACATAACACTTTGTCAAACGTACCTTGACAATCGTGACTCTGCAATCTGATTAGTTACATTATCGTAGTTTCAGACAAAAAAACACATTCATATTAATGTAACGAAGGAGGAAAAAATTCAAATGGTTTTTCATTGTATAACTTTATTATGGTGACCTAAAATTACTGTTGCGGATTGATAGTAACTTTGCCAACTGTGATGATGCACGTGTAGTAAAGGTTTGGTGTATACACCGACTAAAGAACATCATTCCTAAAGCCAACGTTTTAACGTCAAATAATTAGTGATGTAGTATTTAATATGTTTTACAGCACTGCAGGTCGCTAGTGTGTGAATATAATACAAGACGCCCGTGATCCACTTACCCGTGAGTTCTTGTTTTCAGTCGCTTGTGTGTAAATAAAACCACCCAAAGATAAAAATAGGACCTCAGTGGTCCATCCAACCGCAAGTTCCAATTTTCAATTTTAGTATCACCTCCACATCCATTTTCCTTCATAATATCCTACATAGATAATGTTTTTCCATAAAAAGTCCTATGATGACCATTGCACCTCTAACATGGCTTATTTTGGGTGTTGGTCATTTGAACAATTTTTAATCTACACTTTATCAGGATGCTTACTTAGTAAAACAAAAATGGTAGCAGTATACTAGTAGTCAATGGAAATAATTTTTTAAAGCTTACCAATATAACTGTTTCCCTTTTCCCCTTTATTATGGCCTTTTTGCGACCTGAAGGTCACGTTTTGAAGAAACTTAAGAATTCGATATATAAAAATGCTTGCATAGAAAGTCACACTCTTAAACATATAATTTTTTTCCATATTCTTCTAAGCTGGAATTAGGTCAATTGTTGAACTAACGACCAGAGCTTCAACAAGTTCAAGATATTAAGTTGCATGTCCAACAATATTTTAAACTGTGCCGTTGTACTTTGATGCAATTGTTAACGATTTTTCCTATATAGTCCAGGCCCGTAGC
>WFKH01011801.1:18232185-18250361 GCA_016163765.1 Magallana hongkongensis
TATAGTTACAGAATGTCACTTTGATATTATTTACACTACTAATTTTCAAACCAATGTTAACATTTATAACAAAACGAACAAATTATTTGATAAGTCATCATTTTAATTTTAGATTAAAAATTTGTAAAGGACACAATATTACTTACACGACATTTACTTCAGTCATTCAGGGAATTACGATTTTTGTTCTTTATGCAATAATATGTATTAGAATGTAAAAAAAAAAAGTGAATTCAAAATTGAAATATGGGGGATTTTAATAACAATGCTGGTCTGTCTCTTTTACAATCTTAATCACATTTTTAATACTTGAAAAAGTATTCTGACCTGAAACACTTACTTGTAGAAAACAAACTTGTAGATTTATATTTAACTTATCATTTCAATTTCTGTGTTAAGGGTCACTAACATCATTTTGAGAATAACGTTTTCTAAAATACTAATTGAAAAAAATATTAAGGTTGAAATGATTATGTCTTGTTATTAGAATTTTTGAAGTAAATCATCAGTATTCAAAAATATTCAAATTTCGTTGTCAAGAATAACACTGTATGTCATATATTATAAAACTCCTCTGTTTTGAAAATTTGACTTGCTAACAGTTTTGGACTTCATGGGATTTTCGGACTAATAAATATTCAGACTATTGAGCCTTCGGACTAATAAACGTTCGGACTAGTGGGCGTTCGGACTAGTGAAGCTACGGACTAATGAACCTTCGGACTAATGAACCTTCGGACTACTGGACCGTGACCGTTACATTGCATAACGAACTTGACCTATGAACGAGCAACTTTTGAACCTGTACATATGTTACATTAAAAGTTTAAAATTTATCAATTTAAACTTAACTAAAACTTTTAATGTAACACATATACTTAGGCGTGATACCGTTTCAAAAATGTCATTGCACCCCTACTCCACTTTAAAATTTTTTTTTATAATTCCTTAACCTTAGTTAGGATTTTTATTATCAAATTTACATTACAATTACAATGCACATAATTTTAGTTATTAAGAATAACAAATTTTGTAAAAGCAATACACAATCATGACTCAATATTACAATGAATTGATAAAGTTAATTTATATTTACTTCTCATCGAGGGAAACGAAGTGTTGTCTAGAAAACCATATATCTATATTTTTTAAACTTTCAAGTGAACAAATTTTTCGAAAATAAAGTAAATCTGTCATGTTTTTTTTTTTGTTATTGTTGTTGTTTGGTTGTTTTTGGTGGTTTTTTTTGGCATTTATCATGTTTTCGAGATTATAAAAGTTTAAAGCACATAAATTTAAAAAAAAATCGCAGTTGCTTCGATTTGGGGATAAAAATTTGATTGTAAAAAGCGAAAAATAGATACATGTAATCGTGAAGAACCTGATAAATAGCATTTATGACGTCTATAAAGATTATACAAGGTTCTTTTCATATTGACATAATCTCATCCTACAATGACGAGCCATCATTATTTGATGACGTAGTCTTAATTTTACGAAAATCTCCTTGAAACATTGAGAATGTAAAAAAAAACCCATACTAATAATCAACATGATTTAAATTGGTATTATTTTATTATTTTATCAAGTTTAATTCTATCTGCATGTATGTACAATTGAAATAAATTTGTCATGTTCATGTAATTCATATATTCACATCAGCTTCTTGGATCAATATTCGAGCATTGTAAAGGTTCACTGAAATATAATTATGTATTTAATGAACTAGAGCTTTTCAAGTTGTGAACCATGTTGTAAGATTGCTTCATTGGCAAACTATGCATGTCAAGTAAATGACATAGAGAATACTCAATTATACCTTGTCTTAGTTTCAATGTTGAATCTGAATCTAAACTCTTACAAACATTTATATATTTGTCACTAAACTGAAAACTGGAAATACAATTTTTATAATTATCCTTCATATCTGTATATTATGTACATGTAAAACAAAAATGAATGTATATAACAAATGTAATATCATTAACTAGTACATGAAGAGTAAATCGAGAACAGAATACAGAAATCAACAGATTTATCAATATTTCAACATGTAAATCACAGTCTTCCCTATGAACAAAACTTCTTTAAGAGGATTTGGGTTTGATTTTTACCGAAAATTGTCGAACACAAACAAACACCCATATAGCAAAAGACGTCAAATACACAGCTATTAAGAAGAGTCCACGAGTGGAGGAGAGAAGCGTAGGTGCAGCCAGCCCTCTTACAATCAGAAGGAAGACACCACAGCGTAGGAGCTCCTGTAGAGAAGCCCGGGGTCTGAACAGAAAAGGAGATCATGAATGGAATTGTTTCATTACTGAAGATAGTTTATGAGGGTTTTTATATTATCTTTGATGTACGTGGCAAATAACGGCGCTAATGACCAAGGATTTAGAGAGAGCTATCGATTGAATGATGAATTACCTTGTTAAATTATTTCAGTACAATTAAACTTTGAATTATAAATTTTATCATTGACTAACGACAAAATTGATGAATCAATTAATACTGTGTAACTCGAGTTAAATCAAGGACTGTGGAAGTTATACAAGTTAACAAATTTCCCTAGGCACTTATTTAATCCTTTCCTTTTGGCAAGTTTCAGCAAAAATGAAAAGACCACCAATTGTCATCTACGTGAATATTCGCCATAAATAAACATTTATTTAATATCATGAAATGGGTTTTTATATTCCATTCCTTACTTCAAAATCGATAAAAGCTAGCAGGAGACCCAAGGGTCGTCAGCGAAGCATTATGGACGGGCTTTTATTATTGGAGTAAGCTATATAAAATTCGTTTGTTTTATAAAATACTATTAAAATTCATAGTGTAAAATTACATGTATCTGTTTCGATTCTTACACGAAAATTACTTATTGCAATGGATGGTAGAAAATTTAGATATAATTTTTAAACCTGACATGGATATTATAATTTGTTCTATAAAACTTCTATCACCAAAAACTCAATTATTGCGAGCAATCGTTAAGTAAGAAAAAACACATAACGTTTGGATTTCTTAGATACAGTAATCAGCTGGAAACAATTGATATGAATTATATTACTTGGTCAATGTTAAACAAAATAAAAAAAAAAACCTGTCATTGATGTGTTGTATCAAGTTTAAGTTGCATAGCGATCCCTTTAATGGCATTGTTATGCACAATCTAAACCAAGTTACATTAATGAAAGATAAACATTAATAAATTACGTTTCGCCCTCTGTAAGCGGGTCAAGATCCTTTGTGTTTCACTTGAAGTTCATTCTCCGTAGCATGCAGATATTGATAAATGTACGAGAATAATTACATCGTAAATTCAAGACAACCTCCTTCGAAGAATGAAACAAGGAAAGTACTTTTCAACCTACCTGTGGTCATAAAGAGCACCGAAACTAGATAATGTAACGACGATGAAAAGTACTCCACCCAGCGTTATATATGGCGAAAGTTCCTATAAAAAACGGTCGATTACGTGGATGAAATGTTACTACAACAATGTTTTATTAATAAAAGTAGTATTATTATTTATTTATAATAAATAACAAGGTTATCAAACTTTCTAGTATTACCAATACATGTTATTATATTTATAGAAACAAAGATGAATATATAAACTGATTGACAAAAATAAACATTACCCTAGCCCTAGGATAAGAACTGAAAATGATTTGACAACAAATTGTAAAACCCCGGAATCTTACCGATTTGTAATGAGCAAGGATACCGTAGAAAATGATAAGAAGTAACATGTGGGTCCAGATGTATAGGTTTGTCCACAAAGGTAACTTCCGGTCAAATTTCGGTTGTGGGGCACGGATCTATGCAAGAAATAGTGACAGAGTAGTTTACCTATCAAGGTCATTTGTGGATGTAAATCAATATGTCATAGCATCAAAGTGTCTATCTATCTATCTATCATCTATCTATCTATCTATCTATCTATCTATCTATCTATCTATCTATCTATCTATCATTAATAATCTATCAATCTATCTAGTACGTGTTTATTACATGTGTTCGGCATCTATATCGCAGAACGTAGATCGATGTTCAATACAAAACTCCAAACTTTACGAACATTTTTTTTTCATTTTACCGACTGCCGCGATATTTTAACCACGCGATTAGATGTACTGACGATATACGTATAGCGTTAAACATTGTTTAACAGTATCATTACCTTTATCATATGACATATCACTGGAACAATGGTACATCTTATTGGTATGAAATGTACATGTGTACAATTCCTTACTTATTGTATTGATAGAAAAGTTTGGCTACTTTTTAATTTTTTGCTAAAAACTTAGAAAGCTTAAAGAGTTCATTTCCTTACAAAAAATTTCGTGAATATGCGTGTAACTTTCGAACACAGATGCTAATTTTTGCAAAATAACGTGTAACTTTCGCAAATATACGCGAAACGCGAAACTTTTGCGATATTGCACGAAATTTTCGCGATATTTCGCGATACGTATTCAAACGTGCAACTTTCGCGAATAAACTCTAAAATGTTTTATTAGTGTTATTTTTTTTCAGGAACCATTGTCAAGAATAATGAACGAAAATGAATGGGTTTTAGTTTTCAAGTCCGAGTCGTTTTTTTAATGTTTTAATTTATTTGCCAAAGAACTAGTATTCGCGTTTCTTTCCATAGATACAGATTACTGTGTAATCCTCATTGTTCGTGGGGGACCAATGTTCGTGGCTTTCGTGGGTAACCCTTGCCAACGAATTTACATCCCCTCGAAAGTATATACAAGCATTTGTTTAATATTTATTAAAATTATCCCAGACTTGCTACCAACGAAATTACGTCCCCACGAACCAGAAAAATGATGGCTACCCACGAACATTGACCCCCACGAATAAAAATGATTCCACAATATTGACATCTTTATATTATTTAAGAGACTTTGTCAGAATAGAAAATAATATTTATGCAAAATTTGTCGTTTACTTGGATGTGTAAGATCGTTTTACTTTGGTGTGTTATTAATCAGAACGGCACTGAGTGTACATAAGTCGGCAAAAATTGAATAACATTTCTTCCAAACATAAATCGTTATAAAAAAGGCCAGTTTCATGAAATCATCCGGCAAACTATTAGAATTCAGCAGAGGGACCGGTGTTCCCTTCCGCTAAAATAAAAGAGGTCTTAAGTTTGTTTCCGATGTCCGCATTCAAAGTTTCCTAATAGAATATTATGTTGAGATGCATTGATTTGAATTCATATGGACGTTTTGTAAAACTATCAAAATATAAAAACTACAAAATTGGCCATTAAGAGCTATCGAAAAATCTCCGAGGATTTGCAAAGAGTTTATTGGTTACTAAAAAGCATCATGGTTCATTTGAGGCCTCATCGTTTAGGGCACTCCTCGTATTCTCTAGATGCAACGTGGTTCGTATCAAACTGGAAATTCGTATCAATATTCACGGACGTCAGAAATTAGTATTATCCAAAAGTACAATTACCTACTACATGTATGTTTCATTAATGAAAAGAAACGTGATGACGATTTTTACAAAGACGCAGGAATAACTTTGAAATATGATTAACCTAATTCACAAGATCAAAGCCTTACATCTGGTATATCTTCAATAAGCCCAGTCCGAGGCTTTCCCGGAGCCCAGCCTGGTCCCTTCCAAATCACTGCTAGTTTATTACCCAATCCCTTTGTTTCTTTGAATACGTCCCACATGTATTTAAGATGACAGATCTATAATAAAATGACAAATATAGTACTAACAAACGGATCTGCAGACACATGATATACAATGTCATATAGGCCATTTATACTATCAGTTCATCTGTATTTCCGGTTATATACAATGCATACATTTTATGACTCTTTTTGCTATGTTTAAAAATATTGAGCTAATTCGATCAGTAGTGTCTTCCATTCTAGGCCTACTGACGATGTACAAATCAAGCGCAATATTTACCTCCTACCATTGACCTACTTTCAGGAGACCCGAATTATTGCTGTAGAATTTGATCATTGTTCTGCATCAAGACAGAAGATGGTTTTCTACATTTATTTTAAATCTTTATAAAAAGATACAAGGGTTGTTATTAAAAAGATTTAAATGGGCACATATTCTAAATCTATTAATTTACCTTTGTCTTTTTAGTTATTGAGAGGATTTCTGGTGTTAATTTGTACAAAACTCAAAGTATTAATTGCAAAAAATTAAAACGTCTACAACCTTGAACATAACTGCATTAAACATGTAGTTCTATAGTTTGCAATAACACAATGCTTGCTTAAATATTTTGTTGTGCACCTAATTATTTTAAACTTACACCTCTTTTATCAAACACATTTAAAACTACAAAAAACCCCGCAAATATCTGTCCTTTAATGGGGTTTCTACCTGGGCATTAATGGGGTCCCATGACGTCAGAGGGTGGACTAGTCCATATACGACTTCTTCCTGCTCCTTTGCAAAAGTACCTATAACAGAGAGATAATGATTTTTAATTTAGCTATCGAACATTTCAGACTATATTCAAACTTTATGCTAGATTCGAATGATATAGGTTACCATGCACTGAAGCACGGGACCTAGCATAATGAGAAACAAAATGTTTTTGGTCGGTTCCATGACATAATCTTTGTTCCAGTTGATATATTTTCTATTTAAGCAAGAGAACGAACCGATAAAGAAACAATTTTGACCGATCTGGAGCCTAATCAGCTGACCTGTAAACAAGAGAATTAAGCTTGATAGAAATCACACACTGTTATCGAACACAGCCATCTTAACGACGAATGGTTATGTTTGCGTCAAGCATTTAAATCATTTTATAGCATTTCTAGGTAATAACACTTTGTCTCTGTTCACCCTGAAAATGATAATTGCCAAATGTTTTCGGCTCCATGGCATGGAAACAGAATGAACCTGAATAATTGAATCGTTTTGTAATTTCATAGCATGCCTGATGGATTGATTTGAGAAATTAATTTTTTACACGTCTGCTTGGTTAATCTAGAAAAAACGATCCAGAGATATTAATATAGTCAAGAAATTACAAATAAAACGCTAATGGGTCACGACGCTCACCTGCACAACATATCAACTTTCTCTTTCTAAATATTTCTACATAAAACTTAATTACCATTGGAACATCATCCTGACTTTTAGGTAGAGGGGTATCAAAATTTAAATTATTACTCATACAAGGAAGCATTTCATAAGTTTATACTCCAATCGTGATATTTGCCTATTTATTCCAATCACAAACTTTGCAGCCCTCATTTGTCTCAATAGTATAAGTTTAGGAATCGCTGTTTTAAAGGTAATTGATTATATAGTCCAAAGTAGAACGTGGACAAACGTTTATACCTTTATTTATTTTTGGATTACCTTGTCAGTTCAAGGATCATAACATCCCAGAAAAACGATTCCGAGGATATTTTTATGAATTCAATTTGTTCAAACTTGATATTCTCAACCCATTTTCATCAAGAAAATTATCTAAGATGTTATGATTCTAACAAGATTGTATTTTTTCTAGCTTGAATGCATCTTATATTCTTTGGTTATACAGTTTTCAAATATTATGTACGAAGGTTTCCTGGTGGCGTATAATACAGGAATATATGTCTCAATGAAATTCACTATATACTGGAGGTTCACCTCCGCCCCGGCCGGGATTTGAACTACAGACCTGCGGAACCCACTTTCAAAGAAGTGTGCGAACAGCGCGTTTACCACTTGGTTATCAAGGAAAGCCAAAAAAAACTTGCTTTCGATGACGAACGGAACCTAGACACTCTGCCACACACTAAACGGTCTTTGACATAGAGATGAAATAGAGTTAAAACGTCAATTTGAGAGGATCGTAGCAATACATATTGAAGTAATACTTGGACATATTATAAAGCAACAACATTGCAATAAATCTCAAACTAACATATATATCTGCCCTAAGTGAAAAAATAATATATATAAAATCTATTTAAAGGATCTATAACTTCTTTTCTTCATTTCCTGATAGAGAAAATAATTAGTTGTGAAAGGTTTATTATGATTGATTCCATAATTGTTTTGGAAAGCACTAGCCTAATATGAATAGATAAAAATTAATTTGAGAGCTGAGGTAAGTTACTAAAACGGACAGACAAGTGTCACGAATCTCTTTTGATTATTAGATGACGTCATCGTAAGTGACGTAAACACCTATTTTTTTTCTTTTATTAGAGGACTTGTTGTCTCCTGTCAGTGCCAATTGAAAACATTTTGGTAATTTGGCAAATACAATCGAATATCGTTGATTTCTTACCGAAGATCCTATCAAATATAATCAGAGTCCCTCCATAGTTCTTATCAATGCAGTATCGGTTTCTGCCGTGGTGAACTCGATGGTGACTTGGTGTATTCAAAATCCACTCTAGAGGCCCCAGAGAGTCTACAGTCTAATGAAACAAAGAAATACATGCAGTGGTTACTTTTTTCTTAAATTAACTATTATTGACATATCTTTATCGGACGGAAAAAATGATTATCAATCATATTATGATGCTTTTGATGCAAAACCTCAGAGGAATTGCATCTCCAAACTGATTTGACATGTTTTTGTCTGGTTAAATCAGTTTGAAAATTCAAAATTTGTCAGATAAACGCGAATTACATGCTTGATAGCGAACTTTTAATGGACGATCAATTTTTCTGCATGATAGTAAAATTATAACTTGATCTTCAGTGAATGTTAATGACAAATATTACATTCTTATGTGATCAATCACGATTAAGTTTAACATTACTGTAACTCTATTTGGTTTAGTCAAAGTTGGCAAAAGAGCTATCATTATGATAAAGTGTACATGCATCATACTCTTCTCTATATCACGTTGGAAATCTCTTTCCTCCATTATGCCAAACATGTATGATACTTTATACCATGTGGAAATTTCTTTCCACCATTATGCCATATGATACTCTATATCACGTTAAAAAATCTCTTTCCTCCATTACGCCATGATATTTTAAACTAGTATCTCGTTGAAAATCTCCTTCTTCCATCATGCCATGATGCTTTGATATACATGTACTAGTGGTTATTATACCTCTGTGTGAATCCAGAACTGGTACAACAGGTTGAACTGTGTGTGAACCAAAAAGACTGACGGTGGCATCACGATGGCAAGTGGGAGGTAGAACATCTAAAGAAAAAAACACAACAAAACAAACCCCAAATCAATTGTGAGTGGTAATTACATAGCTATAAAGATTTCAGAATCATTAAACTTCTAGGAGCCCGTGTGTTTGCTCTTTGAAATCCTATTGAAATTGGATACCTGTAATTGAAGTTTTCTTTGGAGCCTTATGTTATAGCAATTACAGCCACAACAATTCTTAAGTAAAGAATATGCCTCTCTCAGTTTAATTCATCTGGGAAAAATACATGCATGTACTGATTAACTTCAAAAAGTCGGGTATATATGCCTTCTGAGAATTGCATTGATTACTTTACCAAGCCTTCAGGAAAACTTGAGAATTGTCTTTTGGTACTGAAAATGAACAGAACTTGGTATCGTTAATGTACTTTTGTTCTTTTTTCCATTAGTTGTAAGTAAAGGACTCTAATATAAAGATAACGATACAATTTACATTTTTGGAAAATATAAATATTAAATCATTATTTATGCGTTACCGTTATATATACATTGTAACATGGACAAAGTACAAATTTAATCCATGAAATTTGATCTATTAAAGCATCATTTTACGAGCTTACCACTTTTATCAGCAACAAAAATGCTAGCCTTTTACAATTAATGATAAACCTTCATAAACAAACTGATATTTCTCTTCCATTTAACATTTATCACAGTGGCCTTTATAACCGACACAATGGCATTATAGAATCAGAAACTTCAGCTGACTGTAATGTAAAAATGTCATAAATCTATAGCACTTCTTTGCTTCACTTTTCTCTTGGATTCAATTTAAACTACAAGCAGTTTAATAAAGCTATTCAAATATATAAAGGAAAGGGCAGTGCAATTAATGCAAGCAGAGTACGTAGATAAATGGAAATTGATAAACTAGTTCTCATATATATTTCTGTATCTAGAAAATCCTTTTGGTATCCTGCTAAACAATGAACATGTAGATAATTATAGTTACAACAAGATAAGATAAACTTATAGATGTACGTAGTATGATCTGATGATAAGACGTCATATGCATAAAACGTATCTTGGTAAAAATGTCATCCAAGTTTAAAAAAAAACCTTTTATTTTTATTAATTATAACGGTCAGACAGTATTTGATTGACGGGTCTGTGGGCGAGGTTCGAGAAAAGTGTCACGTGATGAAGAAGTAGTGGGAGTGAGTAGTACTTATTTACTCAATATATGAGGTTAGTCCCATTACAGTTACTGTTATTTTAAAGAAAGGTCGAGACAATACGATATTCATTTTTCATTGCGAAAAATTTATTTTTTTGCATGAATTTGTGATGGTAAAATGAAAGTTTTCACCACCATCATGTCCTATTTTTCGGACAAAACGAAGTAATGACAGAAATAAAAATACAAACATAAATACACACAATTATTATCTTGACATTTATATGATGTTATTATCTATTAACTATCAAACTGCAAGTCTAGGACTGCCCTGATGTAGCCTAGATAATGGAGAATGTTGAAGGTATTTAGCCTTACCCAGGATATATAACGGAGGATACAAGACTGGCGGAGTGCAGTGGTAAGGTTGTAGTCTTCAGAACTGTGGTGAGTTTGGTGAGCAGCCCAGATAACGTTTACTTCTATATGATAAAGAGAGAAACACTTCTTACTCCATTGCAAGCATACCATTGGATTATTTTACAAACAACTCTAGAAGTTTAGCTGGACACAATTCACAAGTAGAACACAGCACTAGGCTTCTGTGCATAGATGTTTATTTACAATGAACGCGTACGGTTTTCGTCATTACCGTCTTCCTTGGAAGACGGTATAAAGAGTTGAAATAATTTACAGTCTCCGGGTTGTGCACTTCCTCCCCTTTGTGATTGGTAGGAAATACATGATGTGAAAATTTACATTTATTTCATTGGTTGAAATACTGCTCGGCGCAAGGGAGATAATATTCTGATGATCTTTTTTACGTACGACTTAACAAATTTCGTAGATTTCAAATCTTAAAAAGTGAGAAAACGAAAAAGCAATACAAATTGCTATGAATGAAATTCGGGCTTTAATTTTTTAGTACAACTAGTTGAATGCAATATTATATAATATATATTGAAAATATTTCATCTTTTCTTTTTGTATTGTTTATGCAAACCACAAAAATGTGAACATTATGTACGGTATGGCTATTATCAGTAAAGAAGATTTAGATACGGTAAAACTAATATATCAGTAAAACAAGATGCTGAATGCAGTGGTATTAACTTTGATTTTATAAAAATAATACGACCCTTCCTAAGATCTCTTTTTCCCTATTATAGTCGATCTCAACTTACAAGCATGCGGTACGTATTTCTCAATTTTGGACACGCAGGCTTAAAAGGCACATACTGATATATAAAAAGGTTCCATACGCCATGGTATGTACAGTGGAGGAAGGCGACATTTATATAAAAAGAGAATTAAATTTTCTTTGATAACTTATTGCTATTTAGGGTTTGCTTTAAAGACGGTAAGCTTTTTAAACAAGAGGCCCATGGGCCACATCGCTCACCTGAACAACAGTTCCTTGTAACATTCAATTTGGTATCATATGCTATTTCTATTTTAAACTTTGAAACCCTTTCTGGGGCCCCAGTATTGGTCCAGGGTTTATGGTTGGCTTTAACAATTTAGAATCTACACTATTTGAGGATGCTTGCATAGTAATATCACAAACTGTAGGATTGTAATTCTCGAGAAGAAAATTTTTATTGAATATTGAATCTACATTATCCAAGGTTGCATGCAAATTAATCTCACAAATTGTAGCATTGCAGTTCTCGAGAAGAAGATTTTTAAACATTTTCCCTATTTACTTCTATGTTAAACTTTGAACCCCTCTTGGGGCCCAAGTATTTAGATTTTACCGATTTAGAATCTACAATAGCCACGGATGCTTGCATAGTAATCCCACAAACTGTTGCACTGTACTTCTTGAGAAGATTTTCAAACATGTTCCCTATATATTTTCATGTTAACTTTTAACCCCTTCTGGGTCCCTAGTATTAGTCTGGGGGTCACGGCTTACACAAATAAGAATCTTTACAATTTGAGGATGCTTGCATAGTAATCCCACAAACTGTTGCATTGTAGTTCTTGAGAAGAAGATTTTAAACACTTTCCCTATATACTTCTATGTTAAACCATGAACCCCTTCTGGGGCCCCAGTGTTGGTCCGGGGGTCACGGTTTTTACAATTTAGAATTTTCACTATTTGAGGATCCTTGCATAATAATCTCACAAACTGTTACATTGTAGTTCTCGAGAAGAAGATTTTTAAACACGTTTCCTATATATTTCTATGTTAAACTTTGAACCCCAAGTATTAGTCCGGGGGTCACGATTTTAACAATTTAGAATCTACAAGAGCCAAGGATGTATGCATAGTAATATCTCAAACTGATGCATTGTAGTTCTCGAGAAGAAGATTTTTAAACATTTTCCTATATATGTTAAACTTTGAACCCCGCCTGCGGCCCCAGTTTTGATCCAGGGGTCACGATTTTTGCAATTTATAATTTTCATTATATATACAAGCTTTCATGTAAATATTGGCATTTCTGGTGCAGTGGGTCTTGAGAAGAAGATTTTTAAACATTTTTCCTATGTATTTCTATGTTGAACTTTGAACCCCGCCTGGGGCCCCAGTTTTGGTCCGGGGGTTACTATTTTTGCAATTTATAATCTTCACAATATATACAAGCTTTTATGTAAATATTGGCATTTCTGGTGCAGTGGGTCTTGAGAAGAAGATTTTAAAACATTTTTCCTATGTATTTCTATGTTAAACTTTGAACCCCGCCTGCGGCCCCAGTTTTGGTCCGGGGGTCACGATTTTGGCAATTTAGAATCTTCACAATATATACAAGCTTTTGTGTAAATATTGGCATTTCTGGTGCAGTGGGTCTTGAGAAGAAGATTTTAAAACATTTTTCCAATGTATTTCTATGTTAAACTTTGAACCCCGCCTGCGGCCCCAGTTTTGATTCAGGGGTCACGATTTTTGCAATTTATTATTTTCATTATATATACAAGCTTTTGTGTAAATATTGCCATTTTTTGTGCAGTGGTTCTTGAGAAGATTTTTAAACATTTTTCCTATGTATTTCTATGTTAAACTTTGAACACCGCCTGCGACCCCAGTTTTGGTCCGGGGGTCACGATTTTTGCAATTTATAATCTTCACAATATATACAAGCTTTTATGTAAATATTGGCATTTCTGGTGCAGTGGGTCTTGAGAAGAAGATTTTAAAACATTTTTCCTATGTATTTCTATGTTAAACTTTGAACCCCGCCTGCGGCCCCAGTTTTGGTCCGGGGGTCACGATTTTTGCAATTTAGAATCTTCACTATATATACAAGCTTTAGTGTAAATACTGGCATTTCTGGTGCAGTGGTTCTTGAGAAGAAGATTTTTAAAGACATGCACCCCATTTTCACTGTTTCGCAATTATCTCCCTTTTAAAAAGGGATTAGCCCTTTATTTTAGCAATTTATAATCCCCTTCCCATCAGGATGCCTTGTACTAAGTTTGGTTAAATTTGGCCCAGTGGTTTTAGAGAAGAAGTCAAAAATGTGAAAAGTTTACAGACGGACAGACAGACAGACGGACAGACGGACGGACGGACGACGGACAACGGGTGAGCAGAAAAGCTCACTTGAACCTTCGGTTCAGGTGAGCTAAAAAGCTAAACTTGTCAGAAACATTCCTTTAAATTACAGTATTTCTGATTGTATTTCATCTCTAAACGCGTCCAATGTGTTCAAAACCCAACAGCCTTCATAAGTTTACCCATTCTAAGACGTGGGTCACATGTAAAGTGCCATGTCTAAATACACGTATAACCAGTGCGATTCGAACATGAATGCCGATTATATTGTTGACTGGAAAAAGCCTAATTAAGTTTAATGTTATAAAAAAATCGTTTATCTGTTCAGTTGTCTTTAAGATTTTTTAAATGGGTTATTTTGTGTTGATGACTTTAAAGAATTGCTATCAAAAGGAGATTCAACAACCCCGGGGTCTAGCTAAATAAGGGTGGGGTGGGGAAGGGGAGGGGGGTCTTGTCCTCAAGCACCACTCGGTAATCAATTGTAAAATATGATTATTGATTTCTTGTTTCTCTGCTTCAATTGTTTCATGAATGTTTTAAATAATAAAGTATCATATTTTTAAAATTCTGTGTGTATTTAATAAAATTCAAACGAGCAACATGTAAGTGGGGTAGACTATGGAAGCTGTATTACCCTGAAATTTCATTTCAAAATGATTACCTAGTCGAATTAAAGGCTGTTTAAGGAGTATTTTTTATAATAAAACATGCTAATTTCCTCCAAGTAAGCAGTGAAATATGAGTGTTATTCTTCTGGTCTTTGGGGTTTGAAAAGAAAAATCGATAAAAAATATTTACTAAGAAGACCATTCAAAGGTATATTCATCAGACAAACAACAAGGAAGGGTTGGAATCAAAATACTAATAAAGTAACTGTGTATCAAGCTCCTGTCCCTTTGTATCATATCCAACACTTGAATGTAATTCACGACATGTGGTATTATTGTGACGGAATAGTATATACTGTACATATGTATTTTAAATATTCATATGAATTCGAATTCATGATCCAATGTTTAAAATATGATGTGTGTTTATTATCGAAAATAATACGAAAACTGAGATATTTCAAGAAAGACTAAGTATAGCAATAATGATGATTTATTGAACTTTAAGGTACTCTGTGATATAATGCGTGCTAAAGGAAGCGGCATAACTCTAGCTTGGATTGACAGAACCCCGCACTGTATTTCTTACCCATCCAGTATATCTATGCAGGGCCGACTGTCTGAGGGCGGTGACCAGATAGTAGTCCTCCGAACTGTGATGAACCTGATGCCCCGCCCACATCAGGTTGACCTCTACACGTAAACGATGACATCGATTGTATGTACATGTATCGAGAGAGAGAGAGAGAGAGAGAGAGAGAGAGAGAGAGAGAGAGAGAGATTACCGTGTCCGCAGCGGTGTACCCAGTAATAGCCGAAGTCCACGCCTATGAAGCCTAGTAGCCATGTCCAGGCGCTGTCCCAGGGGAGATCAATCATGTTGAAGTGTTCATATACCCACATGTAAGTCGTCAGCTCCACTGACCGGAAAAGGAGCCTAGCAGAGATATATAATATATTATAAAATACATACACAAAGCCTGTCAAAACTGCTTTTCACAATTAACACTCACCTGCGTAACAGTTATGTAAATTTATTTTCTCGATGTATATTTTCGAAATAATTAAGCGAGATTGACCGTGTGTTTTAGATGATTTATAGATTGTAGGAAATGCAGCTTCGTTCATTTAAAGAATTAGAGATATTTAGATATAGATAGTACAGCACTCTTTGTTTTGTTTTTATTATGCATGATTTACATGTACTTGTGATATCATATGGTCTGAATTATCATTATATCACTTTTACACTTGCTCAAAGGGTCAAAGTCAGTATTACACTTATTTCATATCTCTGGTATTTCTATTTTTTATGTCTACAATGATTTATTTAAACCATTGACCAAAATGCAATTGCAAGTGCCAGTTGTCAAGATATACAAAACTCAATATTTTGTTACATCAACAAGACCTTCCGTATTCTTCATTACAACTTAATTGCTGAAAAGGCAATTCTGTATTACTGTATTTTAAAACAAAACGGCTTCCGACAAACCTAACACAAAATTGTTGAACTGCATCTGTTATTAACTTACTCAACATAGAATTTAAAGGAAACTCATTGAAGTAAGTACCGCATAGTCTACAATGAACAGTTGTACGTAAACAAAAACAGGACACGAGTACAGTCAATTGTTTACATTACAAAATATTTTAACCTCTTATTTCGCTTGTAACTCGACAATTTGGTCATTTGTTAGAAATATTTTAAATTAGAGCATTACAAACGGTAAAATTGGAAAAAGTAATGAAAATTTTCCGATCGAATTGTGAAATCATGTCTTTTTAATTCAAATCACAGAACTTCATAATGTATAATACTTAACGTTACCGAAAAGAAAATGATTACGAGACACATACCCGTGTAAAAGAGAAAGAAGGCCATTAGCTAGGGAGCCAAAGCTGTCGTTAAATCGTGGAAGGCGCTTCCCTTTCCAGTACAGTATTGGAACTTCCAGAATAGCCAAACCAATAAAGAAAGGTATAGCCTAAATGGAAGAAATAGCCTTTAGTTATCAATCAATCATAGTTTTAATGATGACACACAGGAAAACATAAAAGCTCGACTTATAGTATTTATTCATTACGTTAATACACTTTTCAAATTAATACACGGATCAGCTCGCCACAAAATACCTAATGAAAACTAGATATATTTAATTTAGCGAATGCGTTGCTATTTGGAGATCCTCGAAAACACTTGCACATTGAAAATTTAGATATTATTGAACGTGCACATTTAAAATGTTTAAAAATCCGTGGTTAGATTGTGTTCAAAGAATTTTTAACTTGTGCGGACCTCCGTATGTCTGGCACGACCAAAATGTTGCCAATATAAAATGATTAACTGCTACTGTAAATCAGAGATTAAAGGACCAGTTTGTCCATATTGGTCGAATAATATACTAGTAAATTGTTCTTCTAAAGGTCATATGTATCAAATTTTAAAACCTAATTTTGGCTATGAGAAGTATTTTGATATTTTACCAGTAAAACTAAGAAAAAACTTAATAAAATTTCGTAATCATACCATCGTCTCCATGTAGAGACAGGCAGATTGTATAGCTAGTGTACCTCTAAATGAGAAACTATGTTTACTATGTAACAAAGGACTCATCGGTGTTGAGTTTCATTATATTTTAGAATGATCGGCATTAGAAGAAATAAGGAAAAGATATCTTAACATGAAATATTGTAAAATGTTTTAAAGTTCTCTGAACTCATGTGAATTATTATCCTAAATCTCTGAGAAAACTGTATTTTATTTTTGAATATTTTCTATGTTGTCGGTTCCCCTTAGTTGTTTTTCAGGTCTGATCCTATATACTAAAGTGTTATAAAAATAATTATGATTTCAATTGTTATACGTCCGTTTTTACTATGTATTTCCTTCATGACTAACTTTATGTAGGTACTTGTATACTTCTGACAATTTGTATAAATTATGTTTATTTTGTATACATGTTCCCCTTGTAACAAATTATTTGGTTTAAGTGAAAATACTGAACCTGAAACAAACAATAATTATATACACAATTTAGTCAATCATTTAAACCATAAATTCTCATATACAAAATTATTAAAATTTTGTCAGGGACGTATATACGTCCCTGATTTTGTAGAAAAACACCCTCTTAAAAAAACTCAAATCCTTATCAAATCTTTAAACATAATTGAAATAAATCTATTATAATAATCATTTTTTTTAGTTATTAATATTAATTAAACGGGGTTAATAGATTATGAAAATTGAGAATACATCAGATGTGAAAATTCTAATTACACAACTAACCTCATCGACATATTTAGGAACTTCATCCACGGTAGGAAACGAGGTTTCGCTGGGAGAGACAGCGTAAAAAAGTCTCCTAAATCCAGTGAATATCTTCGTCAAAACGCTGCTTTCCATGTTACCCCGGGCAGCTGATCCTAGTATGGACTTTGACCATTGCGAACGTAAAATGAAACTGAAAGTCTGAAAGCAATATTTGTAAACAGTGTTCACAATATTTCGCTCCCCGAACCCGAGCAGAATTTATGTGGTACATGTAGGAACTCGGTGTGAACGTTTTAAGTTTTTTTGTTTGTTTGTTTGTTTGTTTTTTTTTATTTTGGGGGTGGGGGGGGGGGGGGGGGGAGGTGTTTGTTTGTTTTGTTTGTTTTTTTTTTTGGTTTTTTTTTTTTGGGGGGGGGGGGGTTTAGATGAATAAATTTCATCTTAAATAAAATTAATTTCAATACGTGACATACAA
>WFKH01011801.1:18250761-18266158 GCA_016163765.1 Magallana hongkongensis
ATAATGTAGAAAAGTTAACATGTCATAAATGAAACATGTACACGTACATGCCCATGAGCTCGAGTTTATCAAAATAGCTACCTCCATCAATTAAAACTTTATAAATACATCATGTCAGATGATGATTTAGTCCTTGTGCTTTCCACATCATCGTAAGTTTCATTGGCGAACCCTTTCTTGCTTGTAGAAAACTTCATAACTGGACTTTTAGCGCGCTGGTCAACTCTCACATAGTTATCGAAATCCGAGTGGTCATCTTTGTAAGTCTCGGTCATTTGAGCGTAGTTGTCCGCCGTCTGCTTGTAGCTGTCAGCTGCGGTGGGAGAAACACTCCTGAATTCTGTCGACTCTTGAATTCTCTCCGGAAGCTGTTTCTTTAGTGGCTGAGCGTATACGTCACGTGGAACGTTACTTCCGGTGCTTTTGCGTCTTCTCTGCTCTCTGAGTTGCTGCTGCAGCGTTAGATTGATCTCTGCCCTGACGTCCGTGTCTTTACTCTGTGGACTGGGCGAGTCCACTTTATTGTACACGTCAAGAAGCTGTGTGTTGTCACGATAATTCAAGACGCCATCATTCCTCGAGGGATTTGAAACAACCACTTTCTGTTCTTGTAGTACCATTGGGGTTCTGGAATAGATTTAATTATAGTTGATTTCGATAACTTTATGTGAGTGTTGGCCAGCGAAAGCGAAAAATGTGAAGCAGGCGAATGAAAAAGCCTCTTACTTTTTTCTCCTGTTCATCATCAACATGATAATGATGACAACGACGAGAACCACGACGATTATAGACAATGTAGTGATGAGTGCTATATCCATATCTATAAAACACACACACATTTTGATTTTCTTTACAATTCATATTCTAACATACTATAAGTGAGTCAAAATTCAGTGTAACAAACAAAATTTAAAAAAGTAAATTATCGAAAACAGAGTCAGATGCATAGATTTTCCATATAATAAACTATTCCAGATTTTATTTACCTAATAAGTTTTCTTGTTCCGCAGTTAGACCTCTGTAGATGATTGTGAAGTTAGGTGAGATTGTGCTTGTAGATGATGACATTGTGTCTGTAAAACAAAGACAACATTATTTACTGTATTTTTTACATATTCCAAATTAATTATTTTGCACGTAGTTAACTTAGTATCTAATAACAATTAAAACTTAAAATACGTTAAAACTAGACAGATTAACTTTGAATTTATGATCTATTTCTTAATGTATTTCGTAACTCTTTGAAAATCAATCATGTGTGACCTTTGACATTGGACTTGTATGTGGCCTTGAACCCTCTGTACCGGATGTCTGTGTTGCTAGTGGATACTAAGATGAGGTTAATTGTATTGCTGGTGGAGTTTACTGTAAATTTTTGTAAGCTTCCGCAGTACTTTCCAATTAACGTGGACTGTCGAATAAACCCATCTCTAATCTACAATAAAAATATCAATCAATCAATCATCAATCAATCAATCAATCAATAAAAGTTTACACAACCTGAAAATTATAATGATCAATGGCCGAAGTATACGAATAGACATGGTCTAACAAGTGAAGCCGCTCGGTGTATATACATATGCATTCGAATTAATTATTCATCATTCAAATTTAATGCTCAGAAAATGTAATATTACTTACCCCTGAAATTAAAGTGCATGCTATTCAGTATAACGTAGGGCAATTACCTTTATCTTACATCGACAAACAAGTAGGTTAATTAAACAAAGAAGAAGAAAAAATAAGATGTCACCTTAAAGGCAAACAACAGCTTTCATTTTAAAGCAAATACTGTACTCATCAAATAGCGTCATTTCTCGGGAAGACGTGTGTTTTGCAAGAGGGCGTTGCGTGATTCATATAGAGGAAACACACATTATTTTGTTTCGCAGAAGATAACTTCTATGCTGGACATTCAAAGATGTTTCATGTTTAAACAGGTAAAAGTCTTTCAAATTCGTATTTAATACACTCTGAACAATAGATAATTGCTGAATTATGGATTGAAAAAAAACCGTATTATTTTGTATTTACTATTTCATTATTAGTGGCATTTTTTTTTTAATTTTATGTTATCAAATAATGGTTTGAACATTTAGACCAGTGAGCAGTTGGGCGAACATAACTTGTATTAGATATTTTGTATTAAGAGTTCGAAAAAGACGGTCAGAATTCGTAAAAAGCATTACCTCCACATAATCGTTTATACACTCATCGTCGACCTTTGACCCCACTTCGAAATCCACGAACGTTAGCGAAGTAATTTTTCCCGGGTACTGTGTGATGGTGTAACTACAGGCAATGTCCCGGATGTAGTTCTGGGGATAACTAGGGGACATAACTTCTCCTGACTCTTCACTTAGTGTTACTCCACACACTAAAAATTGAAATGTTAATAGACAACACAAGCTATATAGTTCCGGAAACAAGTGGAATGGTTTGACTTCATACATGCTAGTAACTTAGCGCATGATATAATCTAAAGTCATTTTTAAAACCAAAACGTTTACTTTTGAATAACAAAAAAAATTGATTTTTATAGGAATCAAGTTTTTCATTTTTTTTTAATTCCATAACAAAACAAATTAGTTAAGCTAAACTAAATTTATGAGTGCCATAATCTTCGAGATGGATAAAAAATGTAGCACAAAACACATTTAATATATTTGTTTTCAACTACACATGTATCATAAAAGTACATGTATCAATGCAGTGTTGGATTAAGAAGGTATTAATTATATCATAAAAGCGTACCGCTCCATTTGGCTTGGAATCCCTCAGAACTAACATCACACTGCGCCACAAACTTGACGAACATCCGACTGGTGGTAGATATAGTAGTGTCCGGTATTGTTCTTCCAGTTACAACTCTCAACAGGGGGGAATTTTCGTCTGCGCCATTGTGAATCTGAAAAAAAAAATGTCCTCAAATTAAAAAAAATACCAAGTCCAAAATAGCAAATCATATGCTTTTAGTTTATTGTTAATTTCACCTGTAACATTATAACATGTACTATATATTGCAAATCAATATGCAGGCATTTTTTCCTACTTGAAGCAGCCCCCTGTCATGCTTTTTTGTTTTACATTAGATATTGTTTGATGAATATAAAATGCAATCATGTTTAAAACAAATAGAAACGAAATAATTCAATAAGTTGATGTATTGTTCCTGTACCTGAATGTAATCCTCACACGTGTCTGTTTGAACAAGTTTCAGGTTCATAAAGTCCAGAACGACGTTACTTCCGGAGACGCTGTCTATAACGTATGAACAGGACCGTTTGATTGGATAATATCCGGGCCAAAATGGCGATCTGATTTTTCCGGTTGGCGCGGTAACCCGACTGCCGCAAGCTGTTTAAAATACATAAAGTTGTTAAATGTACGTAATACGGTATTTGATACATAAACAAGCAAAACCATCCAAAAAATAGCTCAAAGACATAATTATATTTACATGCGAGGTCACAAGACTGAATTTGAAAAGTTTATCTTTTATCTTAAATTAAAAAATGTAGAAAAAGCGACAGAAGCCAATGAACGCAAAAATACAAAAGTGTCATTTTAAACATGAAATGTATTCATAAATATCATAGATACTACATTATAACCTTTTTTTAACGCTACAGTAAGCAAAATACTTACCAGTCCATAGCAGACTGTACTTAAAACCCCGCGGCCTTCCGAGTGCTTGATGGAAAGTAATCTGTAATTTCTTTGCCCCAGTTTGAAAAAGTCCCGTTTTATCGCCAGAGCACGGCAGGTTAACTAATGTATTGTTCTGTGGGCCAATTTCCCTGACCTATTACAAAATGAATTCGATATTTATAAATATCAGTGCTATGTACATGAAAAGAATAATTCGAAAGGAATATTAATGTAACAAAGTGTGTAAGCAACAGAAACATTTACCTGTAAAGCGTTATCACATACTCCATTTATATTTGTCTGAGAAAATTCGGATGAATACTGCACAAAGAAGGACTGTACATCTTGAGGTTCTATGGTGTAAACACACGTCATATCCAGAATGTGAGAGAGGTAGAGTTCAGGAGATTTCAGTTCGCCATAGTGATCTGTAACCTTGCCGCCACATGCTGCCCACTCCATCACAAAGCCCTGGCTCTCCACGGACCCATCGGACCGGAACTTGACTTGCAGCTCGTTCCCGTAGTACAGGGTGTTTGGAGGGTTGGTACTGCCGCAGTAATGCCGGTGACTATTTTCTAGGATGTGGTCGTGTGGAGTTCCGTCAGCTGATGTTTGATGTTCGAATGCAAATGGGTCAATAATCTGAAGAGAACAAATGCTCAAATGTTACAAAAACCCCATCTTTTAGTAATTATTAATTTTTCGGCTTCCAAAATTCCAGGCCCCGGGGCCATAAAACTTAGACGAGCTTACTTTTGATCTAAGTCTCACTTTTACAAAAGGAACATATAGTGGAAAAGAGTAAAGATACTGTTACAGATGAGATGAGAAAAATGGTGAAGAATACCTCTACATAATCGACGCAACTCGCTCCCCACTTTTCTTCCAGTTTAAATTTGCTGAATGCCGTCATGATTTGACTCCCAGGAAAGGTTTTGATGTGGAAGTCGCAATGTTCGTTGGCCGAGTAAATGTTGTTATAGTCCGGTGGAAAGAATCGGCCCTCCAAAAGTTCGTATTTCCCGCCACAAGCTGGAATCATACACTGGTACATTTAATACACTGAATTTCTTTGACCCCTTTCTCTATATCAAACACCCTCGGGTCACAAATTGTCTTTGTTTTGCCAATTTTATTTGGGAAAGGGGTGTGGGGTAATCTCGGCTGAGATTCCGCTAGGATTAATATTTTAACTGAATCTCAGCCTTGATCAGCTATATTGGGGTCGGGCAGTGTTTTCTTTGTTAATATGTATATGTATTTGTTGATGTGTGATGATGGCTAATTTTTAAAATTATGTTAATATGTAACATTTCAGAACAAGAATTATTCGCAGTTCTTTCCAGTATTTAACATTTTTTATTGAATATTTTGAAGTTACATGTACATGTACTACCCTACCACATCCACTCCCTCCCCCCCCCCCCCCCCAAAAAAAAAAAGAAAAAAAAGGCACAACTTACGTTCGACTTGAACATAAGAAATGCTGAAGCCGTATCCTTGAATGGTTTCATCAGAATAAAATCGAACGGTGACCTCATTGGAGCTTGACGTCAGCGTAAATTGGGAATTTATCACGCCGCAATGTGTAGCGATTGGGGTTGTGAAGCCAGATCCTGTGTCTGTTATCTAAAGACAAAAAGTGAAATGCATTGGCACAATGCAAAGGGAACACTTGACATACCAAAGGAAAAATATTTAAAGTTTTTATTTTTCATGGAAATATGTCAGCTACATTTAAGCCACCAGGGTTGAGCAGATCTTAACATTGTGACCGCAAAGTCGTTCATACGTTTAGGGCCAGTGAATAAAAAAGGATCATTCCCCGTGTTAATGTCTATGGTGTCAACGAACCTGGACTTCAACGTCTCATAAAAAACCTGGAAAACCCCGTAAATTTCATCTTTTTTGGAAAAAAAACCAATGTCCACATTGTTCTCAATGTCTGACAGAGTTAGTGATGACAATTTTCAAGTGGTAGTGATAATATATTTGTTCTTGACTTGGGAAAAAAACCCAGATTTAGTGCACACTGAATCAAATTAAATGCACAGTGTCTTGCATGTATTAAAACAGTTTCAATAATCTCCGCAGTACCTCCACATAATCTATACATTTTCCGTCAGCAGCCTTTTGCTGAAGGTTGAATTTTGTGAATGTGATGGCGACACGTTTTCCCTCCGGTTGCCGGAAGACGAACCTACAGTCCATGTTGTTTCTGTAGAAGCCATTGACGAGCGGAAGCTCCATAGTTCCGGCTGCCTGATCAATGACCCCTCCACACACTGAACAAAAAAGAATTTTCCAAAGTGAAATTTTTATAACTTTGCGTTGACGATACTCTATTCTAAAAGTGCTGCATATTCACAAAGATTATTATCCGCATGTTTACATCAAAATATAATACTCAAAAGTTTTGCCATAACTTGTTTATTTTTTTTTCATAATTCAATTTAAAATATAATTTTCTAAAAAATCTATTAACGTATGTTTACCTTCCCAGCTGAAAGAAAACCCAGCTTTTTCTAAGTAAGTGTTGGTCACAAAGTGAAAGTACATCGTGTTGAATTTCGAGACAATGTCTTTAGGAATCGTATTTCCGCAATATCGCCCTAAAGACTGTCCATCCGCCTGCTGAATCTGAATTGAAGAAACGTATTTTATTGATATTAAAGGGTTTGTTTATGTATCTGTGGAAATGTCTGAGAAATCATTGATGCACACTTCTACAAGCTTATTTACATATACATGTAATAGTGATAGGCTCAACAGTTTAGCGGTTTAAAGTGATTCAGAATATCGATAACTTAGTATATACTCAAATATTTACAATGACAGGATTGTAATGATACACGTATTTATGTTTTATTAAAATGATCAGTATATCATACATAAATTAGCGATTTCCTTATGCGTCTTCAAATGTTGCTTTACAGATATAAATAACTGTGGATGAATATTTTGTGGAAGGACGGAAACTGTTTCTGTCGTACCGTTCAATAAATTATCAATGATACATTCCTGTACTACATGTACATACTTGTTTTAAATATCTCTAAAAATCAACCAGGAACTGGTTTGTTGTGATGCTATATTAATATATTCTGTTCAAGTAAACACTGCTCCCGATCAATATCATAAGTGACTCGGTCTGGGCCAGGGAGTGGGCGTCACGCTTAACTGGACAATGACTACATTGCGGTCACTGAGTAACATACAGACGTACCTCCAAGTAATCCAGACACTTGTCATTGTATTTGGTCTCCAGGTCAAACTCTGAGAACGTGAAGATGATGCCGAAGTCTCCGGGGATGGATATGGAGATAGTGGCCCGAAAGTTATTGGCATACAACAGTGAGGAGGGGCCCTGGTACCGCGGGGAGGCGAAGGACCCCGAACTGGCGTTCAGTCTGGCGTCCTCTGGGTCTGTGGAGGAAAAAATAACATTTTCAGCTTTCTTGAATCTCCCAACTTTTGTCAACTTTAAAGGTAACTTTTGATGATATGCAGGGAACCAGGACCGGAGACATAAAATCTAGACGAGCACGATCTTTAAACTCATTCTCACTTTTCCTCTTTCATATTCATCCAGTGAGACTGATCAAAGCTAGATGAACTTGTCTAAGTTTCTTTTCACTGTTCCAAGATGATAAACAGGACATTTATCTGTTTTTTGTTGGATCATTCAAATGTGCAACTGTTTAAAATGAATTCTATTAGAATCATTTTAACAAGACCTTGGACTTTCAGTAGGGCGTAGCTATCTATTCCTTGCGTCAAAACAAGTTAAATATGACGCGGTTTCAAGCGAAATATGTACAGATTGCGTAGTCTTAGCTCAAAAGCCAGACAAATCTTGTTGATTTCAAAGAGCCATGGCTGAGTGGCCAGCGATGAAATAGACAGGCCTACGTCACATTGCTGTGTGACACAACAACCCAAAGTCCAAGCTCTGGTTCTATTTCTCCTTACAAAGACATGTATGCTTTCCTATTCACGGCATACATTTTTAACCATGTACTTGCTTTTTTTTTGTATGATATACTATGAACTCACCGAAAACAAAATACTCCGCTGAAACAACGAGATCGTTTAGAGTGGCGCCATTGATGAATCGTAGGAACATAAAGTTCTGGGTGGCTGAAACCGAGAAAGCGGTCGTCTGGCAAAAACGTTTTATCAACTCAGCGTCTTCATTGCGGCCATCACGAATCTGTTTGAAAGTGGAACTGTTTACTCTGGCAATCGTTAACGTGTTAATTTCAATGTAAACTCATGCTATTACTAATACCATGTAAAAGAAAGATTTAAAGCTGCTTGGTCCGATTTTTAGCTCACCTGAGCCGAAGGCTTGAGTGAGCTTGTTTGATCAAAATTTGTCCGTTGTCTGTCGTCGTTGGCGTTGTTGTCGTTGTAAACTTTTCACATTTTCATCTTCTTCTCCAGAACCTCTGGGCCAATTTCAACCAAACTTGGCACGAAGTATCATTGGGTGAAGGGGATTCAAGTTTGTTCAAATGAAGGGCCACGTCCTCTTTACAGGGGAGATAATTAAGAATTATTGAAAATTTGTTGGTATTTTTCAAAAATCTTCTTCTCAAAAACTGATTGCCCAGAAAAGCTAAAACTTGTGTGAAAGCATCCTCAGGTAAGGTAGATTTAAGTTTGTTCAAACCATGGGGTAGGGTTGGGCCACAATGGGGGGTCGAATTTTTACATAAGAATATATAGGGTAAATCTTTAAAAATCTTCTTCTCAGAAACGAATCAGCCAGGAAAGCTGAAACCTGTGTGGAAGCATCCTCAGGTAAGGTAGATTCAAGTTTGTTCAAATCATGACCCCTGGGGGTAGGGTGGGGCCACAATGGGAGGTCAAATTTTTACATAGGAATTTATAGAGTAAATCTTTAAAAATCTTCTTCTCAGAAACTAATCAGCCAGAAAAGCTGAAACTTGTGGAGAAGCATCTTCAGGTAAAGTAGATTCAAGTTTGTTCAAATCATGATCCCCAGGATTAGGGTGGGGTCACAATGGGGGGGTTGAATTTTTACATAGGAATATATAGAGAAAAATCTTTAAAAATCTTCTTCTCAAAAACTGATTGGCCAGAAAAGCTGAATCTTGTGTGGAAGCTTCCTCGGGTAGGGTAGATTCAAGTTTGTTCAAATCATGATCCCCAGGGTAAGGGTGGTGTCACAAGGTGGGGGGGGGACACATTTTTACATAGGAATATATAGAGAAAAATCTTCTAAAAATCTTCCTCTAAAAAATCATTCGCCTAGAAAAGCTGTTACTTTAGTGAAAGCAACCTCAGATAGTGTAGATTCAAATTCGTTAAAATCAAAATCTTGAGTAGGGTGGGGCCACTTTGGGGATCCAATTTTACAAAGGAAAACATTTTAATTATTCACAAAAACTGAAATGTTATAATATATGGTTTAACTTATATGCAAGCATTTTGACATATTGCTGATTTTTTAAGATTGTTTAGACTTTGGCCCTTGGACGATTTATCAACCTCACAAGGGGTTCAGAGTTTGATGTAGGTTTATATCCCGTATATAAACAATTGTTTAGAATCTTTTTGAGAACTGCAATGCTCAACATGTGATATGACTTTAAAATCACCCTGTTAGAAAAGGGACTTAATTATAAACATAAGAATATCCAGAGGGAAAGAATGGATTTTTATTTATACAGGATCGACATGCATTATACCACATTGTCCAGATATTTTGTATAATGACTCCATTAAGTCTATTGTTACTCAGGTCAGCAATGTGGCCCATGGGCCTCTTGGTTTATTATTACAGTATCAAATAATTTTCCTTACAAACCAATAATGTTAGAAAGTTATAGCTTTTCTCCTAATTTCACCGGCAGAATCGGTCTCCTTTCAAAGTTAGAAATATTCAAAGTAAATAAAATAATTTCTTTTTGAGCAAACGAAAAAACAAACCAAAATGCATCATGGGAATGTTACGAAAAGGGAACCGTTTGGTTTCGTCCCCCGAATGACTGGGTTTATTCAACCTGCTTGTTTTGCATCGATTGTAAACAAAGCAAACTTCAGAAATATTAGCTAAACAAAATGTACCCAGGTTATTTTTAATTTGCCTGAGCATTACGACCTATATTTATAGCGGTGTCAAAGTCGTAATACAACCATACCGGTCTCGACGTCAGGGGCGAATTTTAACATGAGGCGAAATAACGCGATACCCTTTTATGTCGTTGTTTTGTTAACAAATTTTGTACATATTTTTTTTCCATTAAAATTTGGCTTAATTGACCGGGAAAACAATTACAATGTCTATTATTATACACATACTTACAATGTAGCATAACCATCGTTTAAAAGCGTACACAAAATTTGACATAAAATCGGACCAAGCAGCTTTAAAAAATAAAAACACAACTTTTTGGTCAATGATATAAAAAGATTTCAAAACTTTTAAACCCTTCAAAGCGATTTAAAGAAACACTACAATAGCGATTTTCCTTAAATTGTAATATGTGATTAGTAATATCAGTTTCTACCTTATGTGTAAAAAATACTAAATTCTACCATCTGGTTTTAAACGGGGGTCATCTCAAAAGATCAGAATGCACCAAATTTTGCTATATTTTTGGAGTATTAGAAATTGAGATTGGCACAATGGATTCAAACAAAAATTACGATAAATAACTCCAAGGATAGCAAAATTTTGTTTGTAAAATATGCAAGGCTTACACGTTTTACTTTTTCTTTTATGTTATTTTTTATAAAGTACTCCTAAAGTTTCATTTTATCATAACGTCGTAAAAGTACAGTGGCAACGTTCACCTACCGAACAACGGAAAAATTGTTTTAAAAATATTAAATTTTCGTTAAAAAATAAATATTTTTATCTGTATTTTGTTCATTGTGTTCAAATTCATAAATTGTATCGAAAATATTTCTCAAAAGGTATAAATACACTGTATTTTACCAGACTGCGCAAAATCGTGCACAATGGAAACTAAAGTCGGCTACCTTCAGCAATTTTTTATTAATGCCTATGTAAAGAAGATTTGAATTTTCAACACTCCAAAAATGTCGCATCAATGAAGTTGGTTTTAGAGTTGTTATTTAATATTGGATAGATTCCTCCTTTTTTTCTCGTACTTTAGATTACATTTTCGGAATATTGTATTCTAGCATTGAATTATTGAATTCCAACATTTTCCATTAATGTACCTCTATGAAATCCGTTGAACAGTTCATGATGAGCGTTTTAAACCTGATGATGGCGAGTTTCCCTTCAGTAACATTAATCCTTACTATACAGGAATCCGGAGTGTTGCGATTTCGATTCGTGGTAACAGCAAACGCCCCAACATCTCCGGAAAAGTCTCGACCACAACTTCCATATACTGTTAAAGAAATTATAATAAAAGCATATGATAAAAAATGATAAAATGCTTGCAAAACTGATCTTGTAATGAGAAGCCCCAAAGATTAAAAAAAAAATGACGCATTTTAAATTTGTTGATACAAATTAGAATTTTTTTTTTAATTTTCAAACATAACTACCTGAGAGGACAAATGCACCAAAATAAAACAACAGAACACAAAGTGTATCCTTTTGAGATTTCTTGAAAGAAAATCCGTGCATTATTCAGTAATAAACAGTCTGGAACTGCGTATCGTTGAGTCCACCCGCCCTTGAATGTCAACAAGCATGACCCCCGGGGACAAACTACAAAAGTCCGATGATAATCGGCAGCAAATGACCTCAATATATAAACGAGAATTGACCAGAAAACAGATTAATAAACTGATTAAAACACGGACCAGATGGCCCAGTATGTTCAAGATTTTTGTCGGTATCGTGGACTCACGAGAATATTTAATGTGTGTGTCACAGGTCTTTGTTTTCGCTTTTTAACACCCCTCCCCTACATCGTACTAATCAAAACAAACTTGTTTAAATGACTTAAAATAATTTTCAACCCGGTGTTTTATATAAAAAAGATTTTTTTCATCCAAATTTAATGATTGGTAGACTAACAGAAAGGAGCGGAATTCGACCAAGTGAAAATTACCATTTCTGTTCTTGGTGACGAGCACGACGTTCATTTACGAAGAAAGGTAAACATTATATCACGAAGAGATATACTTGGGGAAAGGGGTTTAATCAATAATGTATATCATTATCTTTGGAACTTCTGATATGTTCAATCTTCAGTAGGAGTTAAACAGTATACACGTGGTTCAACTTCTATGTGAACTAATTGACCAAATATATGCAGCCCCTAAGGAACTCAACATGACAGGTATCTATTTTTGTGTACCAAAAAAAAAAAGGTTTAAAAGCGGGACCATCACATTTTTTATTCTAAATCTTGAAATGAATTATAAATCAGCTGTCATTTTCGTGACCAGTCATTTAAAATAGCAAGCAGCTGGGCACTGGTTAGTTGTTGAGTTTTTTTTTTTTGTTTTTTTTTTGTTTTTTGTTTTTTGCTCAACAGAGGAAATGAATATTAAAATACATAGTGTGCTTTCAATGCCCCTTTATTTTGGGGGTGAAAAAATAAAAATGAATTTGCTCATGGTTAATTAGTAAATTAAAATAATATGAATAAATATGGTATATATATATATATATATATAATATGTAGCAATTTTTGCAGTAATGTACAAGTTGATCGAATAGGGTTTTCATTGAGCCTTATTTTGTGCATTATTGTAAAATACTGCACACTTACGGTTTTTAATACTATTTATCAAATTGACAACAATCCACTTATAACCGATAAATGTATTTAAGACTTTCAAAGAAAATGTTATAAATGTATTTCTAACGAGTTTTAAATTGTTTACTTGGTGAAAGTAGTCATTGTGCATTTATGACGTTAAGAACTGAAGCTGAAAGCTCTGTAAGAGTACATGTAGGTCATGTAAATTGATATAAAAAGGTAAACAATATATGCCGTGGAGATTCTGAACACAGAAAAATGCATTTTCATCTTTAAAAACTTGAATGAGTCCTCAATATCAATCTATGTTTGAAATACTCCATGAAAATAAAAAAAACCTCATGTGATTTGAAATCTTGAGATGACCTTTTAAAAACCAGACATAAGAATTTAAATGATTCTTACTTATTTATACAACATGATATTACCAAATGAATCCCATGTTACGATTTGAGGAAAAGTCTTAAGTAATATTTTATACATTACTTTGAGGTACTAAAATGTTATTCTCTAAATAATCCTATAGTTAATGTGTCTGTTGAGACGGTCTCTAAAATATTCGACTAGAGGACCAATTTACAGTAAACTTAGCATGTACACAAGCGTCAGACAATGTTACAAATCACTTTAAAAAGGAGTTTTTCTAGTGTAGCTTTTACACAATAGAAGCCAAGTTGGCATCATAAAAGCCAAGAGCAAAATCTTTGTAAACACACAGATACACACACGTACGTACCAAATCAATTTCTTTTATATTTATTCTTTTTAATGCTTGAAAAGTTGAACTACCATGAGTACTCTCTTTACTTTGATTATTTTAATCAATGACCGTGTACGTGCGCTATGTACATTGATCTACAGTACCGATTAAAATAAAAAAAAACAAAACATATCTTGATCAGTTTCAGATCGACTTGTTGTTTTTGTCTAGTTCCTCAGGGCGGTGGCCAAAAACGTGTTGACAATATCGATTATATCGACACATGCAAACCAAAATGTATTTCCTGCACGTACATTTAGTTTTGATATTAAGATTGGGTTAATACATGTTACATGTAATATTTCTTAGTCATTTTACGGCATGATAAAGATCCATTCTCTCGCCAGAGGCTTCGCTTACACCTCTGTCAACGCCCGATGTACAAGATTCTTGTACAAACTTAAACGATGGGCAAAATGTAATTAAAATCTATGTAGTTGTTCCTTTTATCTATGAATATGATTATAAATAATTAAATTTAAATCTTTAACGCCTTTATTTATTTTTATTTCAACGTTACTGGGAGAACTATTTTGCGGAGGCAAACATTACAATATGATCACATGATCTAGTTTGAAAAATCAGTTTCTGTACGCTACCGATTCATCGATGATTTTACATAAATCAGCAGAAATGTCATCTCATGTGATGTTTTGAAACGTGTTCTCAAAGTCTTCGCCCGTCGATGACTTCCCTTTAAGCTTATTGTACAGAAGAAGCGAATCAACAATGCCATGTGCTCGACATGCTTGTTTTGATCATGTGACAGTCTATTTTTCTGGCGTTGACAGAGGTGTAAGCGAAGCTCGTGTAGCACGACCTCTGGTGAGAGAATGGATAAAGATCCCAAATATACACAATTTAATCAAAGTCCAGATTACCTCCCCCACCCCCACTCCCTCAAAAATAAGGAAACTTATTAAATATTTGGTTAAAGAAAGAATCCTCCCGCACGTTTGTTAATGGTTTTACGATCGCCTGTGATCTAGTACACTAAAACACATCATAACATACCACCACAGTACCATGCCCCTTACCGAGCAATAAAACAGTGAATTTGTGATAGAAGGTGTCAGGACGCGGCGGCTGTCCTGCTTTCTGTGGCTTGATAGAAATATTGCTCCAACTGTTGGTTTTATGTCCGCTATTCGGACGCGATAGCTGCAAAGATAGACCAAAATTGTTTTTTCTGAATATTCTATTTTCGGTTGACATAGAGCTATAAACAAAGCGGGATTTTTTTGTATCAAAGAAAATAATTTTTTTTTGCTAATTCAAGGAAATATTAAAGGCTAATTCTAATGGTCAATTTTAGTTTAATTCAAGAAACAAGAATTTGGTACAGGTTTTTATTACTAGTATCTTTCATCTGGGAATGGGACTATGAAAAAAATATTATCCATTGAATTACCTCGACTGCAAACTGATAAATTTGCAAATACGTTTTAAGTCAAATCCAGAAACTTAAGGAAGCAGGATGTCAATGTTTGCGATTGACATTCTATATTGTTATCTATCTAAACAGTTTAGTTTGAAAACTTGTTGTAAACAAGCGTAAAAATCACCTTGTCTTATTCCTCGGAAATGTTCAATGTCCTGTATTGTTCAATTAACAACACTAAAACAGGAATTTTAGAGAAACTGTTATTAGATACAACGTTCTAACGGATTTGTTTTTGTGATTTCAAGGCAAGTTTAAGTTTATTTGACGACAGCGCGACATTTTATTCACGTATAGCATTAGTGCCATAGTTGATTGATCTCATTGACTTAGTGACATGAATATAGATATGTGAGGGAAAAAAGTCTGTTGAGAAGACAGAAAGTGACAACTCGGTATTACCTTGATTTATAACCACCGTGCGACATTACCAAGACCTGGTCAGCGTAAAAAAAAAAGTAAAAAAAAATCTGCGTATTTGCGTTTCTACAGACGCGGTGTAGGTCTAGGGTTAAATGCTGTACGAACAAGGATTTTATTTATTTTTACACACCAAGCATCTTCCTGGTTTTATTTATTGTCACAGTTTGTGCTTTTATTGGGAAGTTAGTACTTACAGTGCTACCAAATTGAACTTTTCTGCCCTAGCAGAAGGAAATGTTATAGATAGGATATCATACACTGGAGCTGGAAGTAACCCATGGCTGTATTAGCGATATTTGGAGTGTTCGTAACTTTCTGTGTTCTTTTTCCTAGTTGTAACGGTAAGTGATTTCAAAAGAGAGAGAGAGAGAGAGAGAGAGAGAGAGAGAGAGAGAG
>WFKH01011801.1:18266258-18288799 GCA_016163765.1 Magallana hongkongensis
GAGAGAGAGAGAGAGAGAGAGAGAGAGAGAGAGAGAGAGAGAGAGTGCAAGCTACTGTATTTAAACACATTGAATCCATTTGGATCGATTCAATAGCATTAGCATGAATATTAATATACATTGTATATACATGTATATAATTAGTAAATGCATATAGGTTTTTCTTGTTCATTTTTTGCAGTTAATAGTTAATATGAGATGTAATTGTTCAAGGCAGTAAAGGGGAAGCCAAATCTTGATAACGCGTTAAACTATCATAAAAGAATTTCAATAACATTTATAAGGACGATATTATACTTCGGTGCACGTAATTGACATGTAGATAGCGTACTTTCCTTATCTAAACCTAAAACATGTTCATATATAAATTCTTTAATTTAGACATGAATTCTGCCGTACAAATTGAAATATATTCATTAAAATGACAAAAATAAAACCGCTAAACTTCTCTGTATTACACGTTGTTTTGGCAAATTGAATAAAAAGGGGTTTTTTTTCGAGCTTTTTTATTGAAATTCAAAAGCCTAAACATACATGTAATCCCCCCCCCCCCCCCCAAAAAAAAAAAAATTAATAAATAAATACATGCACGTTGGTAAGTACAACATTTTTGTAAGCTGCCGACAGATTGAGTATGTGTTATATACACGTATGTCTCTAAATTTTAATTATAGGCTCAAATAAAAGCAAAAGTCAAATACTATTTACATGGTCAAAAAGCGGGGGAAGTTAAAGAAGGAACATATAGTCTTGAAATGCGGAAAATTTGTATGAACGCCAAATATATAAACATGTGTATAAGACTTTGTGTGTTCTAAACGGCAAGTTAAAATATAAATAGAAAGTGTCCTCCTTAGCGTTGAACTTTTGAAAAATTTAAAGAAAATTAAAAAAAATTCCGAATTAGAATTAATTTTGCGGTTTTCATTTAGGTTAGTATGTTAGTTTGTTAGGTTTTTTTGTCCATTTGTAGAAAGAAAGATGTAGTGAAAGTTTTTCTCAAAAAGATATGTGCATTTTGCTAAATAACATTCCATTATTCGTATTTACTCATCGACTATGCAGAACGAATTGCAAGTATAATACATGCACATGTGCATGTATCTGTTTTTAAGGGACTTGGATATTTCATGTAATTTGTCGTCCCCTTTTTCATCAGCATAAGTCAGAACGTTTGCTTTTTTAGGTCAATGTTATGATCGCTATTCTCATGAAAATAAAAAAAGAAAATTATTATTTTTAAATTGAACACATACATTTAATAATTCCCTTAAAATACATTGTTTTTGTTTTCTTTTTTTTTTTGTTTTTTTTTGTTTTTTGTTTTTGTTTTTGTTTTTGTTTTTTTTTTTTACAAATAATCGAATTACAACGAAACTTAGGTTTAGCCAGTGGATTGATCTACATGTAAAATAGTAGTCGAAATACACACTAGGAGTAAAATGATTCTCACGTAAGTGTACATGTAAATAACCCAAGCAAAATCACTGAATAGTTAATGTTTAACGTCGTAGGAATACTGAACACAACATAACACAAATGACCTAAACCGTGCTTAAATGCGACGAGAAATTAAGTCAAATGCAAATCCCAATCGAGAAAGTTGCGCGATTCTTGACGAACAAACAAACAGACAATTGCAAGGAAATGATGATAAATCGGCCTAGCTGCAGATCTGTCGGTGTCTGGTCTGAAAAAAATTGAATCCGATAACATCTAAAAAGACCACAGGCACCTGACGTTATAAATTTTTGTCATAAAAAAATAAATACCCTAAACCTAATAATACACCTTGTGTATTATTAGGTATAGGGTATTTATTTTTATTATGACAAAAAATTGCCTGTGAAAAAGACTAATACCTGTTACAGCTGAATAGGTGTGTCGACTTGCAGAGTTTATCTGCTAACGAAAGAATAAAGTTTTCACAGACAGTAGGAAAGAAGGATTGAATGACAAAAACATTATGTATGTTATCTTTGATGGCATAAAAAATGATAGTGACATCAAAGCGTACACAGAGCGATTGGAAAAAGCTGTTCCGTATAAAAGGCCGATGTCCTTGTAGCACTTACTAGTTAGTTCCTTTTGGCCCGGCGTCCATGCAGTACGATTCGTTCGACTTCACAAAGCGCGCTAAAAAAAGGAGCGTCAAATGATAACCGTACCACATGGTTCAAACCAAATCGCGTGCAAAAAACGTTATTGGGCTTAAAATAAGATAAAACAGACATAACGCGACCAGTAATAGCTGCAGAACTGTAGCTCCACGGGAAATTCGGGTTGACGGTCCGTCAACCCGAATTTCCCGTGGAGCTACAGTTCTGCAGCATTTAAGCATAGGACTATGATACTACTTATTACATGTAAATGTTTCTTGGTTTTTTTTTAAAAAATCTTATATCTTAAACAGATTAGCTAGATGCACGTATTATTTAAAAAAATAAAACTCTCTGGTACAATTTCATTATTCAAATGCACGTGAATATATCACAAACAAGAAAAATTTATTTCCCCTCTTTGGTGAAGATATTTAAGGCATCAGAGCATTCATTTTCATATATGAATATTAAGATGTAATACATGTCAATTAATCATATATTATGTCCTTAAGAGAAAAGTATATTATATGGATTTGTATCAATGCATATATGAATTTGACCTTCATGTATAGGTTAAAAAATGAGCAGACTATTGTTTTAGAAGTCACTGTACTTAGTCTTATTTATACATGTATATACCAAGATGATACAGGGAATCTCAATGTGTCGTCAGAAGATCGTTTTATGGTTACTGACCGCTTTTAGCATCGCTAGGTCACACAACGACTAGCAGGTCACGCACTATGTATTTATAGATGGTTTGATCTTTCATATACAGACTCAAGATCTTTGAAAAAACTATTACATTTAGTGAGATTTTTAGTGTGTCAAACAGACCACAAACGTTTGAAGCTTTAAAAAAATCATTATTCTTTTTTTTTGACTATCAACGTAACACAAAATAAGAATCCTAGATGTTTATATTGCTCAGAATACATTTTATTTTATAAACGTTGTGTTACAGGTCATGTTGACTGTCCGCAGATTTGCGACACAAATATCTTGGCGTCCATTTTGGAACTACAGAATCACACCTTCTGTGACTGGAGAATTACACCCCTCAATACAACAGTGGCAGTCAGCATAAACAAGGAGGCATGTGACCAGGGCGTCCAGGTAAGTTGTCTCAAATAACTGGTGATAGAAAAGTACATCATCAAACGCTAGTAATTCTATCTTATATGGATAAAGACACGATTTTTGCTCTTGCACCTTCCCCACACACACATTCTGGAATTCGAATTGCATGAACTGTGAACTGAATTACACCGATTTCGGTGCACGCATGTTTTACTGTACAGTAGTGTCTGTCTGATCAATACACAGACATTTCAAACGAACAAACAACGCAACAGATATTCTAAAACCTGTAAAATGTAAATCCCAAAACACTTCCGTAAAGTTTACGTTTATAAAATATGTTACCTTTTCTTTTCCTAGTTGTCAAATGACGAAATATTTGAAAACATCGTCTGGAATTCAACGAACTGCTCACAAACTGACAATACAACAGTTCTGACGGGAGAAACGCTCTACATAAGAACAAACACGACATCGCCACCCAATTCAATACGTGTCTCAAACTTCGGTAAAGTTTTCATGTACTATCTCTGATACTATATTATTCTTGTGTGTACATGTAATATATGAAGCATCGTACATTTGCAGGTAGAGCGACATATACACATGACAATGTCTCGTATATAATGAGGTTGTATCTTTTTTTACATGTCACATTTCACCACAAAAGGGGAATCGTTTACAAGAAAATTGTAATGAAGCATTTCTAACAATTTATTTTCCCTGTCCAATATGATTTTATAATACACATAAAATTTCAAAATACTTGAAAGGATCACAGCATAATCGATTTTAATTTGTTTATCACAGTCGTGTGTATACGCTTTTAATTAAGAAAATTTAGTCAGAATAAAAAAAACAAACTTGTATGAATTATTATGCCAGATGTTAAGATCTCGAATTAGTTCTTTAAAAACGTTTAATCTGTTTTACAGAATGTGGTACAAGCTATACAAACCTAACCGGAAGCTTTGTCGTTGACTTACCGGAAGTTCAGGTTCTCTTAACACCACTCGCATGCAAATACACCATATCTTTACCAAAGTATTACACAATCGATCTAAGGATATACACACTAGAACTTCAGGAAGATGACGTGTTAATGGTATGTATTTTTTCTGGCCGTTCGCAGTGTTCAGAAACAGTAATTTTCTGGTTAAAGCAGAAAAATCTTAAATATGGCAAGCAGGATATTAGTCTCTCTCTCTCTCTCTCTCTCTCTCTCTCTCTCTCTCGTTGTGTTATACATATCCATGCGTATAAATGTTTGTATTTGTGTATGTTTATATGGTTTTTTAAAGTTACGGGACATGCATTCGGAAATTCAGAAGATGGTTGGACAAGTCAGTAATAAGTCATTGCGGGTGATGAATTCTTCATACGCAGAGATTCTTTTCAAGCCTTGTGTTGGATGTGGTCGTACTTCCCTTAGTAAAATAAACATTTCTTGGTTATGTAAGTAAGCAATACTCTTAGGACTTACTTTTTTGGTACAATGATCACATATATATGTGAAAATGCGAGATGAATATACCTAGTATAATGGTGCACAGGAAAGAATCATTGCTGAATGTGTTTACAAACGCATAACAAATTGTATCTGAAAGACCTCTTAAAATAAATGATTTCAAGGGAATTAAACAAGGCATAGTATCTATTTAACTTTATGAAATTATATGCACATGCATAAATGTATGGTTCATATTCATAGGTAATGTGTGTCAATTTTGTTCTGGAAGCTGGCTCGTCTATATATTGCCAAATACTCCACTTGACTCTTTGATGTTACGAAGAAAGTTATCATGTTTGAACTTATAAACTCAACATTTTTGCTGTAATAAGTAAGCTGCAGGTCTGTAGCTCCCGGTCTGAAAAAATTCGGATGGACGACCTGGCACCCAGGTCGTCCATCCGAATTTTTTCAGACCGGGAGCAACAGACCTGCAGCTATAATAAGTTTGCTGTATGTTGGCTTGAAAGGAAAAAAATTGACATAAGACTTGACACGCATTAGCGTGTTCATTCTTCAAGAAGTAACAATGCTTTAAATGGAAGCTAAAATTTCTTCTGATAATATGCAAATAAAAAAAGAAAGAAATCTTATATAAGGATTAACTTTAGAAACGTAGCAAACAACACTGCGCCGGATAATTATGCCAGTGCCAAGGTGGCATTTTTGCACCCGTCTAAGCTGCATGTATCAAAAAATTCAAATATGCCACATGATAGACCATTGCTTAAAGAGTTTATAAGCACCTTTGTTATTAATGTATCTCACCTGTCAGGTGAGATACATGTATTTACCTTTAAAAACATAAATTCCCACAGGAAAATAATTTTCCCCATAGGAAAAACAAATTTCCTATAGGATATTTGGAATTTCCTACCGGAATATAAGAACTTTCATTAGGAATTTAAATTCCGATAGGATTTAAACAAATCTCCCATAGGATTTTAAAATCCGATAGGAAATCTTCATTTCCTATAGGAAAACTACCTGTGTGAATCAAATTCCCGCAGGAAAATTAATACTTTCTCCTATAGGAAATATAATTCTTATAGGATTTATAGAAAATCCTATAGGATTTTCAATATTTCCTGTGGGAAAATTATTTTTCCTATGGGAATTATTATTTTCCTATGGGATATTAATTTTTAAAAGTAAATATCTCACCTGTCATGTGAGACACACTAAAAACAAAAGTGGTTATATACTATTTAGACAATGGTCTATCATTTGGTATATATGGATTTTTACGAAACTGCATTTTAAGCGGGTGCAAAAATGTCACCTTGGTACTGGCATAATTATCCGGCACAGTGTTAAACACTCGATTTATGTGAGAGATGAGATACGGAATTTGAGATAAATATTTCAATTATAATGATTATACATGTAACTATAAAACTTAATTACATGTACCAACAAAAACATGACAACAGCCAACACCTCTCCCCCCCCCTTTTCCCCATAAAAAGTAAAAAAAAAAAAACCCACAAAACATTAAGATTTTAAAGGGTACCTGCAGTGCCGGTCATTTTTTGATATTATGGAGATCTATGTGAAAAAACATCATCCTGAAAATTTTACTGCGATCGCATAAGTACTTTTCGAGATATTTGGGGAAAACCCGATTTCACACCTGAACGGTTTTTGAATCAAGCCGATTTGGCGCGAGATGAACCGTGACGTCACGGGGTCAACGCCGCTACATGAGAAACAAGAAAATCGTATGAAAACTGTTCGTTTTCTTGCATTGTTTTATCGATATATGAACAGTCGTTTCTGTATTTTTATTTCCTTTTCAACCCAGAATGACTAAATAAAATGTTGTTTGAGTTTAAACTCGTATTTTATCGTACAAAAATGCCGAATTCGGAAGATTGTTTGATTCATGAATTGAGTCAAATATGTAACCCACTTCGAAAATAAATTCACAGTCTATCTGGCAAAATGACAATCAATCAAAGTACTATTATTATAAGAAACATATTTTCGTATTTTTCTGTTTATATTGTCATTTTGGATGATATTTCCATGACATTATTGATAATACATATTTTGTAAATGGTATAACGCGGGGTCTATTCCTCGTATGAGACATAAAATTACCACTATGTCGCCCGATTATTCATTAATACTAATTTCGAACCAATAACAATCAAAACAGCATGCATATAAAATAAACACAGGAGAAAAAAAATAAACACAGGATTATAAACGGATCAGGGCGAAAGTCCAAAATGGCTGCATAATGAAGTCTAGCTGTCTCGTATTCTTTAAAAATACAACATGGAATTTCATTTTACACTTATTTACATCCTTTGTCATAATTTTTAAGTTTATTTAGATTTTATAATGATTCGGCGTCAGTATAACAACTTAATTAAGCTATTTGGAGTATAAAGAAAGTTGCACTTGATTAAATACTGTAAGAAATCAGTTGAGACTAAATTAATGATCAACGTAATTACTTCCGAAATAATTACTTAATTACATTTTTTAAAAGATTAAAATGGCTGAATTGTAAATTTTGTCATTTTAAAAGTGAGTAATTAAGTAACAATCAAGGCATTTATTTTGAACGTTAGCAGGTTAGTGGTTACGTTTTGTTAGTCTGATTGACAGACTATACACATGTATTAGCTTATGAACGTCTGATTTTACACAGTCTAATTTATTTTTATGATAATAATTGAGTAACTAATTATACACAAATCAATTTACCAGTCTAGAGGTGTGAAACCCCCCTTTGTTCACCAGACACGTGTACCATGTGTATACATACCCCAGATATACACGTGTCTGGAGCAGTAGCTCCGTTGGTTTACCTGTTTACCTGTGTCATTGTCTCGGATCATCCACGTGTGAAGTGAAATTATGTAATAAAAAAATGAATAATGAACATCCTCTGCCCATCCAAGTGTTTTAAGATATCGTAATCATCGGTAAAAAGGCGACGAGAATAGCAAATTTTAAAATCCTTTAAAAATAAATCTGACTGTAACAAAATATATACTGATACAAATTTATAAATCTACAATACTTAAAATAACTAGATACGTCAAAACATTAGACCTATATCAATCATTTTGGCTGTAAAATCGAATTTATTTTGTATAGCTTTGCATGGAAATTTCCCTCCTGTTGACCTCGTGACGTCACTTCCGCTGAAGCCTCGTTATCGCCTAATTCTATTTTCTCTTGATTGGATTTCTCAAAGCAGGTAAAAATAGCCACTTTGAAGCGGCGTAACTCCGTTATTTTTGCATCGATTTCGATGCGGTTTTTTGCATTAAATTCTAGTAAATAAATTCTATGACATAAGTTTCACATGGGTTTGGCTGCAGGTACCCTTTAATGGTAACATGTACATGTAAATTTTACTAACTTTATTTAATTTCTTATTGTTTTTTTTAACTGATGAAAATTGGGGAAAATAAAATATCAAATCGAATAAACCGATAAAGGTAAAACAACGCAATCCACATTGTAGGTCATGGTTATTCTATGGTGAATGGCGATATACATTGATTTGTTTATAACTCACTACATAGATTACCTTGTTATGTTCTGATTGTCTGCACTTTTTATGACTCGTAGAGAATACTTAATATAATAATGAGTCATTGTATATACAATGTACATGTAATATTAATAATTACAAAGATTCAAGCAAATGCAATTTCTCTCTTAATATTTGACTCATAGTGAATATAAACATGTTATGAACCTATTATAATTAATATTAAAGATATATTATAAATATAATTTTGGTGATCATGTAGACAGCATGCGCGGATCATGAAATTTTTCCTAGAAGGTTGGGGGTTTGAAGGGATAATTTTGTTTGTTCGTGGATGGGGTGGGAGTCAAAGTTCTATTTTGGGTAAATTTACTATTTGACTTTGATAAATTTTAGCTTCCAGGGGGTTGGAGGAGGGGTTCCAACCCTGACTCACTCTCCTCTAAATCCGCGCATAGACTGGTCTCAGAAAAGAAAAAGAGAAATATAACGAAGCTGACAACTGTTCATCAGTTTGTTTCATCTTGTCTTTTATAGACTGTGGGGGAGAGTTCGAAGAAAATGACAACATTACAGCCTCCATTGGAAGAAACGACACGGAAGTTAATGTCAATTGTTTATTTTTACTAAAATCCATTGTCACCAATTCGTTGGCATTCCGTCTTGAAAATTACTCACAATTCACAACAACGTGTCAGAATGACTTTTTGCAGGTTGGCCATTAGAGTTACTTTCGAACAAATTATGAATTTAGAGGGACCTAGACACGATTTGAGCTCAAAATTTTCAATTTTATTTTTCCATTTTTTATTTCTAGAATGGTTAATATGGGTATTTTCAATGCTTCTTCAAAATTTAAAAGTCATATATCGAGTTACAGGCAAAATACAGAGTTTGAAATTCTTTGTTATGTAAACAAAGCCCAGGCTTGTTGGGTTTTTTTTTACCTACATGTATGTGTTATATTAATGTATGTTTCAATCACCATGATCAAATGTTGTTTTTTTGTTGTTGTTGATAATATTATTTATGAACACATTGCATCAGTTTATCTTGTTTACCACGAGTCATTTTGTCAAATGAATTGTAATTTCTTTACTTTACATTATTAAAAATTTTGTAAACAAGTATAAGACTCGAGCTTTGTTTACATAACAATGAATTCGGACCTCTGTATCTCGCTTGTAACTTGACTTCTGATATTAAAATTTTGATCAAACATTCAAAATGAACAAGTAAATCATTTTATACATAAAAAAATAAAATTTTGATCGCCAATTATGTCTAGGTCCCTTTAAGATTTGAGTAACATTCGTGAATTGTTTTTATCAGAGCAACGTTTTGCAAGTATTTTACATTAATATAACGTAAACCAATCTACGATGTAACTGCATAAACAAAATTGGACAACATGAATAGGACATGTTATTATAGTACGTGTACATTTTATAGACAATCAGGTCTCAATCTTAAATTGCAGATATACGATGGTGCAGGCATGGAGGACAATCTCCTAAATCAGTACTGTAATACCTCCACCAATGACCTGGTCTATTCTTCAACCAATCAGCTGGTGTTAAGACTTGCTTCAAAATCTTTAAAACACGATATCAACTTATTAGGAAAGATTCTACAAAGAGAAGGTAACTGATTATATATCAATTCGTTGTTGTTATAAGCATGTTTACAGTGCTTATATAATTATGTTAAACATGTCAAGAACATATTTAAACGATTTAAGAAAATAACATTAGCTTTAACCAAGTGAAATAGTAACATCTTTTTTTGTTTTAACCAATTTAGGTTGCGGACAGAAAGATTACTTCCATCAAGGGGAAATAGTTAGTCCTATTGATCCCCTTTCTGTTTCCTGCCGGTATACCATTACCACTCAAGAACATAGTAGAATTTGGCTTGTATTTACAAATGTTACTTTACCACCAAGAATTAACGGACTTTGCTCTGACTATATTCAGGCATGTCATTTATTTCTTTTTTTCTCTCAAATATTTCTTAAGGATCCTCGACACCCCGTGACTTCTAATTTTTTAATTGAAATGTTTTTCTGTCATTTTCAAGTCGAACACATGCTAGAAATCCATATCTTTAAGTTATTTAAAAGTTTGAGCTTGTATGCAGAACTTTTCCCAAAAGTGTGGAGGACCCTTAATGCTATCATGTCTATATACTCAACTTTGAAAGAAGAGAAATGTGTAGGAAAGTAATTGACCATGAAGCAATTTAACGGAAGGAAAATACTAGGCAGAAATTTAGAACTGATGCGGACGTTTTATCTTAAAAACAAATTTATGTTGTGTGTGCAGGTAACCGACATCATAAGCGGAGAGGCACATCGGTACTGTGGTGCCAACATTCCTGCACAACAACTGATGTCCGGGAACAAAGTTCACATTTCCTTTTACACCAATGGAAACTCGGATAACATAAATTCTAGATTTCAAATGCATTTCACAGGTAAACTGTTATGAATAATTTTATCTGTTTTCTGTTGTCACGATATTGCTAGGAAAAAAAACGACAAAAGAATATAACTGAGTTCAACACCTGTTTGCAATATGTTTTGCAGAATGTGGGGGTCTACTTTCGGAGTTCACAGGGACAATCGCTAATCTGTGGGGCACTCAAAATATAATATCCAAGGAGAGATGTGTCTGGGAAATCGATACACCTGGTGGAAAAAGCTTATATCTCCGATCTAATGAAAACTTCACTCATCTTTGCAACAGTTCGTTAAAGGTATATTATACAGAAAATGGCATTTTCTTCCCGTATACTTTGATTCAGACAACAGTAAAGAAAATGAATCATTTATGTATATTTAGAACCACGCCCCAATTTTCCTTCAATCAGCAGGCGGTATAGCTTCTTCACAATCATGTGACGACTAAACATTTGCTGATTGGGCACAAAAGATTGCTTCATTGACAGAAACATGTATCTGATTGGTTTTAAAAAGCGGGTTGAATTCGAAAGAAATTGAAAAAAAGTAAGATGCATGCAGCAGTGGAGAAGGAAAATATCGACATCATATGATCATTGATAAAAAGTTGCATTCTTCTTCTGATAGTTGAAAGATACAACCGGAAATGATACAGACAAACTTTGCAGTAACACTTCAGAAGTTCTACAGTTGTCCGGAAGATACTTTTTAGAGGCAACTTCCATTTTTCCAGTGTTGACATGGATAGGCAAGTTTGTGTTTATATTGTTAGACATGATTTTTACAAATTGATTTTATCAACATTTTTTTGACATACTCTTTGATTATTGTTTGCAGCTTGCGGTGCGGTCGAGAGCCATAAGAGAGGACATTACTCTGTTGACCTGGATTTCTACCGGAATATCAATGAAAGTTGTCCACTGATACTGGACGATAGCAACATTGAAAGCTTTATCATAACTATAGAGATCATGGATACAAACTGTTCTGTCTATATCCAGGTACTGAGCTCATGGTTCTTTCAATAAACTACATACATTGTATAGGTAGATTAATTGATCGAGATTTATCGAACTAGGTTGAATGAAATGTTGTCTCTATTTAATACGGTACTTTGTACATGTATCACGTTTCGATTATTAATAATCTAATCTCTCCCTAATCTTACCCTGTTTATACATACATCATTTGGCATCTGTAGATGGCAAATGTACGTCTCATCTATACTTGTATTGAATCTTTGAATATATAAATTGCTATAAAATGTTTACTTAATATTCATTTTTGCTCAGATAAACAGCTTAACTTATAACTTAGAAGAGGAAAGTATATCGAATCTGCAGTTTCAAACCCCTGTGTCGATTCATTTTCCAAAACCGGCGTCTTGCATTGAACGCAGAGAAAATCATGCTAAAATTTTCTGGGAAGGTAAGAGAAGAAAATAAAGATACATTGTAGCCATGTAATTGAGTTTCTGTATTGCCTAACCGTACTCTCATCAACCCCTTCATATCACTTACGTTTATCCGTAAGACAAAGCGGATAGACTTGTCTGTTATAAATAGCATTTGGCCATCTTTATGGAAAAGCGATTGTTAGGCGTGGAAGAACCATTTATGGCAATTAACAAGTCCTAGATTATCTTGTCCAAATAAATAATAAAAGAAAAAGAAATTTATTGAACAAAATCAGCAAGTTTTTAAAGGCTTTTTAAAATTTCATTTATTGATTTTATTCTCTGTTTACGTCGTTTTTTAGCTAAATTGAGCACATTGACCTAGACTTTGTATCGTTCATTGAAATCGTTTAAATACCAACATGCACATATCACAAACGTATTTAATTAGGTTAACAATATAGAACTTTGCTTTATCCTTTTAGCATGTAACCAGACTTTCACCAATCACAGTGGTACGTTCGCATCCCCTGGCTACCCGAATGAATACTACAAAAATATCTCGTGTGATTACACTATTGCAGCACCGCATGGACATCAGATATTTCTTTCTTTTCTGGACTTTGATGTTGGCAAATCAAATAATGAAAAGAAATGTGGTGAAGATAGGGTTGAGGTACTTTTTTTTTTTTACAAACTTAAGGAAATCTGACAATCTGATTAAAATCAGATCTGATTTTATAATCAAATTGTAAGTATGATCGAAAACAATAACAATTTTATGATGATTAAATACTTTTTTGATATCTGTACTATATTGAACCATTGAAATAAGTATTAAGAGGGCTCGATGGTCATGGCCATTTTTAGAGTATTTTAATCTCCTTAAGAAGAAGAGCTCTGTATAAAGATATAGAAAAATGGTCAAATTTTAAAGCTTAAAATATTTGAATTTTTTCTTTACTAAATGTTAGTTTATGGCCCAAAATATCATGTTTAAAAGTTTAAGGCAGATCTGATGGTTAATTTGTTGACCACCCATCCTCCTTAAAGTAATACGATACCACTTGTAAAAGAGTATCTATATACCTTGAGATCCCAGAAAAGTTCAACTTGTCACATTAGATCTTTGCTGAAGCTGACGTAGACATCCACATCCATTGTGGGAGAAAAGACAATGACGAGTTGTTTCAAATTCTGAGCTCTGGACCGGGGCTGATCGTTCGATTCGTGTCCACCGGAAATCAGGAACGGAAGTTCAAAGGATTCCGTGTTTCTTATGACGTTTTAAAAACTGGTACTAAAAGTTCCTCTAGTATGTTTTCAATCATTTCACCGAAAATGGATATTTTTACGTTAAATGTTCGGTTATCAAAATCAGTTCTGGACAAACATGTCTCTTTATAATATTTTAAATACTAGTAATCACTGCATATATTTTTATATCTTCCACAGTGCCAAATTCCCTAACACCCACTTTGGACCATTCTACGTCCGATTTTCATGAACTGAAGCAGGGTCTTCTGTCATATAGTAAGATATTGAATAGTTTAACACTGTTAGTAACAAGGAGCGAGACAGTGGTCAAATTGTGATATGAAGTTTTGAATGATATTGTAAACAGCTATCAAGGGTGAAAGCTGGTCCTGATCAAATCTAAAAAATTTTGAACGGGTAGTTTTTCAAAGTTTATAGTACATTTATGGTGAAAAATGGGGCGAACATTGGTTAGTTTTCCTGTTATATTTCATTAGTTATGGCACCACATATTAAAGTTTTGCAGACACAAACTTACGAGAGACAGGACTAAAACATAATGCCCCACAAGCATTATTCTTGTGTAGGAATTCACTGGTTCGAAATTTTAACGCATTTCATATCGAACTACGAATGAAATTGTATCATCATAAATTATGGAAATTTAAATAATGATGTACAAAAAATACATGTCAAACATTAAACTTCAGTTGATTTGGATCATAGTTTAATCCAAGTAGATACCTGTTAAATTCGAATCTAAATTCCAATTTACAACTGGGATTATTTCCCGAAATATAATTTGAGAATTTTGATGTCTCTTTTCAGTAATGAAAATAAGCTTAAATGCGCACATCTGGGAGTAATGATAATTTTTTTCTAAGTGATACGAAGACTTGATAACCAAAACCGTTTTTAGAAAACTGCCCATGTGGTATGCTTTTCTGATTTCAATTATCATTTTCTAAATACTGAACTTCTATATATTTATAGGAACAACCCTTGCAACTACAGTGGCTATGGGGATTTGCATTGGAGTGTTAATCTTTATTGTTATAGCCCTCTCTGGATTTCTTGTCCGGCAACGGTAATTATACTTACATGTACAATAAAGTTCAGGTCATAGGCTGATATGAGTTCAGTGGAATTTTATACAAGAAAATATATTACGACTTAATGATTTTTAAAATGACATACATGAAATCTGTTAAAACTACGATTGCTGATTTTCAGGAAACGCAAAGGTTATCACAACCCAGTCCTCCCTCAAGCATCTAACGCATCGACCACTAACATGAATGGAAACGTAAGAAAGCAAGCCTACATAAAAAAGAAAGACTCTAATAGTTTATCAACACCTACTCTAAAAACAAGTCGGATTTCGTCTGTCGCCAACGGACAGGAGAAACTAGACACGGATAAAGCAGCCGACAGAACAGAGGAAGGAGTGTATAATCATCTACACGAACAAGCAACGAAACTAAATGCTAAATCGAAAAACATTAATAGTTATTCGTCTGTCAGTCTTGAAAATAAAGAGTATAGTAAATGTGGGTATATTGAGAAGAACAGTGTCATTATAGGTGATAACGAGTACGGCACGTCGAACACCCATCCAAAGAAACCCGCTGCTGAGGTTAATGGGGAAACATTTACTTATGAGTTGGCCAAAAATACAGACATGTCTCCAGACAGCATCAGGACCGAAAATGAAAACGAACGGGGTTTGATTAGTGATACTCGAAAACATTCTACAGAAAATGACATCATGGGTGATGCGCAAGACTCTAAAGCGCAAGTAGCGGGAAAACCCCATAGTCCGTGCCAAAGTACTGAAAACAGGAAGACAAAGAAAGAAAAGTGTTCTAATGAGAAAATGGACAACGAAGATGGTGGAAGTTTAAATCAAAGTAGTGAAAACAAAAAGACGAAGAGAAGAAAAGTTTCTAACGAGAAAACGGTCACCAATGTGTATAGTAATCTTGATAGAAATAGTAATGAGTATGGAAATTGGAAAGAAATAAGTGAACACCTCAAACTGAAAGACTCCAATGCCCAGGGAGAAGAAAAAGTTTATTCCAATACTGAAAGCATTTGCAGCAATAATCCGGTGGAGGAGATATATTCCAACACAAGCAGTAATCTGTGAATCAGTGGAACTACCTGTACATGTATTCTCACTGCAGTGTGATCGCAATTGTTTATACCATGTACCATTAATTATGTATTATGTATTATTGTGGTGCAAAGGACTGTCTGTTTCTCAATTGACGTATGTTAAGAACTACATTCCTTTCATTGATATTTACATGTTATACATGTAGTAAAAATCATCAGTGTCAAGGGAACTCATATATATATATATATATATATATATATATTTAATCAGAATTTTGTTATACGCTTGTAAGATATTTAGTATATATGTAAGTATACGCTGTAAAGTTTGTACTTTATCGAGATAGTTTAAACTTTATTATGTTGCTGTTTTTCTTTTGTCTGATTGTTTATTTTATAAACTAAAAAAACCAACACATTTTGAAATCGACTTTAATTGAAACGATTTTTAAACAAATAAAACCATGTGATTGATGGGCTTACATGAGTAGTGTAAATTTACAAAAATGAAATTACAAAGATTTTTTTAAATTGAAAATTGCGAAATATAAATTTATGGTTAAAGATAAGAAATAAAGATAATCTGAACCAAGAGAATAAGATTAAGTCTGCGTAGAGTATTATACATAATATATTACACTACAGTACATAATTGTTCGTACATTTATTCTTTGAATAAAATGAACTGACACGTTCTTCTACACAAATAGTATACATATTATTACAATTACTTAGCGATAAAATATCTCTTGTCCAAGGAAAAAAAAACAACAAACAAAATTCTTAAAGAAAAGTTATACGATAAAAACAATAAAAAACAAGATTTAAAACTTCCTCTAAAGATATTAGCATGCACACGTTGTAACTGTATATTTGGGTTTTCTTGTATGTATCGGTCACGTGTCTCCTTAGAATTTTTCACTCTCAATGGACGTATACATCGTCAGGAATGGTAACTCCACATTCGAGCCACGTTCCAAACCAATTGTACGATGGCCCCAGGTACCCAATATCTCCGAAATTGAAAACTTGGTTCATCTGTTGTCGGTAATACCCTGTATATCATAAATGATGATAATATTAAGTGCCATTCTTGAATCTACTTCAGCAGGATCATTTCAGTTTTAAGGTGGTATGAGATACCTTCAGATAACACCGTTGGTGAAAGTACATAATATCTAAAATATAATTACAGATTTAACAAATTATATTGAACATAAAATAAACCTCGAATATAATTATTATAAAAATAAAATAGGTAAAATCATAAGCAGGTTCAAACTCATGACAAACCAAATACCAACGCTTCAACGTACATGTACTGCGTAGTGAGGATCTTTACCTCTAAGAGAAACTTCGGATAGGCAGACCATAAGAAGGTCTACGGTCCGTCAATCCGAATCGAGTCGTGTATAGATCTGTAGCTAGGTACTGCGCTACGTTGTTACACTTTATATTATCATTTCAACATTGTGATAGGTAAAACTCCTTAAAATACAGTTGTTTGATTACCTTGGATGGCGGGACTCTGATCGTAGTCCGGAGATTCTATGGCCGTCGAGGTGGTTCCTCCAACCAGTTCACAGTGGTCGTCGCCGGATCCGGATCCGTCCGCGATGTTGTAGAACATTCCATAGATGTCGTCACTCAGAAACAGATGGTATCTAAAACAAGTCGTTCGTGGTTAATTTAATGCAGTGGATAAAGTACTTCGTTACTTAGATTGACGACATTGATTATAAAAAACTTATGGTAAAGCTTTGGTGTATAACACGATTTTACAGAAGTGAGCGCAGGGGGAGTGGATAAATATAAAGGAATTTATTAAAATATTGACTTGCAGACCAACGACATAAATTACTTTTCAAATTTCCCTTCATTCCATCCCAGGGTAGAGGGAGAAATTGTTCTTGTATTTTTGACCACAATAAGCCTCGAAAACTAAAGACAAATAGGCGGATTGGAAGCACGCTTTCTATGGGTCATTTACAATTAATATATTTGAACTGGTAGTTTAAGTCTAAAATACATGGATAAACATACTATGATACCTTGTTGGAGAACAGAGGATTATTCCCACGTATTTTCCAGGGTTGTAGGTTGAGTTTTTGATGTACATATCTCCATAGCAAGCATTGAAAGAGTCGTCGAAGGTAAAATCCATCGGCAAGAAGCAGTTTGGGTCTGCGAGGCAGGAGTCAATGCCATCTGAAAATGAATGTTATGTATGTTGCATTATGTAAATAGAATGTAAGGAAAGGAAAATCCAAACAATAATTTTTTTTTACCCCTTGTGTATCAACATATTGATAAAATTTATAAAATTTTCCACAATTTAGATTAGTTCTTTATCCTAGTAACACAGTGCATCGGTTTTTCTACGATGTGGTTGTAAATAGCAAGTCGTCGAGAAGCGGATTTAATCTAATTTTAACTAAAATGCATTAACAGTAGAGGCAATGACACTGTATTTTATATTTATTTAATGTTTAACTATGAATAACTTACTGTCACATGTCAAGTTGGCCTTAGACCAAGACCCATCAATTCGGCACGTTGTGTTGGGGTTGTCTCCCGTTGCGTTGTATCCGGGTAAACACTCGTACGTCAGAACGGAACCCACCGCTCGATCTGTGACGTTGATGGCGGTTCCCCGGATGGTGGGAGGTTCCGCTGTACAGATGTCGTGCGCTGAAAAAATGTAAGAGTGTATGTTTTGCTCTTTCTGGCGAAAACTATGATGCCTTAAACGTCAGGAAATAATTTCTAAGGCATACTTAAAATTTTAATCAGATTTCTTTGCAAACCTAAAGACTATTTGTATTGATAGTAAGGGGGGGGGGGGGGATTTTAAGAAAGATAAAATAAAAATTTAAACGTGTGTTTCAGGTCGCCTTAGATATAAAAGTAGCCGGCAAGCTGGCATTTTTTTTTTACCATCTTAGATAAAAAATGCAACATTAACAACATGTGCAAATATATAATATTATGCGTTTCTTTTGGTTGTTCATGATTTTGTTATATTTGAATCAGATACAAGTAACAATATAAAACAATTTCATCTGTTCGGAATAATGAACACTAACTGTCAGATCGAATAATTTCGTACAGTCGTACACCACAAATTCCAGATTTGGATTATCAATAAAACAGACCGGAAACAAACGACTTACCGGTACACGTATATAGTGTAGATTCGCATTGAAAACAAAATAGGTATTAAAAAACCTCGTCTTAATCAATACCAATAACTATACGCATATAGATACATGATATATATACATGAACATTTAAATAGTGTATAACAATACTAAGGTTTTTATCATATACAGTTGGTCTACTTCTTTTTTTTTCTTTTTGGCACATAGAAGACTTATATATACCATGTACATATAATGTTGTAGAATACGTACAAATATCTGGAATACAGACAGGGTTGGTGTTGTGTAAATTGACACACAGCTTCCCCGGGTCGCAGTTATTTGAAGTTAAACAAGAATCTCCAGAACTCTGCAAAAATATTAAAAAAAAAAAAAAAAATTAAGAAGTGTAACCAATGAACCGAGACAAATTGGTGTCTGTTCTAATTATCGCAGAACGTTTTTAGAACTGAATTTAAATGAACTCTTACAATTTATTGCTCGAAAAGAAAATGAATAATTAAATGCCAAAAAGCGAATCGAAACGATTAAATTAAATGCCACGCATTAAAAATTGATATTTGCAATTGATTATTGCAACATGATTTGCAACCTGCAATGAAAATCAATTTCGGCATTTTATGTGGTATTTATAGACGATAACACCAATAGCCTGATTTTTATCCTTCTGTTGATGATAGCGAATTAAAAATTTAAATAGATTATACGTGGCTACTTGCACGTGATAGATGCATGCTGCTCTGCGCATGTGTGACCATGAAGCGGAAGGGAAACTCAATTATTTTGTGTATGGTCAAACAATAATTCTATTATGTACTTTTTTTTTACCAGATTTCTCTACTTTTAAACTTTTTTTTTCGAAAGTTCACATTTTAATATGAGAAATAAAATATGTCAAAATCGTGTGCTAATTCAATTATTGGTATATCGCTGGGTTGTGAGTGACCATGTCTCTCTAACGTCGTCGATGACGTTGAAAATATCGATATTATAGCATTGATATTGTCGCTATCATTAGGAGAAAGATAAAAGAAAAGTTATGGGGTAAACTTTTTGTCCATCGATAAATACCTTTTTTTCATCCCTACTAGACTAAGTGTTTATTGTAAGTACATGTACTTCGTCGTACAAAGGCTAGTTTTAATAGACTCTCACTCCTACATCAGAACTCAGCAGTACGGAATGATTGGAGTTTTTCCATGATTTTGATTCGGATTAGGATTTAGAATATTATATATTATATATATATTTAGAATATAATATTTCCGACTGAAATTAAAACGGTTTATACATTAAATTACCTGAAACTCAAAGGAAATGTGTTTTGTTTTAAAACATGCATTTATAATTCCAAATGTTTAGATTATTACTGATAAAGCACTGTAATTTATAAGGAATTTTAAAAGAGTTGTAATTTATTTACAAAGGTAATTTCACATAAAAAAAATATAAGAAACATTTACAATAACACAATATCTTTAGACAAATTATCGGTATTACCAAAAATTAAAATCGCTTATACAATGTACATACGAGTTTACAATGCTGAATTAAACTTGGATCATGGATTAAGGTTTTCTATCTAGTAATAGGATCTTGGGTACTATGGTTTCATTAGTATATTACACAGGTTGCTTAAGAATCCATTTGCAATGCCATACATGATGAAAATGGTTAATTCTCACACGCATCAAAAATCATGACGGAGCAAAACTGTGCTGAGGGCATTTGAAAGAACTTTAAAGACAAGTACAGTGACACCTCTAAATCTATCATTGAATATGATATGCTCGTCGTATTTTTAGTACCAAATATGTATTTTGTAGATTGAAGAAATAAATTCAAACAATTAAGAACGAATAACGACAATAAAGTTCTTGTGTGCAATCACTTGCAGCATATTCGGAACTATAGCTCTCTGGTTTGTCAAGCCAATGTTTGCTGAAGAATAAGGGTTGTGCAGCTACTGTACATGTAGTTAGGGTTTTTTGTTTTGCTTTTCTCAATTAAATGGACCTAGCCGTATGAAAAATCACTAATGCACAAGTACACCCTGAATAGTTGTTATTTGCTCACTTTCTTAATAGCGTTCAACTTATATTACCTTTTTGTTCTAAACTACTTGTTTGAAATTGGACCTTACCCAAACAAAAAAAGAAAACGATTAAAATAATACAAAAAACTTGGCATAACATCATTTATTGACTTACCAAGAACGGTTGATTTACCTTGCTTTTTGTATTTTTAATTGATGTTACAACACCTTTAAACCAGCAATATTTGCACAATCATCTTGGTCAATATGGTCACAATTTTTTTTTTCAATGAGGCAATTTAGACAAATATTTATTGAATACTTTCGCAGTGAATTTCTAAATATTCTTTCAGTAAATATAAATATTGTATTAATGACCTTAATATTCATTTACAATGTTTATTTTGAATAAACCAGTACTCTCTGATCTTGTTTTGTTAATTTTCCTATTCTATATATATCGCGCTCTTTGATATAAGAAATAACTTGCATTTAAGTGTAAAATTCAGCTAGGCCTAGTTAGTCCTCATTTGTATACTTGTACAATACGTACATATAGTGTGCACATGTAGTGCGTGGATATATTGGTAGAAGTTTTAAGGACAGGCTGGATATCGTCCATATATCGTTTATATATGTAGTAGATATTCAACCTGGACGTTTCCTTCATATATACTTCCTCAAACTACCAGTAAATTCACTTCACTAATCATTTTATTTTGACAATTTAAAAATTATTAGCATTCTATTAAACTATTGATGAACGTATCATAATTTTAAAACGTGTGTAATTAGAATTTATTACACTTTGTCAATAGGTTGAAACAACTATTAAATCAAATTTATATAAAATCTCCTCTTCTCCATTTCCCCAAACTGTTATTGTACATGTATATATTTAACATACATGTACTACTCTCTCTCTCTCTCTCTCTCTCTCTCTCTCTCTCTCTCTCTCTCGATATTTTTCTGGTACGTCTTGTAGATTAATATTGCAATGGTTACATGTACACATCAATTAAGGTAGAATGCAATATTTATATCTCACCCATATGGAAATGATCTACCTTAATATTCCCTGCACGCGCGCTTTATTCATCTATCGCTTAATTTACCCAATTGTTCTTGTTTTATGAAGTCACTTGATATGAAATTTAAAATTTAATAATGTATAATGATTTTACGATTTGTGAATTCATCGAAATGCTTTGCATTTTTTGTTAAAAATTTAATTTTAAATTTAATTAAAGAATTTGGCATTTCTCCAATTTTATATACATTTTTGTATGATGTAAAAAACTTTCTTACTTTGGTGGAAAATTTGATACTAAAATATTTTAGAAACATTTTACTACTGAAATTACACGTTCCTTTTTTTAAATAGCCTCAGACTTTTTATTAGCAACATGACACTCTCACCAACCCAAGAAAGTGAAGCGTGTTTAAGTCTTGTGCAGATTGAGACAATTCAACACTAAATTACGGGGCTGGTGATTGAAAAAAAAAATCAGAGGCAGGAAAAGTGACAACATCAGGACATAGTCGCTTCCAATCTAAATAAATGACATTGCATAAAAAAATGTCACCGCTATCCTATGTTGTATTTTACAGTATAGGGATGAAAAAAATTAACCGATTCCAATGGGGAGTGTTTTTGCATCAGTGGGATTTTTGGTATAAATTATTTTCACGAGAAATCAGGTTATCAAGTTGTGCGCAGTAGAGTTTTTTGTATTTAGGTTACTCGTGGTCTGTGGCATTTCATTCCGAATTTTCTCCGAAGATCTACACTTATCTGCAGTTACTCTTTTAATAGTGTGATGAAAATGGCAAGAATACAAGAATTTGTGGGTATTGTCCTCTTTGATATATAATTTATTTTAACTACTGAAATATACACCATT
>WFKH01011801.1:18309952-18374374 GCA_016163765.1 Magallana hongkongensis
GAGACAAGTTTCACAAAGTTTTAAAGATTTGGTTTATTAATAAGATACTTTTTCGAATGTTTTTATGATTTGACTTATTTTCATGTATAACGATGACATATGCCACTGCTGTTTCGCAAAAACAATGGCAACTTTGACTTTACTTAATAAAATCTTACGAAACACTTAAAAGATATTAAAGAGGTAAAACAAAACTTTAATAAAAAATACCACCTTATTTAAACTGTCATCTCAGGCGTAGTAATAATTCAGTAGCTTTTACACCTCTTAATTTGTGGAAAATGATACTGAGAGGGATTCAAATGCTACATTTGTACGACATGCTTCAAAATCACATTTGCATAAATACCAAGCACATTATTACCTGAATGGGTGAAACCTTTAAGTTGATCTTTTCAACTGAAATATGATATTTTTTTTCGAGAAAATATATTCTTCGATATGTAGCAAAACCCCATTTAGGATAACTGTGATAGATGAATGACTCTTTAATTCAAAAATAAATTTTCAAGATTACATGCAATAGTTAATGAATGCTAACCAATTATTTATATGAAGATGGTGCTTCTATTTTTCAATTATATAGTTATTGTGCTGAAAATGAATATTCAAAATAGAAGCAATATATTTCATAACCCTTGTTTTTCAGCGAAATCCATTTTATGTATCGGTTTATAACCAACGCATTGCTTTCCTTTTCAATGGACATCGATTTAAACATTCTTCTAGATAGACGGTAATGAAATAAGTTAAGTGTAATTCATGAGCAATTGCATTATAACTAAACTGCTTTATAAAATAATAGACAACGTTCATAGTTATTACTTCATTTTAAATAATCAATTCTTGCTCACAATAAACTGTAGGAGCCTTACAGCGTCCGGGAGCAAAATAAGCAATAAAAACAATGCGATAATTCCGACCCCCAGTGAGCCGAGAGCTACGGCGGAAGGTCTGTTGTCAGCAATGCAAATCCTAGAGTTCCTGTAGGACGACAACCCCTTCTTGTCTATTATAAGACTTTCGTGTGGTGCCAGCGTCGCTGTTGGGATGGTTTCGTTTTCACTACATGGGCACAGACAAAGCACCTGTCCCGTCCCATTCTGTATGATGGTTGTGGTTGTTGCTGTTTGCAGGGTTGTTTCTGTTGTTGTGTCTGTCGTAATAGGAACGATTTAAAATTATCTTTAAAGTAAAACGTTGTTTTCAGGAAAATCACACTTTGAAGAAATAAATTAAAAACTATGCTAATAGAACATAAATTAAAAGACATAGCCTGTAAAACTCTTTAAAAAATGAATCCATTTTGACATTTGACATTTTTTCTAATATAATGGCACATTTCGAAGAAAAAAAATTAGAAGCTTTGCTTATGAAACATAATTAAAGGAAATAACCTGTAAAATTCTTAGAGTAAAGTCCATCTTTGATATTTTTTTCCAATATAACTAATATCTTCGCAAGCCAAGGGTTACGATCCACTCTGCTCCTCTACAACCCTTGGCAGATTTAGCCAATTTTTTAACCGGGCTTTCCAACGGAAAATCTAGTTATTGAAATGGTGAAAATGGCGGGCGGGCGGCTGCCAAAAGGCACCCTTATTGTACGGGTAACTCCTCCTACAGTTTTCAAGATAGGAAGTTGTTCTTTTGCAGATCAATAGTACATATATCAGAGGTGTGCATATTATTAGGATTTTGATTTCTAAAAATTTATGAAAAAAATACCAGCTTTTGAACTTAGTCATTTTTTGACAAAATATTGCATATAGGGTACCCCTATTTTACGGGTAACTCCTCCTTCAGTTTTCAAGATAGGAAGTTGTTCTTTTGCAGATCAATAGTACATATTAGATGTGTGCATATTATTAGGATTTTGATTTCTAATAATTTATAAAAAAAAAATACCAGCTTTTGAACTTAGTCATATTTTACGCAAAATATTGCATATGGGGTACCCCTATTGTACGGATAACTCCTCCTACAGTTTTCAAGATAGGAAGTTGTTCTTTTGCAGATCAATAGTACATATATCAGAGGTGGGCATATTGCTAGGAGTTTGATTTCTGATAATTTATGAAAAAAATACCAGCTTCTGAACTTAGTCATTTTTTGACAAAATGTTGCATATAGGGTACCCCTATTGTACGGATAACTCCTCCTACAGTTTTCAAGATAAGAAGTTGTTCTTTTGCAGATCAATTGAACGTATATCAGAGGTGTGCATATTGCTAGGAGTTTGATTTCTGATAATTTATGAAAAAAATATAAGCTTTTGAACTTAGTCATTTTTTACGCAAAATATTGCATATGGGTTCTCCATTTCTCTGGATACGGTAGGCAGTGTTTATCAATTCAGGGTTGACATGGATTATGGATACAGTTCACATAAAAGAAAACCCGGTTTGCTGTCATATTGACAGCTTTTCACTTGTTTCAGAAAAAGCACAGCACCGTCTAGCGATTGAGTTAAATTGGAGCAGCTACAATACGTATTTTTCATCTAAAAGGTATTGGAAGAAATGGTCGTGAAAAAAAAAGAAAAAAAAAAGAATAAGTTAAAAAAACCCCATATATTTGTAATTATTTGTCGTATGTTATTCATTAATCACGTAAAAATTGTAATAATGATTGTATTTTAATTTTGTATAATAACACAACGAAATAAACCGCCAATTAGTAGATTCCCTGCGATCGCCTTGCTTCGCAGCCAATCATTCCGTTGCGCAAGTTTTGATTTTGTCGGCTAAATCTGCCAAGGGTTGTAGAGGAGCAGAGTGGATCGTAAACCCTTGGCTTGCGAAGATGAACTAATAAACACTTTTTTTCTTTTTTCTGTTGAAATAAAGATCGTTTTTGTATAAAATTACACATTTGACTTTACTATCCGATATATTCAAAATAACTGGTTTAAATCATGCACGGAAAACAGAGAGGATTAATTATTTGTCCGAGCATGCATGGTTAAAATTTCCGCATCGGAAGCTTAATAATAAGAACTTTCCTTCATAATCCGGCATCTCATACCGTCTTTCACAAAAGAATCATGATACTCAAGAATCTTGCATGCAAAGAGATCATTGTGTCCAAACGTTTCTACACGTCATTGCATTAACATTAAGGATATTCAATAAAAGTAATAATCGTGAAAAATATTTAGATTAATATTTGAAACGAACCACAGTTGTCTTTAGTGTAGAAAGAGCAGTTGGAACACGTTGTTGACATCGGGACAGAAGAGTTTGAGAAATAACAAATCCCCGACATCCTCCCGAAACCTTTACACGACGGATTCCATGAACATTCCGTTTTGCAAAATTCTAGCGTTCCAGAACTACTGTTTAACAGGTTAGAACTTGACCCCTTCTTGTAACTTCCATGATCAATGTATGTGCAAGCTAGAATAAAGCAAAATATTATCTGTAACATTTATATGTGATAAAACGAATCTTGAATAAAACATAAACCACATTGTCATGTACATGTATGGAGCTACATGTAAAATATAAAGTACAGAAAGTTAAAATTGAAACATGTCATAAATGTAACTAGATGCAGTGATATAAAGTACTGTAAATAGAATGCGAAACATTATTATTTCCGGATTTAGAAGTCTATGATTTTTGGATTGAAATATATATATATAGATTGTTATGGTGTACAATCTGAACAGTATTCAAAATATTGTACAATCCATAAACCGTTAGTAACTATGGTGGATTGAAATGATAAACACTGCCCATCATATTATTATATTGGCCATTTATAATACATTAAAAATGCTAATTTGGGCTAAGGTGGTGTATAATTTTATTGAAAAGAGAGAATCATCATTTTAAGATTATACGCCTTATATATGAAAAATAAAATTAGATCTTAATAAATTCCCATATTGTATATGTAAATGAGCTCTCTATATTAGAACGAAGAGTAGTAAAAATACACATATATTAAACAGTGCATGATCAATAGAGCATTCCCAATGCAATGCACTCGGATACCATAATGTTGGACCATAGTAGTCACAATTTTCGGTTATTTGCTTATCTTATACCGCAAGCTCTTTACCGACCGCAAAAAGGCGCTCGGTTATTATTACCGGCCGCCAGAAGACGGTCAGTTATATGATCTGAAAGAAAAAAGTAGCTGTGCGTTTCTGCGAAGCTATTATGAAAGTCTAGTTACACCGGACGCTTTGTCTTCGCAATGCAGTTTTGCTCAGAGAAAGCTTGTGATTGAACGAAATAAAACATAAAATGTTATCTTTAAAATTATAAAAAATTAAAAATGTATTGGTGAAATATGGTATTGTGTTTCTTTTCAAAAACAATTGGCTAAACAGGTGTACACAACTTTGTCCATATGTCTGTAAGTGGATTGTTCATGTACTGCAACTATTCGATCTTTACAAAGGCATTTGTGCCTCACGTGAATTTCACGTGAAATTTTCACGTGAAAAGAGCACTCGCACGAATTTCACGTGAAATCCATGTGAAACTGTTTCACGTCAAATTTTAGTGAAAAATGTGCGAAATTTTCACGTGAAACACTATCACGTGAAATTCACATAAACAATTTCACGTGAAATTCACGCGAAGCTGTTTTCACGTGAGGCACAATTGGCTGTGTACAGCTGCACGCATTGAAAATATTACAGAATACCGATATGGCAAATGGTTTATTCCTTTGGTCTCATTGTTTGAAAGCGAAGTATGAGTTAAAACCAGAACAGGTCATTTATAATAAATGAATATGCAGTGTTCCTGAAGCATGAACAATTTTACAATTCATTCAAACTTTACCTATATACTGAATTTTTTATAAATTTCCGTGTAGCAATTTGTTAACGATCGATTTTCTCCGTTTATCATTTCCAAGTAATTATATTCTGTCATTATTATATTACGCCCATAATATATCACCGATTCCTATTTAACTCACATGTACATGTATCAGTGCTGCCTAAGTAAAATGTAAACTGTATGTTTATAAAATGTTTCACCGCACACCAACTACCAACAAACAAACATACATGTACATGTAGGTCCAAGGGAGAGAAAGTACTAAGTATGGTCTGAACATAATTTTCGCAGGGGACTGCGCTTTGAACATAGTAACTTTATTCGATTTCACTGCGCACTCTTTTCCTCTATAATTATATATTGGGCCAAACAGAATGGATATATGGTACGAATAGGACTTAATACTTAGGTGTGCTTCGATCTTCAGATGTGGTCATGGGGCACTGTTCACTTTTTACTTAAGGGTAAAGCTATGAAATTAAGTGAAGAAAAGTGAAATTATGATTTGGACAAGAATGTTTGACGAATAGACAGACGGACAAACTGATTACAAAAGGGCGCTGGGAGAGCAGGGCCATATTTTTAGGTTATATTAAATTTTATTTACTTAAATAATTATCACAATAATTTGCATAAATATCTGCATCACAAAATATGGTTTTGTAAAAGGACAGTAACATAGTTACGCAAATGAAGTAGATTAAACTTTAGTTCTCTCATGGATCCTTGCCCTTTGCTGAAATCAATCTCCGCCACAGGCTCGCAGTGCTTATAAAAATCCCATCATCCATTATGATAAATAGCCTCTATGGCACATATATTAATGATATACATGTAACTTATATATATCGATTTAAGAAAACCCACACGACTGACATGTTAAATCGGGCTGTATTTCATATAATGATCTTTTCATAAAGCGAAGAATTGAATTCATTTGAAATGACATCATAATTTAAAAAATGGTTAATTTTTTTAAAGTTAACTTAATGGAAACCTCATTTGTCTAAAGCACTTCAAACTTAAAATAAATTCATGTTATGTATCATGACCTGTACACAGAATGCTTGCTAAACATCCGCCATATTACTTTTCGAAAAATGAGATTATTAAAGTATCTGTCTATTTGCCTGTTTAAGATTTATTAAAGTCATTGAAATCCCCTTTTTTACAAACACTTTACTTACCTTCATAAAGCCTAAATGATAAAAATATCCAAATTCCATAATGATGCTGCATCTGTAAAAATAAAAAAAAAAGATAATTATATTTTTAAGTACTTTACATGAATATATTATCGAAAATATTAAACCATTCAAGTAGTTTCTGGATGAGTTGTTTCGATGTATAAAATAAACAGATGCTGAATAAAAAATACCTTGCATTTTAACAATGTAATATGGTTCAATGCGAAGATTTTTTCAGGTAAAGCTAGTGAAAGCTGCAAATCGATAGCTTGTTCATTTTAATTCATTTTGTAGGCTTTTGATGTCAAGTCGATCTTAAACCAATCGAAACAACTCTGAAGTTTCAATTAATTAGTATTTTACAGGCCATAAACAACAGACCCTGTTATGTTTTTGAACATACAAGTATTGTACTTTGAAATACTAGAAATTTATGGTTGATGTAGTTTACCTTTGGAAGATATCAATCATACGTCAATGATAAAATTGTCGTGTTATCTTATAGAAACCCAGAGCAACTATCATGTTTCAATCTGTTGCAGAAAAATCCAGCAAATTAAAAAATTAAAACTGGACAAGAAGATAATGAGATATCTGAAAATGATCAATTTTGTCCAAAAATTAAAGACTTACAAAGATGCTAGAAGAAAACAAACCCGATTAAGGTGGCACACTTCACCTTGAAAAAGTTTCTTAAATTCTAGATTATAAAAGATATATGAAATGTGATGCATAAGACGTATATAAGTCAATTAGGCGAAATATAGCAATTTTGGGGGAAATTATGATTTTCTGAAATTTAATTGAGTAAATACGAAGAAAAGCCTACGGCATATTGAACTCGGGATCTGCGGTTCAAAAGCCCGATACTTTAACTAATTGAGCTTTGATGTTATTCAAACAAATCGATCGATACAAATATTTTCACAAAACATTTAAATCGCCATTTTGTGACGTTGCATGCGCGGATCAAGATTTTTTCTCACTTAAGCGTTAAAGCGAGGGGCTGTGTCAACAATAGTTCTGACCTGAATTATTAGATAAAGCATCACCCGTTGATTTGGCAAAGGTTTATCACACGGGTAGTATACACCACACGTATGAGATAAAATCATATATTTAAAATAGCGATATCAATAGCAACGCTATATTTTTGCGATCTGATTACATGTATTTTTTTATCGTGAGTAAATGCTACGGAATTATGCATGTGTAAATCGATCTCCTCAAGATGTAAATATAATGCTACCAGTAATATAATCTACGAGTTTTTATCTATCTAAGTTTGAATACTTCTGAATTTTGAATTAAGCAATTTGGATGCTTTATATAGGTAAATAGCTGAAAAATACGTGTCTGACCTGATTCAAACTCTTGATTGTAAGTCATAATCACGTGTTTCTATAACATTAATTCATATTCACGTACTTCATGCTCAAAGATTTAATGCAATTGTCTTCAATACCAGCGCAAGGCTTTTTTAAAATACTGAAGCCTTGTTAAAATTTAGAAATCCAAAATAAAAGACTTCGCGCATGCTCATAAATGAAAATTAATTTTACTTGTATTGGTAGCTAATTGTGTGTACGTTTATTTCATTTAATAAACAGTGTATTTGTGGTAATTTCTTGTTTTGAACAAATAAATTGTTTTTATTTATATTTCACTAATTGCTTCTTGGTAATAGAACATATTTGCAGTTCCAATTTAACATTATTTTACACAGTAATTTGTTTTAACTTTAAAGTTTGAACCCTTTTTATGTTGAAGATTAGATAAATGGAGATAATGGTAAAAAAAATTATATTGACATGGGCTCTACCCTCGGAAAATCTGCTATGACCCTGACCCTTTTCGAGAACCTAGGATCAACGTCACTGCAGTACATCCCTGTATTTTAAGTGGCTTATAAGACAAAATACATTATGAAAGGAATTGAAAACGATATGGACTAGAATTCAACAAACCGATGTTTTGACCTCGATCATACAACTAGAAACTTTACTGTTCACATTTTAACCATTTCGATTTTTTTGGTTGAAGTTAGAGCCAGGTTTTGTAATGAGAAAGTGTTGTTTTCAATGAAAAATTCCCAAATATTATTTTTGTTTAAAAACGTCAATTTTTATTTGACAAGATGGAGGGTATTTAATAACAGAAATCTGAAGACGTTTTTTATTATCTGAATTAATTGATTGAGATACCGAGATATTTTTAAATAAAATTCTACACATCTAGAAAGAAAAAAACCCCATGTATATTGAAACAATATGTGACTGATGAAATTCATAAAACCAAGCTTCTGCTTTGTACTCTCATACGCAACAGAAATTAGCTTACATTGTAACATTAGCCTTTCGTCGAATATCTATGGCAGTAGATGCAAATTGGGGGGGGGGGGGGGGGGGGGGGGGGTTATTATTGATAGGTGTAATGCACCGTTTGGGTTGAATCGGTTGTAAGCTTACGTGATGTAGGACCGATCGGAGGACGGAGAGGATCGCAAAACAATTTTACTGATGAGTTTTTAGCAAAAATTCCACCTGATTTGTGACATATAAATTTATGCATAATTTAATAAGTAAAGTATATTTATCATATTCTGAAATCAGGGGTCTTTGTTTATAAAAATTAGTTTGATACACACCAATTTTGGATCTATAAAATACAACAATATCTTGTGCATCATTTACAGAATAGAATTAATTTACCTACATTTTCCTATTTCAGGTGCATCTTGTAGATCTTTTTATAAAAGAGAAGCCATACATACAGAAGACTACATTGAAAATGAGGATTTCCTGAGGGGAAGTGAAGAATGTGGGACACAAACAGACATAAGCATTCCCTTCCTACTGTACAGGTTAGTAAAAACAACATGCACGTACATGTGTACATATAAAGCTTCAGATAATTACAGACTTGCTTAAATACAAATACAGTAATATGTCTGATGCATGTATATTATGTATCAACCACTTTTCCTACCAAATGCCACATTGGTTCAAACTCAAACAAATCTTCACTGATTATACTGATGTTTGTGTGAAACATTGCTTTTAATTTTAAAATCAGATGTGAACATTCCGAGACAAGTTCTGAAGCAGATATGGAAGTTGAGGAGAGTGTCAGTTCTCGGATCAAGAAGTTAACTAATAGAAGGAGGAACAGCAGTTCCTTTCAGAGTTTGGCCAGAGAGATATATGATATAAAGGACCCAAGAGAGGCTATTTGGCAATGTTTCATTCTAGAAATTGAAGAATCTTCAAAATGTCTAACACATAGACGTTTCAGTTACTTGGGAATTAACACTTATGAAGATTTGCTAACTTTCAGATGGGAATGTGTTGTGCAAGAAATGCTTGATCACAATCCCCTTCTATTAGAAACCTTGCTTGCCGTGTGTCTTCCTAGGAAGTCAATGAATGAACCACATTTTGATGCGATATATCCAGAAACTGGAACAGTCTACGGAATACTCATGAAAAGGAGGTGCAAGGACCTTTCTCGTGTCCAAAGGGTGATCTCCATGTCATTAGCAGAGGAAAAGGTGCATCAAAAGGTATTTTACAATTGTCTTAATAATGAACTTTTATTTTGGGATTTTTAACAATGTTAGATTGTTGCCTTGTTATTTTTGAATAATTTAAAAAAAAAATGTTTAATCATTGATAATAGTAAATTGTGTTTCTGTTTTGTTTATTTTCAGCCTTTTCCATTTAAGATTGGACTGTTTTGCTGTTTTCTGTTATACAGTTATACTTAACCTCATTAAACCATACTTTGTGAACATGATTGAAAAAAAAAAAATGTCATGTATCTGAGTATGAATAATTGAGTTTTTCATTTTCTTTGAAAAAGTTCATCATTGGATGGCGTGTTTCACTGATTTTAATCATTTTTACGGTATAATTTCTTTGCCATAGAGTAAGTAAACGTTTAAAAAATGACTGGTAATTTATTATATGAATTGGAAGTTGATAACTTATATGCTATTTTTTAATGCTAAAATAGTATAGTATAACTTAAATTCCATTGAACATATTGTATTATAGTTTTTTAAACGATATTCAAATGATATTGCTCCTATTTAAATAAATTAACTTCATTTAATATTTATGTGCACTGAATTTTTATTCAAGGTTCATGATAGACTGCAGCGACTGGGAGTAACTTTATCTCACAGTGTTGTTCTTAAAGTCCAAAAACAAATTGGTGACCATTATATAAGAGACCTTGTAGATGATATCAGATATTAATTGGAGACAATGTAAACTTTATGATGAAAGCCAGTCACCAGCGACATGAATCATCAAAACGTATGGAGCACTGGTTTGCGTCTGCTGCTATCATTTAGCATGAACATTTTGAAAACCTTTCTGACGTTGGACCGCAGAAACAAGTTTTAGATATTCCACCTGAGAGTTTTTTACCATCCCCAGCAGACTGGAATGTTATTCGGCAAGAATATGTTACACTAACATTAAGTGTATTATGCAAATTTTGCAAAGAATTTGCTGGCTTCAAACCATATGTATACGAAATGAGACAGGAATTTATTCCTGATGATCATGAGGTGACCAGGAAACATTCTGTTGTCCCACTATCAGTATTGCCAAAAAATGAACAGTGCTACACAGATGTCATACAGATCTTGGATTCATACGAAGAAACTGTTGCAGAATTATTCAAGGCCAGCGGCAAAGTATTTAACGGCAAAACAAAAGTGCACATTGGTGGCGATAAACTCACCAGAGAACGCTTTTCTGGTGCGAAGAGACTTCGGAAAGATGCCATTAGTGAGGAGGAACGGTTCGAGCACCTTTCTCCTATTACTTTTGAGCTCTTTCATTTACAAATGACCCTACTAACGATGTTTTACAAGCTTTTATACAAAAAAAGAGAGCTTTGAGAAAGAAACACTCCATGGAGAGAAAATACGGCTGTGTAGGTGACGATGTCGAGAACCACTTTGACCATTGCAAAGAACATGCAGTATCTTTAATAGACAGTTACATAGTGTCTGCAGCTCTGGAGTATTTTGGGATGGACAAGTTGGATTCTGTGCCAACCAAAATTTTTATACCAAGTTCAGATGAATCAAGTGAATATGAGAAGAAGATGTCTCTTGTGCATTCATTAGAAAATACATTGATGCATACATAATAAAAGATTCATAAGCTTTACTTCAGGAACAAACATCGACACTACAGTTTATTCAAATACAGTTACAAATGCCAAATGGAAGTTCACTGAATATTCAGGTGCCCCTTTCAACAACGTCTGAGAAAATGCTAGCTTCATCAAATCATATCATGAACTATGGACTTCGAATTTTAGAACTAGGACTTGCATTTAAAGCCCTGCAAAGCAATGTCAAAATTCCAAATAGGGACAGGTTTCTGCCACTGATGAAGTACTTTATGTGTATTCTGAAGGGCCACAATAATAATTCCAAGTATGCATTTAAAATTTTGCGTTTCATAGTCCATCAGCAATGCACAATGGATGAGAAAACAGCACATCAATCTTTCTATGGTCTCTTTGTCAACAACAAAGGAGAATTTGATTCTTCAATTCCAGCAGACCTTCAGATGGAACATATTGTGCGACTCATTAAAGGTCACTTAAAAGCTGTTCATTCAAACAAAACGGACACTGCCATAGCAAAGAGAACAGCTGCCTTTGCTGGCATGAAAAATATATCAGCATCTTTTGATGATACCTCAAGTGTTATTATACGTTCTCAGAAGCACAGCATTGTATCATCACACTCTGATGAATACATGATCATCAATGACTAACAGAAACTTAAACCATTTGACCATAAAGATGGACGCAAGTTACCATCATTCCTTAAACCTGTACAAAGTCCACTGAGTCATCTGAATATGCAGAAATTGAAGTCATGGATTCGAGAACATCAATACAACCTTCATCAAGAAGTAGGAAATTAAGGGAAGACATTATGCAAAATTGAAATAAAACATTGATCCATAAAATGTAATATAGAAGTAAAAAAAAAATTTATTCAAAACATTGTTTATGTAAAGGTCAAATCAGTGACCTGCTTTACTATACAGCAAAAAGATTGTGCAACTGCTGAGGAAATTTGAAAGTCTTTGGTCAGTTTCTCCTCTGTTAGGTATAGTTTAGGAAAGCGGACCAATTGTTCAATACACTCTGAACTTATTTCCTCGCCCAGATCTGATAGCAGACTTGTTTATCTCAGAATTCATTTAAGCTAAATCAGAAGTGGGGTGAGAATTTTGGCATATATCACAACAGTTTTGAACAGTGGCAGTAGAGTCTGTAAATCCAAAGTGGGAGTTCAATAACACTCGCCTACAAAGTGTGTCATTCGTGCATTACTCCTTAATTTCCTTTGAAATGTTTGGACGCCCATGGTCGGTGCTATTAAAGTATAGAATTGATTCACACTGCATTTCACTATTTCGTCCACCTCGAACAATATGCTGTATGTATGCTGTAAAATTAAGATTGAAATGCATCATCATTACATGTTTAAAAATTTGTAAGTAACAGGACCAAGTCATTTCTCATATACTGTAGATGTCGCAGCAATGTTTATTTATTATCATAATATAAATAAAACTGTAATTGTTGAACTTCAAAAATCAAACTTCAATATTACAAAGCTTTTTATCGGTTCTTATCTAGGTAATTTGTAGTGCATAAAATATACCGTCCAGATTTTTGGGAGGACCAGCATGAATCACCTGACTTACATAACGCAGGTCTGCCCCCATCCCCAGTGCAACTGTAGCTATGACTACTCTCAAGGGACTATCTTGTGGATTCTTTGACAAATTTTTAAAGATGATATCCTTCAGCTGAAATTTATTTTATTAGCAGATAATTTAAAATTTGTTGAAACTTGAAAATAGAAATCCAAGGACACATACATTTTTGAGAGGCTACCAATTTTTGTAGAAAATATCACCATATACTACATAAACTTAAACATTAATGTTTTAGGTTTTTCAATAACTTTTCTATTAATTTGAAAACAAACCTTACAAAACGTCTTACCAATTGCAAGATACAGGTAACAGAGAAATTGAATTACTTTATGCTTGTACATGTATCATTTATTCAGTTAGAATACATGTATTTTTAAGTTTGTTTTATATTTTAAAAATATGAAACTTTATGTAGTTTTGAGACAATATTCACCTCATTTCCTTTTTCCAAGGCAGAGTGGAACATTACGACTCTCAAATTGTCTGCTGACTTCCGTCCATCACCACCATACATGCTGTCTCGGAGAATTCTCTCAGCCAGTTCAAAACCATATCCCACCCAATCCATGTTTCCACAGCAATAAATTAATGTGAGTGGATAATCTTGCGGGTTTCTTTTAAGTTCATAGAACACAGAGTCAAACACATAGTCATAAGCTTTTTTCACAGATTTGTTTTTACCAACACCAGGTCTGTTTTTTACAATAAGTCTGATGTTTTCTTCGGTTGGAATTGTAATAATTGACTCGTACCGGGTCATCAGCAGGTGCTGAGCAACACTTTTTTGAACATCTTTGGACAAAGTAGCACTTAATGCCAGCACTTGAGCATCTGGGACAACTGCTCTCAATTGCTTTATTTCTTTGAAAATGGGACGAAATTCCTCCCCCCAGTCTAGAATACAATGGGCCTCATCAACAACAATGTAGGATTTCTTATTACAAGAGCGGAGTGCTTGATACACAGCTTTGTTGCGTATGATATTTTCAGGGTGTGAGAATATGTACGAGAAACTCCCTGATGCAATTTTGTCAATATCACTGTCATTCATCTTGGTTTTTCAAACAAATGCTGGTATTTTTACCTAGTTTGGTTAGTTGCTGATCAATTATGATGTTGAGTGGCTCAATAACTAAAACAAAGGCATCATGCTTAGTTTGGTTTTTGTATGCTATTGGTAAAAGTTCATATATTAAACTTTTTCCATAGCCAGTTGGCAGCATATAAACAATATCTGTCTGATCTTTGACCAGGAGTTTAATTGCTTCCTTCTGTTTTGATTTAAGGCATTCAATATTGCAGTTAAAAGAGTTATTAATGTGTTGAGAATTGACTTTTCTTGAGAGTTTTCATCAACCTGGAAATAATTAAACAACATAAATCTGCCAACCTAATGTGTATATTTTATTTTGATACATAAGAAAGGTGTAACTGAACGAGATCAAGCATGAAATGTTATTTTTAAAAATAATAAAAAAGTAAAAATGTATTGGTGAAATATGGTATTGTGTTTCTTTTCAAAAGCAATTGGCTGAACAGATGTACACAATATTGTCCGTATGTCTGTAAGTGGATTGTTGTTGTACTGCAAATATTCGATCATCTAAAATATGTTTTGTTCCAATAAAACCAAAAAACAAATGGTTTGCGCCTGGTTTTTCAATTTTTGAGGTCACCTGAGTAACTCAGGTGACCTATTGCAATTGGTCTTCGACCGTCGTCGTGCGTTAACAATTTTACATTTTTAACATTTTATCTTAAAAACTACAAGACCAATTGTTACCATTTTTGGTGTGAAGCATCTCTATGGTAAGGTGAGTCTAAATTGTGAAATTCATGGCTCTACCATCACCCGGGGCGCCATAGGCGGGGCCAAATAAGGAAAAAAGGCCAATTTTCAAAAATCTTCTTCTCTACTATCACATATGTGGGGAAAAACTAAATCTATGATTAGAATGTCCATGAAGCCTTCTACCAATATTGTGAAATTCATGGCCCCAGGGTCAGGGGTTCAGGCCCTAGGGTGAGGCCAATCTGGCCATATTATATAGTAAACATGTATTATATCTTTAAGAATCTTCTTCTCTACTCGCACATATATTTAAGAAAAACTAAATGCATGGTTATGATGTCCATGAAGCCCTCTACCTAAATTGTGAAATTCATGGCCCCTGCGTCAGGGGGTTCATGCCCTAGGGCGGGGCAAATATAGCCATATAGTGAAAATGTATTGGATCTTAGAAAATCATCTTCTTTACTCCTATACATGTTTGTGAAAAACGTAATGCATGGTTATAATGTCCACGAGGTCTTAACCTAAATTGTGAAATTCATGGTCCCTGGGTCAAGGGGCTCATGTCCTAGGGAGGGCCAATATGGCTACATAGTATAAATGTATTAAATCTTAGAAAATCTTCTTTTCTACTCCCATATATATTTTAGAAGAAACTAAATGCATGATTCTGATGTCCATGAATTCTTCCACCTAAATTGTGAAATTGCTTGGCCCCAGGGTCAGAGGTTCAGGCCCTAGGGCGGGGCCAATATGGCCACATAGTGAAAATCTATTTTTTTTCTTTACTATCACAGTCGTGGGAGATAAAGTCATGCATTGTAATAATGTTCATATTGTCCTGATGTTTAATTGTGAAATTCACTGCCCAGGCCATGGGATAGAAGTGGTATCGGGGGGTGATAAATATTGAACATGATTTCTACTCATGGTAGTTGCTGTTTGTCATCCAAAACAATTTTAACTCCATCTTGAAAACAGCATGGCAAATTGTCACTTGGCAATATTGAATTATATATGTGTTCTATTTTGGAAATCTACTTCGATATCCTGTGCATTGAATACTTGTAGAAAAAAGCTGTATGCATTTTGTGTGCATTATAAATGAAACTGTGAATATTATTAAACATTAACTATGATAGGCCTGCAGGTCTTTTATTACCAAAATTTTACAATTTTTGGTCCCTGGAACTTAGGAATAGATAATCCGAGACTCCTCCGACTCTTGTTAGCCCCCCCCCCCCCCCCCCACACACACACATTTATTTTCATGATTTAATGTTTTTCAAACATCAAATAATTGAAGTGGGGTAACAGTCAGAGGAGTCTCGGATTAGGGTTTAGACTTCAATATGAAGCTTAAAATGCAATTATGAGACTCTTACATGTAAAACTAAGGGCTATGGTACTCAGGTGATCGTTAAGGCCTGTGGGCCTCTTGTTTCTTGTACATGTATGTTATGAAAGTAAAACGTAGCTGTGCGTTTCTGCGTAGCTATTATGTACGTCTTCTTCAACCTTACTCTTTATCTACACAACGCTTTGATTGTAGTTGAACGAAGCTAATATTTTAAAAAATAATAAAATAGTAAAATGTTTTAGTAAAAAATGGTATTGTGTTTATTTGCATTTGATGATTACAAAAACAATAGGCTGATGTTTAGAACTTTGTCCATATGCCTGTGAATTAATTTTTTATATACTGCAAAAACTCGATCTTGTTTATTTCATGTTTTTTAATTTTAAAAAAAATGGTTTGCGGCGGTTCTTTTAACGCTTGCGTTAGTTTTTTTTCTTGTTTTGTCCTGTTTTAAAAGAGTAGAATGAACAGTTTTCAAAATGATTGCATTCTCCTTGAAAATCTACAGTATAGTCTTGGACTACTATGCGAAGAGCAAATCTAATTAAAATGCAGTGGATGAAATCCTTTGACTAACCAAATTAAATGACCAAAAATTGGAGATTTGCCCTGTAGGAAATGTACACTTTAATCACTTGCTTTTTTAGATTATAATATTCGCCATTACACACAATATTTCCAACATTGATTTTGCATGGAAAATGAAGTGTACAATTAGTATTTAATAATTAAATGCCTTTCGTTAATATGCAATGAAGGCAAACAAACCCCGCCGTGTATACATGTACTATAGTATTTCTTATGCATGCTGCCATATATTAATTCAAAATTCAGTGTCACACTGAGTTTGCTTTTATTGTGGATGTTTCTACTCCTGCATTTATATACCTACAGCTGCACGCATTGAAAATATTGCAGAATCCTGGCATGGCAAATGGTTGTATCCTTTGATACCGCTTTAATCAAAAGCGAATTTGAAAGCGAAGTATAAATTAAAAATAATTTTAATTAATTTAATCTTGACTTGCATACGGAATTTTTAATAATCTGCTTTGTAGAAGTATGCTAACAATCGATTTTCTACGTTTATCATTTCCAATATATTAGATTCTGTTACAAAAGTATTGAATTGTTTCTCGCTATAATTGCTACACCCTAAGGAAAAAAATTTAAAAAAGTGACATCGTTTGATGTCTTTGATATATTTTTCTGCTTAAGGTGGAATGTCCCTCTGCTATTAATTTTATCATATTTTTAAAAAAAATCTTTACATTGATTTTTATCAAAGTCAATACCAATAGATTCTAATAAAACAAAGTTGAAGTGAAGAAGCGCTGCAAGATTTTTTAACAATTGGTACTACATGTAGTAATATGTCTAATCCTGATATGAATAAAATTAGAAATTTGGTATATGTAGTTTATCTTTGGAAGATGTCAATCATACGTCAATGATTAAATTATCGTGTTTGTTATCTTTTCGAAATTAAGAGCAACTATCATGTTTCAATCTGTTGCAGAAACATCAAGCAAATTAAAAAATAAAACTGGACAAAAGTATATTAAGATTTTTTGAAAATGATGATCCATTTTGTCCAAAAATTAAACATTTACAAAGATGCTAGAAGAAAACATACCCAATTAATTACATAATAAGGTGGCTCACTACACCTTGAAATAGTTTCTAATTAAATCAGCAGAAAACAACTTGCTTATGAAAGATAGCATGATGCATAAAAAGTATCTCAGTCAATTAGGCGAAAAATAAGCAATGTTGGCGGAAAATATGATTTTCTAAAACTTAATTCAGTAAATGCGAACAAAAGCCTCAGGCAAATTTGAACTGCGGTTCACAAGCCCATTGCTTTAACTAACTGGGCTATGATGCTATTCAAACAAATCGATCAATGCAAATACAGTGTATTTTTATAAAACATTTAAATTGCCATTTTGTGACGCTGTGTAATATAAAGTAAAAGCCTTGATTTACTGAGCTACCTTAAAATATATAATCTTACATGTATATTTATCAAAGATGAAATACAGAAAACAAAATAAATTTGGGGAATCGCCCAATGAAATGATAACTACACTATTTTTTAAAAAGTTTTATTTGGCGATGATTGGCCATGGTAGCTGCAGGTCTGTAGCTCCCGGTCTGAAAAAATTCGGATGGACGACCTGGGAGCTACAGTGCCTCCCACAGTAAAAAACTGCAATTTACGGCGCACAAAAAGTTGCGCTAGTTTTGGACTAATTAATCTTATTTCCGAACACATTCTGTACAGATATTTGATTCCAAAAAATTCCTCGGACATTTTACTACAGATATCGTCACTTTACTTGCCTCTGATATTCTTTAAAACACCATCACCAACCCCGTAAATAAAGTGAAGTGGTGCAGTTTGTTTACATGTAATTATAGCGACTCTCGATTTCGACGTAAATTTAACATACTTCATTTTCCAAGATCGGTTAGCGTGTTTCGGAGAAAGTCTGAGGCAAGTAAAGAGATGAATTCAGTAATAAATTGCATTAAGAATTTAATGATATTAATTTTTCCACAGAATTTGTAAATAAGGTCAATTAGTCCAAAACTAGCGCAATTTTTTGTGCGCCGTAAATTGCAGTTTTTTTTACTATGGGAGGCACTGTAGCTCCCAGGTCGTCCATCCGAATTTTTTCAGACCGGGAGCTACAGACCTGCAGCTATGGCCATGGCTGCTTATAAACGTGGGAGCCAGGCATCAATTCTTGCCTTATACTTATAGGGCATCCTTATCAAACAAACAAAGCAAAAGCTTGAGCCCTGGGAACAGATGCTCAACTGCTTGCTCACCTAGTCCATAATATACATACAAATGCAAATAACTGTCAATTGATATTGTTAACACAAGCTCTACTGGTAAGCCAGAATGCCGCCAACTGATGGAAATGCGTGGGATTTCGGTCAGCAGCAATGACGATTGGAGGCCATCAAATACAAAGTAACAACGAACCAGGCTTCAGCTTGTCATGCAATGGTCAGAAAGAAAAGGCAACAGCAAAAGAAAAGAACAACATACATTTATTAATAACAAAATATCAATTAAACAGTTAATAGGTACAAGTATTGTCTCAACCTGTTATAAGGGATATGGTAGGGAGGGTGAATTTTTGAAGGATGACTGATGCAAGTATAGAATGACGTCACGGGTTTGGCTAATAGCCTAAAAATTTAAGGCCAATGGTACGGCAAATACCAGGAAGCACCAGTTATTATGAGAACATTAGAAGTGAAATTTATGAGTATATAATAAAATGAAATGTTAATATGATGAAATCCAAACAAATTATTTCTCTTTGATAAATGGATTTAACTCTGAATAGTTAAACCCTATTATCAAAGATGAATACAGAAAACAAAATAAATTTGGAGAATCGCCCAATGAAATAATAACTACACAGTATTGTATTTTAAGTTTTATTTGGCGATGATTGGCCATGGCTACTTATAAATGTAGGAGCCAGGCATCAATTCTTGCCTTATACGGCATCCCTATCAAACAAGCAAAGCAAAAGCTTGAGCCCTGGGAACAGATGCTCAACTGCTTGCTCACCTAGTCCATAAAATATATTTAAATGCAAATTAGTGTCAAATGATATTGTTAACATAAGCACTACTGGTTAGCCAGAATGCCGCCACGAGACTATGCACAGCATAGTCGCCACCAGTAGAGCTACACCCATGAAAAAGGGCTACGGGTTGAGATTATATACCATGAAGCTATTACGAATTAAAAAGTGAAATCAAAGCATGAGGGAAGGGAAGATTAACGCCAGAGGGCATAAGCTTATAAAGACAATTACTTGTTGTAGGGGTGAATAAGTGCCTTTGATTGAAATGATAAAAAATAAAACAATGCTGTTCATCAATAGTTATATGGTCTGTAGATTGACCAAGTAAGAAACACAAACATTTTCTTTTCTCAAGTCAACATGACTGAGACCAAGTGGACTAGGTGGAATAACAACAACATGAAGTCACCGTCAAGTGTGACTAACTATGACCCAATTAGTCATAGCGCAGCCATGGCCCCTCTTCCCCTACTCTAGGCGACGCAAACACAGTGGGGTCGGACAAGAATGTTTGCAGTGCTTGTTGCAAGCGATACAAAAATAAATCATTGCCCAGGTCAGAAAGATGTACCTTGTCTGCGGTAAACAAACCAGGGCTATCGATGCGCAGCTCTGGATATCTTATATATTTTCCACCCAATCGTTTAATGCAGATGCAACATCCCTATTTTTTCGGTTCCTAACCTCGTTTAACGCAACTGGATTCCTCCCACCCCTCCATACACCCCTTGGCAGAATCTGGGACCAAACTAAAGTTGTGGATGGTAACAGTCTAGAAATTATTTCCAAGGTTTTGAAAATACTAAAGCGCAGCTCAATTTATTTAGCCCCATTTTGCATAGGGATATTTTTGCCCCTGCAATGTATAACCAAAATCTAAGGTTGATCTTCCACCTTAAGCAATGTTTTAATCTTAGAGTAAAGTTGACCCCACCTCATGCCTCCTTTGCCTTGCCAGAAAATGGATGCCTTGTGTCTATCTAGCTGATGATCAGTGCCGTGGCAAGATTTTCTTGCAAGACAAAAAGAAAGCATGTTTAATGATGGATGACCCAACAATCCAGATTCTTGTATGATCTAAAAAAAATGTTGACAGAAATAAAAACATGAGATGAGATTGTCACCTTCAATACCTTAAGATTGTTTTAGAGAGGAGCTACTTTCTTATATAATAAGGCAAGAAAGAAGATTTCCATCTACCCTCAATTGCAATAGACTTCTGACTTGCTCCTGATGCCCAAGCACTAGATGCTGCACCAATACGAAATAAATATGTCTTGTACACCCTACTGTCTAAACCTAATTTCTCTAGTAGCATAGTGAAAACTGATACTACCTGGTATCTAGTCACAGGACTTCCTAAAAAGATGACAACAAAATGACCCCCTACACTTTGGCCATAATTGTAAATATAACCTGATAAAAGATACAGGACAAACAAGCTTATGAGTAGGCTTAAGTTGAATAGCTGCCCCCCTACCCACCTGATCAGTCTTTGAATGCTAAAGGACAATTTTAATTGTGTTGCTGAGTGGTGAATACGAAAAATTTTGCACTTGGATAGCATGCCCCACACCCTGCTTTGTGTTTTGTACTAACTCGCCCATTCTAAAAAACCCAAAGAATGCTGTAACAAATCTAGTGTAGTGTAGATTCATAATATGAATGGCATATGCTTGGGAGGGTCTGAACCATGGTGGTTAAAATCTGCAAGGTAATTGGTTTTTTAGAGTCATGGTAGGGATTACTGCGGCTCAGGCCTAGTAAAACTTTTTAAAGTAAAAAACGTTGCGTGTTGTCTGGGAAGCCATGTTATTTACAGTAGTAAGAAATACCTGCAATATAAATTTTAATGGTGTTGGCTAAAAATTTCTGCAGTGATAGATATGACACAAAGTTGTTGACTAAATCTGACTGGGATGGAGGCTAGACTGGCCGACTTTGATAGACTCTACAAAACAAATAAAATGCATTTACTGCAGTATCATACAGTTTGCACGTATTATTTGACAAAGCATAACTCAGGAGCTCCTGGGATCTTAGCTGTAAATCATGTGCAGAAATGATGCGGGAATTGCTGATGGCTGGCTGTTTGCTTCTGGAAAACTGGCCCTGAATCGATTCCATTGCTGTCGGGAAAAAGAATCTGCTTTAACATTGTATATCCCTGCTATATGCTTAGCTTTGAACTGAATATTGAGCATCAGACCTTGTAAAACTAACCGTAAGCAAATACATGACTCTTTTGGACTTGGAGGTATTAAAATTGAGAATTGAAACTTACTAAGGCTCCATTATCAGTATGAATTATTTGCCGTTTACCAGACAAATCGCTGCCCCAAATTGCAAAAGCCATAGTTATAGGAACTAGCTCCAAAAATGTTATGTCTGAAAAAATATCAGATGCCTCCCAATGTTCAGGCCAACCTGAGTATGTCCAATGATGACCGAAAACTGCTCCACCTCCTAATTCAGCATTACCTGCACTATCTGTATATAACTGAAGATCAAAATCATTGGACCAATTGACCAATCTATATGATGTAACTCCATTAAAATTTTCCAAAAACATTACCCAAGTGTTATATTCTCTCTCATTTCCTCAGGAACACTACGCCTGTGATAAGGACGCGAAAGCCCATAAGATGCATCATACAACCATCTAACAAATGCCCTACCAGCTGGGATGTCACGAATACATAAGTTCAGCATCCCTGTTAATTCTTGAAGCTCTAGTAAAGTAACGTTGCGCTTTTGTAATTTATGTAACAACTTGAACTTTAATTGCTCAATATTGTCCAAGGGGATCTTAACAGTCATACTAGATGTGTTAATTTCTAAGCCAAGGTACACTAAACTGTTTGTGGGACCAAGTGTTTTGTCTTCAGCTAATGGGACTCCTAACTCTGCACAAATTTCCCTACAAACACCAATCAGATAGGCACAGTCCTGTGAGCCAGCTTTTCCTGCTAGTAAAATATCATCGAAATAATGCACTATGTTGTCACAACTTGACTTGTCCCTAAGTATCCACTCTAAAAATGCTGAAAACTTACACTTTGCACAACTAACAGAGCAGCCAAATGGTAAACACTTGTCAATAAAAATCATGTCCTGTATCTTAAAACCTAACAACTCAAAATCAGACTTATGAATCGGTAGCAATCTAAAGGCACAGTCATATAATATCAAGGCGAGCTATTTGTGCCCCTGGACCCAGATTAGCTAACATACAATGGGCTTCATTAAAGGAAGAATATTTGACTGAACACAAACTTTTGTCAATAAAGTTATTAACGCTAGATCCAGATGGGTATGATAGGTGGTGAATGAGTCGAAATGAGCCATCTTTTTTAGGTACCATGCCCATAGGTGACAACCTTTGATTAGGAAGAGGTGAAAGCATAAAGGGGCTAGCAACCCTCCCCAAAATTATTTCCTTGTTGACGGCCTGCATAGTTTTCCGCTGCAAACAGTACAAGGATTTATGGTTTTTAGCATCTGACGCTACCCTTGGACCTTGGTAACCAAGCTTAAATCCATATGTAAAACCCTGTAATAATTCAAAAGCTGCTAGTCGATTTGGATATTGAACGAGATATTTACTTAAGTTAAGAACATTAACTGTAGAGTAAGCAATGCTGCTAAGGTCTAAATTGGTGGGTTGCGGGACTCTGAGGTAGGGCAGGTCTAGCAAAGGTGGTTGAGTGCATTCTAGGTAATTTAGGGCGCCAGGATGTTGATACACTGTTTGGCCTGCAAGTTGAATCAAAACCTGAACCGCGTCTGCATTTGATATAGGGGTGATATAAAGAACACAAAATGCGCTCATGCTTGTATTGATATACAATTTTGTTGCATTGACCTTCATAATTGAATTCATAACATCTAAGGGGGGGGGGGGGTTGTGTCACAGACCCTTGAACAGCCAGAGGGCTGTACATACACAAAAGCCACAACTCTTGGTAAACAACAGCAAATGACATATTGGGATTACATTCTTTTATCAAACGGAATTGTATGTCATAGTCTCTCCAGCCGAGAGCTTTTGCACGAGTAGCCCCTAGTCTGATAGTATGCATATACTTGAATAGAGCTGTACTGCATTCGGGGTGTGATAGGACATATATTGAGGCATAGACCAAAAATGCATCAGTCCATAACTGAATATCTGTAATAATCCTGGGTTTGTGTTTGGATGACAAGGTAATGCTGCCACCTTGCATAGAGAAGTATTTTGTATCGTCATTAGGATCAGATTCATTAGTACGATCGACTAAAAGCCCCAAATTGACATACTCGACGTTAGCTATTTTTAGCTTAAGATTATCGGAAACATTGTGCCCAAGGTCATTATGGTAACTTTGAACATGAGACATTTGATTGTTACTTATGGCTAATGTAGGTTGAATATAAGTACCTGGATACTCTGCGGATGCATCCTGGGTCCTCTCATTCTGGGGATGTGGGGTCTCTGCCCTACTAGACATGGCGGCAATCATTGCCCGGGTCACCTCGTCCAACTGGTCCCTGTTCAGCGCTGCTGGTTGATTTTGTTGAGTTGACACGGCTTCCAGAGATGGTGGATTGGCATAGTTTACTCTTGAATTTTTGAAGGATGACTGATGCAAGTATAGAAAGACGTCACGGGTTTGGCAAAAAGCCTAAAAATTTGAGGCCGATGGTAAAGCTAATACCAGGAAGCACTAGGTTATTATGAGAACATTAGTAGTGAAATATGTGCCTAGATTTATGAGTGTATAATAAAATGAAATGTTAATTTGATGAAATCCAAACCAAATTATTTCCTTTTGATAAATGGATTTAACACTGATTAGTTAAATCCTATTAAAATAGCGATTTCAATAGGAACGCTATACCTTTACAACCTAATTATATTTTATCGTGAATAAATGCTACCTTATTGTGCCCGTGTAAATTACTCTCCTCAAGATGTGAAAATAATAATATATTATCTGCGAGTTTTTATTTGTCCGAGTTTGAATACTTGTGAATTTTTAATTAAGCCATTTGGATGCTATATTTAGTTAAATAGCTGAAATATACGTGCCTGACCTGGTTCAAAATATACATTGCATGTCATAATCACGTGTTTTTACAGCATTAATTTAAAATAATGTACTTCATGTTTAAAGTTTAAATGCAATCCTCTTTAATACCAGCGCAAAGCTTTTTTTAAAATTTAGAAATCCAAAATCAAAGATTTCTTGTACGCTCATTAATGAAAATTTCAATTTAGATATACTTTTGTATTGGTACATGTAGCTAAGTGCGTGTAAGTATATTTCAGATAAATATACAGTATATTTCTGGTAATTTCTGGTTTTGAACATCCCTCAAGTTTATTGATATTTCACTAATTGCTTTACCGGTAATTGAACTTCTTTGTTGTTTTAATTTAACATCATTTGTCACTGTATTTTTTTTATCTTTGAAGTTTGAACCCTTTTTTATGATGAAGAGTAGATAAACGGGGAGAAATGGTAAAAAAAATAATATTGACATGGGTTCTACCCTCGGAAATCTGCTACGACCGTGACTCTTTAAAAGATATCTATAAATAACATTCTAAATATCTAGAAAGAAAAAAAGGTAATGGAAAACCTTCGCCAAAAGTATATGTACGTGTATAATGAAACAATATATGACTGGTGAAATTCGTTAAAATATGCTTTGCACTCTCATACGCAACAAAAATTAACTTACATTGTCTTAATTAGAACCGCTTGCATTAGGAAGTCATTTAGGCTGTGTATGTAGGTATAAAAAATTTCTCCTTCATGCCTGCGTTTGCTCCATCGACCTTCGCCTCAAAACGGAGATTGTCGCCATTTATTGACGGTTTGTATTCTCCTGCAGTAACATCATCTGTGTATTTCTTTTTTTAAACTGTATATTCATAGCTAAAATAAAAGATTGCCTGTTCTCCACAAACATTATGATCTAGTTTTGACTTTTTGTACATACATGTAAGTAAATGTGTTCATGTAAGTTGTACCATTGATGTGGTTTTAAGAGAATGAGTTGATATGGAGTTCAAAATATATTAGAAAGTAAAATAACTGATTAAATCATATTTTGGTATATTTCAATTATTATGTCAGCAATTGTCAACATTGTGTCAACTTACTTCTGTATCTACTAATTATGTCAGTATTTGTATCTATGTGCTTTACCGGAATTTATATCATTGGGAATCCTATCCATAACTTCGATCAGTTATGCTAATTTCAGACTCATCAGATAATATCTCTCATTTGAATTGGCGGGATGATTGTTAATTAGAGAAATTGAAAAATTTGTAAGTCATGCAAATTAAAGGAGTCTTTTTTTTTTTAAATTAAAAAAAGGAAACCTGCATTGAACGAATTATTCACTTTGTACCTGTCTGTAAAAATCAGTTGCGTTCGGTTTAAAGCAAAGATTGTGTCAATTCCATTTAACAATTTTTATGTTTAGTTCTAATTAGGAATGTAGTAGGAATGACAATCTGTTACAACTAATGTATTTCTCATGTACGTACAGCGCTGTGCTATTTTAAACTATTTTTTATATTTTTACGTTTTTATCTAAAATGACTACGTTTGCAATTGTTTGCATTAATATTACATGTATTTGCATTCTTATACATGTGATGAATATTATCTAATTTTTAATAAGATATCCTGATAGTTTGTATGCTTTTAAAAGATATCAATGTCTATTTAATAAAATTAAGTTGACAAAATTCCAATAGAATTAAATATTTTGCAGTTTTGGGAAAGTAGGACCCCAATCAGCAGGCCCCTTATGGTGGTAAGAATGTTAGTTCCGTCCGTTTCACCCTTTATACGTAGAAAAAGAAGAACCATAGTCAATTCACTTTTTGACTCTGCCTTGCTGTTATGCAGAAATAACGATTTTATAAAAATTATATAATGGAATCATTTCCAAGTGTGAATATAAAACGATAAACATCTTTCTCATTTCAAAAAAATCAATTTATTCTAATCAACATTTGTTAACAACAAACCGTAGAAGCCTTACAGCGTCCGGGAGCACAATAAGCAAAGCAAACAACGCGATTATTCCGACTCCTAGGGAGCCGAGAGATACGGCGGAAGGTCTGTTGTCAGTAATGCAAATCCTAGAGTTCCTGTAGGACGACAACCCCTTCCTGTCTATGATAAGACTTTCGTTTGGTGCCAGCGTCGCTGTTAAGATGGTTCCGTTTTCACTACAAGGGCACAGACAAAGCACCTGTCCCGTCCCTTTCTGTATGATGGTTGTGGTTGTTGCTGTTTGGTATGTTGAAACTGTAGATGACATGGTTGTTTCTGTTGTTGTGTCTGTCGTTAATAGGAACGATTTGAAATTATCTTTAAAGTAAAATGCTATTTATTAAGATTTTTGTGTGTTAATTTCCTTCGAGACAGTAACTAATTCTCGAGGGGAAATATATTTGTGAATACTTATTGAAATCATGCACGGCAAACAGGGCTCATTAATGATTTGTTCCAATAGCGTGATTAAATTTTTCACGTCGGAAGTTTTTCTTTATATTCCGTCATTTCATACCGTCTTTCACAAAAGAATCATGTAACTCAAGAACCTTGCATGCAAATAGATCATTGTGTCCAACCGCTTCTGCATGTCATTGCATTAACATTAAGAATATTCAATAAAGTAATAATCTTGAAAAATATTTAGAGCACTGTTTGAAACGAACCACAGTTGTCTTTAGTTGTAGAAAGAGCAGCCAGAACATGTTGTCATTGGAACAAAAGAGCTCGAGAAATAACAACTCCCCGACATACGTATAGTCAGATTTATTATAGAAAATAATTGGCAAAGTTTTGCGTTAATAGTTAAGTGAGATGTAGTCTGGTAATTCTCGATTTTTAGTAATATTCATTCGTACACTTACCGGGTGATTCTCGTTTAGTCCCCCCCCCCTTTTTTTTATTGAATTAACGTACACGCGAAGGTTGTGCTATAGTCTCACTATGTGATTTTGGGTAATTCCCGGCCCCTTATGAATTTAATTGTAAGTGTACTTGTTAATATCGATCAGTTTTACGTAAACAGTTTTACGAAAAAAAATTACGTAAACTTTAAATAAGTCTTATATTTAATTACCCTCCGAAAATGTTTTATACGAGTTCAAACTCAGGTAATTCTTGTGTTCTAATAAAAGGGTTAATATTTATGAGAAATTCGTAATTTCGATGAAATAAATTCACGGGTTATTCTCGTGTAGGATTACGTACAAATACTTGTGCAATAGCAAGCACTCAGGTCCGTTACATTTGGTGGCAGCAGTGGGATCTGTCGGAAATACATCAGCGAATTCAGTGATACGTAACCCAGAACCAGTGCTGACAAATATCCTTACTACCAGTACTATGCAGAAACACAATACCAGATCTAAGACCAGTATGGAGCCGTTCGTAAATCCTGGACACTCCGAAGAGGTATCTACAGAGGAGGAACTCCTCATAGACCTGTCGCCGTCTGAGTTAATTAGGTCACGCCAGGGAAACCAAAGCAGCTCTGATGAGAATGAAGCAACAGGAGATGAGACTGTACCAATTAATGTGCCAAAAATGTCAACTCCTACACCCAAAGTAAAGAGATCTACCGGGACTCTACGACAACAAAGAGGGATAACTCCTACAGAAACCTGTTATGCAGAACTGTCAGAACCCCTCACACCTTCACAGCAACAGAATAATGCTGTTACAGATTCCATGAAGCTGTTCAAGGAGCAGATGGTCCAGACAATGAAAGCCATCAGGGCATGATGGAAGCAACTACAGAGACAGGTGAATAACCAGAATCATTCTAAGAGAAGCAAACTCAACTCAAATAACAACAAATTGGACTCTACAAAAAGCTTTCATGAGGAATGAAGTGAAAGTTCAGAAGAGTCCGAAATAGAGCAATCGACCAACTCTACCGCCACTGCGGATTTGTTCAAATCAAAGATGTCAGACGATCACAACCTTAACTGTAAACTTCGTCCGTACATTGGCTTGGAGAAATGGAGAGTTTGGTTGAACCGCTTTGAATCAGTGGCCAAATTAGCAAACTGGACTTCCAAAGAAAAGCTACAACAGTTGTTGCCTAGGATCCAGGGAAATGCAGCTGACTATGTCTCTGGTCAACTCAAGGAGAAAACCATAGCCAGTTTTATGAAACTCTAGTAGCATTAATAGAGTCCAGATTTGGAACCCTAGAAAACAAGAGAGTCTATAAAACCCAGTTTAACAACAAAAAACAAGGAAGAGGAGAAAGTCTTGAGGAATATGCCGCAGATATCAAATGTCTGTATGATTGGACTCATCCTAACAGAGACGCCAGCACTCGTCAGGAGGACCTGATTTCAAAATTCCTGCAGGGTCTTTGGGATTCTAAGGCGAGACAATATATTGAGTTGCACAGCGAGCCATCATCAATTGAACAGGCAGTTCAGCAAGTAGCAGCATATATTTCCGTCACCTCTAACTCTATCTCGAATGACGAGAGACGCCACATCAGGCAACCTACGTTTATGAAAAGGGAGACAACTACACGTCTGGAAAGGGAAATCATAAACCCAGGAATACAGTGAAGGGAAACTGCTTTGTCTGTAACTCGCCTGGACACTTTGCCAGAGAATGTCCAAACAAAAATAAAAGAGAGAAACCTAATCATAAGAAATTTCCACCAAGACAAGCCAACCTGTCACCTCAAACAAGTGAGGAGAAGCAACCAGCAATGAGTCAGAACTCGGCTCTTAGTGCCATGTCACCAGATGCACCAGAGTTTCATCCCAACTATCAACAAAAATGGACTAATGCGACAGATGAAAATTGTGGGGAAAGGAAGGAAAACCATTTAAACTAGATAGGGTCTGCTCCATCGACCGAAAGATGACCCACCAAAGGAATAAAGGCCAAAATGACTGTGGAAATTTAACTGAATCTTTGGCAAGTGGAAGTCTAGAAGATGAGTCAGGGGAGAGTTATGAAAATCAAGGGAAATTCCAGCTTTACGTCAAGGACGCTCCAAGTGGAGAGGAACTAAGTACTCAGGGAGTACACGTTAAGAGGCAACCCCTTAAGGCAGATGGAGTTTACGTTCAGGGAACGGTTCAAGGGATAAAGGTAGAGTTCACGACAGACACTGGGGTTGCAAGAACTATTTTTTTTCCGATAGATTTTTTTTTAGTTTCCCCAGAGATGAGAGACCAGAGTTAACAGAAACTATAAGCCTTGTAGCTGTAAATGGAGATGCACTGAAGGTCTTAGGAAATGCTATGTTTGAGATTCATTTGGGAAACTTAGCATTCCAAAGGGAGATAATTGTTGAGGGTATAGAGGACAAATGTCTCCTGGGGTTGGATATTCTATTTGACGGTCAATTTGGGCCTGCCGTAATTGATTTAAATGAAAGCATAATTTTGATGAATGGTTTTGAGATACCGTGGTCAAAAGTGAGTCAGAGGACTTATATTCGTAGAGTTTTGTTAATGGTTGATTACCATGTACCCGCAAGGGGTGAAAAAATAATTCAAGTGATGATCACTAGACCAGAGGAGGAAATTGACCTTAAACAGCAGATTTTCTTAAAGAGCCAAATTCGACTTATGAGATAAAAAATGCAGTGGCTGCTGCGGCAACATTGGTGGATAATAAAAACAAAGTGGCGGTACCACTAAGAGTGCTTAATCCATCAGACAATGATGTGTGTCTAAAACAAGATGAAATAGGTCAGGCAGAATTATGTAGTGAGGCTGAATTTGAAGATTTTATATTGGAAGAAACTGCAGAAAAAACAGGACTTCCAAAGTGTAAGAAAAATTAAGTTAGGATTTGGAGCTGAAGATCCTAAAGAAACCAGTACAAGTTCGGAAAAAACACAGTAAAAGAGTGCAAATCGAGCATTACAGACGGTCCCTGACCATTTACGAGACTTATACGCGAGAGCAGTAGAAGACAAGGAGGATGAGGTTAAGATTGCTGTGGCGGAGACGCTTTTGCGCCATTCGGACGTCTTCTCAAAGAATGACGAAGACTTGGGAACCAGTCTGGTGGAACACGCAATAAATACAGGAGAAAGCAGACCACGAAGACAGCCTCCACGAAAAGTTCCTCTAGCATTTGAAGGTGAAGAAAAGAAAGTGATTGAATCTATGCAAAAACACGGGATAATACAGAACTCTACATCACCTTGGGCCAGTCCCATTGTTCTTGTAAGAAGAAGAATGGCAAACTGAGGCCTTGCATAGACTTCCGGAGATTACGAGGGCTGTTCGGAAATAATTGAGACATATACTTTTACTCCCTTGGGAAAAAAGATAAACAATTGAAATTTCACCAAAGAGTAAACTAGGATACCGTTTATTAATGTAAAAATTTTCCAATCAATGACATAATTAGATCATTCCTTGTAAGCTGAAACTTGCTTACGTCCAATGACCCGGAACAACCGCAAACTCATTGCAAAGTCATTGCTCCTGTATTTCAAACGCTTTACAAACAAATGGAAATCATGAAATCATGAACTATTCATTTCTCATCTTTTGTTTTTTCTAAGATACCAACATTTCTCTCCATTCTTGATTTTTTGTGAAAAAAAATCGAGACAAATACAACCAAAAAGTCAATTTTTTGTGAAACGTCTCTGTATATATTTTAGAACTGTTGACATACGTTTTTGTGTAAAAAGTAGTAGATATTTAGTTCCTGGTTAAACAATGAGTGAAAAAAACCCCACCGATAACATGAATGACCCCTCTACACTGGATAGTTTTTGTTAAAGCAATTGCGTGGCATGAAAAGGTCTTCCGAGATTTCCAGCAATTTAATGTATATTCGCTGAGCCGCCTTGACGTCAAACTCAAATAAACTGTCGTGTTTCTACTGCTTGGTAAATATATTTGTACAAACGTTAGTCACAGTAAATAGCATAATGAACATATATAATTTGAATTCCGTTAATATTAATTGTTGGTCTACCGATACTTAGTAAGAAGTTGTTTAGGTTTTTTTAATTTTCGAGTTTATGGCTGCGCCGGGTACCCCTACCACCGACTTGTTTATGTACCGTCGTAAACAAAATATGAAATAATTTTAAATATTACTTTGTTCGATTTTTTGTTTGGGTTTCTTCAATGTTTAAGCCAATTTTCACTAAAATTCGTCACTTAGAAAGGGAAATATTTGTGTCTCAAAAATTTCCGAACAACACTAGTAAATGCGGTTACAACTGCTGGTGCATTCCCACTACCTAGAATGTATCAATACTGTGAAAGGTTCCGTTTTTTAGCTCACCTGAACTGAAAGCTCAAGTGAGCTTTTCTGATCACATTTTGTCTGTCGTCCGTCTGTCTGTCTGTCCGTCTGTAAACTTTTCACATTTTCAACATCTTCTCCAGAAACACTTGGCCAATTTCAACCAAACTTGGCACAAAGCATCCATAGGCAAAGGGAATTTAAAGTTGTGAAAATTAGGAACCACGCCCTTTTGCAAGCGGAAATAATTAAAAATTATTGAAAATTTTCATGAAATTTTCAAAAATCTTCTTCTCAAAAACCAATCAGCCAGGAAGGCTGAAACTTATGTGAAAGCATCCTCAGCTAGTGTAGATTCAAAGCTGTGAAAATCATGACCCCCGGGGGTAGGGTGGGGCCACCATGGGGGTTGAATTTTTACATAGGAATATATTGAGTAAATTTTTAAAAATCTTCCCAGAAACTAATCAGCCAGGAAGGCTGACACTTATGTGGAAGCATTCTCGGGTAGTGTAGATTCAAAGGTGTGAAATTAATGACCCCCAGGGGTAGGGTGGGGCCACAATGGGGGTCGAATTTTTACATAGGAGTGAATCTTTAAAAATCTTCTCAGAAACCAATCAGCCAGGAAAGCTGAAACATGTGGAAGCATCCCCAGGTAGTGTAGATTTTAAGTTGCGAAAATCATGACCCCCGGGGGTAGGATGGGGCTACAATGGGGGGTCGAATTTTTACTTAGGAATATATAGAGTAAATCTTTAAAAATCTTCTTCTCAGAAACCAATCAGCCAGGAAGGCTGAAACTTGTGTGGAAGCATCCTCAGGTAGGGTAAATTCAAACGTCTTCAAATCATGATCCCTGGGGGTAGGATGGGGTCACAACAGGGGGGGGGATCAAATTTTTAAATATATAGGAATATATAGAGAAAAATCTTTAAAAATCTTATTAGAAACCATTTGCTTAGAAAAGCTGTAACTTTAGTTGAAGCAACTTCAGTTAGTGTAGATTCAAATTCGTTAAAATCAAATCTTGAAGAGTCGGGTGGGGCCACATTGGGGATCCAATTGTACAAAGGAAAACATTTTAATTATTCACAAAAACTGAAATGTTATCACATATGGTTTTAGTAAACTTATATGCAAGCATTTTGACATATTGCTGATTCTTTAAAATAGTTTAGACTCTGGCACCTGGACGATTCTTGGGTCTCACACGGGTTTAGAGTTTGATGTAGGTTTATATCCCATATGAAACAATTGTTGAGAATTTTTTTGAGAATTGCAATGCTAAACATGTGATATGATTATAAAATCATCCTGTTAGAAAGGGACTTTATTATAAATATAAGAATATCCAGGGAGAAAATGGATTTTTATTTATACAGGATCGAAATGTATTATATCACAATGTCCAGATATTTTGTATTATGACTCAATTAAGCTGATTTTATCATGCCTATTGTTGCTCAGGTGAGCGATGTGGCCCATGGGCCTCTTGTCTTTTCTACATTTGACATCACCTAAGGATATCACCAAGTTTCAGTGAGAAAAGAGGTTATACCAAAGACATCCTTCATAACTAAGTAAGGAATACAAGAATTTAAGACCATGCCTATGGAACTCAGCACAGCTAGTGCAACTTTCCAGCGTTTTATGGAATTGGTCTTACAAGGGCTCAACTGGAGAACACGAATCATATACCTGGACGACATTGTTGTATATGGGAATTCACTTGAGCAACATCTTCACAGAGTTGATGAAGTCCTTGAAAAGAAAAAGAAATCAGGATTAAAGCTGAAGCCTGGAAAGTGTCATTTACTACAAGAGAGTGTGAATTTCTTAGGTCATCTAGTATCGAAAGATAGAGTACGGCCGAGTGCAGACTATGTCGCCAAAATTCTCCAATGGCCTTGTCCTTAAAATGTGACTGGAGGCAGGCAGTTTCTCGGAATGGCTAGCTACTATAGGCGCTTTATTAAAGACTTCTCATTGATAACAAACCCGCTAGTGAAACTGACAAAGAATCAGATTTTGTATGGGACACTCAGTGTGAGAACTCCTTTAAAACTTTAAAACAGATTTTGGCTAGTTCAGAGATTATGGCATATCCCAGAGATGATGAAGAATTCATTCTAGACACGGACGCAAGTGGAGAGGCCATAGGAGCCGTGCTTAGCCAAATCCAAGATAGAAGAGAAAGAGTTATTAGTTAGTGAAGCCGCACACTGAAAAAATCGGAAAGAAACTACTGTATAACAGACAAAGAGTTATTAGCAGTTCGTTACTTCGTTGAATACTACAAACAGTATTTGTTAGTGCGTACAGATCATCAACCACTGGTTTGGCTTTTCAAGCTCAAGGAACTACAGCGATGGCTCGAAATATTTTCTGCTTACAACTTTAAGATACAACTCAAGCCTGGTCAGAAGCATTGGAATGCCGATGCTCTGAGCAGATGTTCAACCTCTTCAAACTGTCAATGTGAAGACATAGACAATCTTGTAAACCTAAGGTGTGGACCCTGTAAAAATTGTTTACAAAGAATGACTGGAATGATGATGAATAAAGAAACTCGGCTTCCTACAAGAGCAGTGCGAACCAGGGCCAGCGATAAATCAAAGGAAGAAAATATTGATGGAACTAATGAGAAACACTTTAAGCGTGCCGAGAGAGCTGTTAGAAACAACAAAGCAGAATGGTCAGCTTTTAACAATGTTAAACACTGGGGGAAAGGAAGAGCACTATTGTACTAGAAGAAATAGCACAGAACACCAGAGAACAGAAGAGAGAAGAAGAAGAGAAAACTTATTCACCAGAACTACCACTCCACAAAGTCCCACGGTAAGATCCATAATAAAGTTAACTTAAATTATTATAGACTTTGTGTATTATGTTTAAGTATGTGACTTGATTATTATTGGTTATATTTTTGCGACAACTATGTTGTGTTTAGGTATACAGTGATGTGTGATCCTATTTCTTATAACATGTATAGTATATTGCATATGAATCGAGTGAATGTAGGATTATGTAGGTATGTGAATGTACATGTATGTCTATTAAGGATCTTGTCTCGGTCAGATTTAAACCTAAATATGTAATTTTATGTATTCTGATTACAAGTATTACCTTAAGCTTTGGTGAGGACACCAAAAATTTTAAGAGGGGGAAAATGTCATATTTGTGAAATAGTATATATAAGTAAAATCTTTATTATTTATGAATGTGTTGTAATTTTGATTTTAAACATAATTTTAACCATAATAATATATAGATTTTGTTGAGAGTTAAAGCATTTATGGGTGTAAAATAATGTAGTTTCTTGTATTTCATTGTTATATAGTGCATTGCCTTGTTATTTAGAATCGTATTTTAATAGTGCACACACATATGCTTTTGACATGTTTCCCTTATTTACTAATTGTATTTTATAGCAAAACTATTTTAATTTGTATTATTATTACTTACTGCATCAGATAAACATAATTCTTTGATTATATTTCAATCTTTCAGGTCTTTTATTCTTGTTGGCAAGCTCTATTTTAAATGCTTTTATGATTTTTCCAAGCCTGATTTTCGTTTCTATATACCGCCATTATAGTATTGGAATTTCGGTATATCACGCCCGATGTAAATTATTACTTTTGTGCACTATGTTTTATTGCCATATTGCTGTATAAAATTGTATTGTTGTTTGAATTTCTATAATTTTATTTGTCATACATTGTGTAAATTACTTAATTTAATTGTTGAATTATATTTGATACATTAGTCAATGTTATTGCCGGTGACTGCCGGTGATCCTGCCGTTGATCCCTAGGGGAGCGCGTGGGTTACCGGGGGACTCTGTTTAGGGGAGTTTGAATAATTTATTTATTATTTCATCGTGATAGTACGGGTTAATCTCGTTTACATGAAAATTATTAACTTATATAAGAAGTTTGTATTGGATTATTTTCGATACAGACGACATAGTTCATTTTATTTACGGTTAGACTAAGGGTTAATCTCTGAAGTCTTACCGACTAAATAAGTAGTAAACGTTAATAGTTCTTTGAAATTTTTATTATTCTAAATAACTGAATTATCGATATTTGATAATATTGTGACAGTAGGGATAATTCATACGTTTAGTCAGATTTATTATAGAAAATAATTGGCAATGTTTTGCGTAAATAGTTAAGTGAGATATACAAAAAATGTAGTCTGATAATTCTAGATTATTTCTCGATTTTTAGTAATATTCATTCGTACACTTACCGGGTGATTCTCGTTTAGTCCCCCCCCCCCCTTTTTTTAATGAATTAACGTACACGCGAAGGTTGTGCTATAGTCTTACTGTGTGATTTGGGTAACCCCCGAATATCAGGGAATTAATTGTAAGTGTACTTGTTTACATCGATCATATATACGTCTTATTTTATTGTTGAATAAATTTACGTAAACTTTAAATAAGTCTTATATTTAATTCCCCTCCGTAAAATATTTACACAAGTTTAAACACAGGTAAATCTTGTGTTCTATTAAAAGGGCCGATGAAATAAATTCACGGGTTATTCTCGTGTAGGATGACGTATAAATATTTGTGCAATAGCAAGCACTCAGGTCCGTTACATGTTCATGTAACGTGTACCATTGATATGGTTTTGAGAGAATGAGTTGATATGGAGTTCAAAATATATTAAAAACTAAAATTACTTATTAAATCATATTTTGGTATATTTCAATTATTATTTCAGCAATTGTCAACATTGTGTCAACTTTCTTCCATATCTATGTCACTATCTGTATATATGGGCTTTACCGGAATTTAAATCATTGGGAATCCTACCTAAAACTTCGATCAGTTATGCTATTGCAAACTTCAAGTGCGTTTAAAGTGTACGTTGTTAAATACACTCATCAGATTATATCTCTCATTTAAATTGGCAGGATGATTGTTAATTAGGGAAATCGAATTATTTGTAAGTCATGAGCTTACGGAGTCTTTCTTTTACTTAAAAAAAAAATCCCTAAACCTGCATTGAACGAATTATTCACTTTGAAAATGTTGTAAACATCTATTGAGTTCGTTTAAAAGCAAAGATTGTGTCGATTCCGTTTTTAAAACAATTTTTATGTTGAGTTCAAATTGAGCATAAATGACAATCTGTTACAACGAATGTAATTCTCATGTAAGTACACCCCTGTGCAATATATTTAAACTATTTTTGTATAACGATGTTTTTACCTATTAAGATGACTACGTTTGCAATTGTTTGCATTATTTGATTTCAAATTCATGTAATGAATTTTATCATTTTTTAAAAAGAAAATGTCCTGATAATTTGTAAGCCTTTACAAAAATATCAATGTCTGTTTAACAAAATTAAATTAACAAAATTCCAATAGAATTACATAATTGGGTGTTTGGAAAAAGTAGGACCTGAATCTGCAGGCCCCTTATGGTGATAAGAATGTTAGTCCTGTCTGTTTGACATCGCTTATCAATCCTTATACGTAGGAAAAGTAGAACCACAGTCAATTTATGCGCTACTGTAACTTTTTGACCCTGCTTTGCTGTTATGTAGAAATAACGATTTTATAAAAATTATATAATGGAAGCATTTCCAAATGTAATATTTTGTGTAAATATAAAACGATAATTAAAAAATCTTTCACATTTCACATTAATCACTTTATTCTAAAAAATCAACATTTGTTTACAATAAACCGTAGGAGCCTTACAGCATCTGGGAGCACAATAAGCAAAGGAAACAACGCGATTATTCCGACCCCTAGGGAGCCGAGAGCTACGGCGGAAGGTCTGTTGTCAGCAATGCAAATCCTAGAGTTCCTGTAGGACGACAACCCCTTCCTGTCAATTATAAGTCTTTCGTGTGGTGCCAGCGTCGCTGTTGGGATGGTTCCGTTTTCACTACAAGCGCAGAGACAAAGCGCCTGTCCCGTCCCTTTCTGTATGATGGTTGTGGTTTTTGCTGTTTGCAGGGTTGTATCTTGGTACGTTAAAACTGTAGATGGCATGGTTGTTTCTGTTGTTGTGTCTGTCGTTATAAGAACAATTTGAAAAAAAAAATATTTGAAATAAAATACTATTTTTTAAGATTATTTTGTTCAAATTTACACGTTTGACTTTACTAGCTAAATTGTCCTCCAAAACAATGTCATACATATTTCTCTAGGGGAAATATATTTGGTAATACTTATCTAAATCATGCACGGCAAATAAAAATCATTAATGATATACCCCAGTAGCGTGATTCAAATTCTCATGTCGGAAGCTATTTTCAGGAAATCACACTTCGAAGAAATAAATTAAAAACTATGCTAATGAAACATAAATTAAAAGAAACAGCCTGTAAATCTCTTTAATAAATGAATCCATTTGACATTTTTTCTAAAATAATGGCACATTTCGATGAAAAAAATTTAAAAGCTTTGCTAAATAAATGAAACATAAATTAAAGGAAATAACCTGTAGAATTCTTAGAGTAAAATCCATCTTTGACATTTTTTCCAATATAACTAATATACACTTTTTCTTCTTTTTTCTGTTAAAATAAAGATCGTTTTTGTAAAACATTACATATTTGACTTTACTAGCCGATATATTCGAAATAACTTGTTTTTAAATCATGCACGGAAAACAGAGAGGATTAATTATTTGCCCGATCATGCATGGTTTAAATTTCCGCATCGGAAGCTTAATAATAAGAACTTTCCTTTATAATCCGGCATGTCATATCGTCTTTCACAAAAGAATCATGTTACTCAAGAATCTTGCATGCAAATAGATCATTGTGTCCAATCGTTTCTGAACATTAATTTAAGAATATTCAATAAAAGTAATAATCTGGAAAAATATTTAGAGTAATGTTTGAAACGTACCACAGTTGTCTTTAGTGTAGAAAGAGCAGCCAGAACAGGTTGTTGTTGTAATTGGAACAGAAGAGCTCGAGAAATAACAACTCCCCGACAACCTCCCGAAACCTTTACACGACGGATTCGATGAACATTCCGCTTTGCAAAATTCAAGCGTTCCAGGGCTACTGTACAGCAAATTAGAACTTGACCCCTTTCGAAAACTTCCATGATCAATATATGTGCAAGCTAAAATAAAACAAATTAACATGAAATTGTACACACTCAACCAAATATAAATAATTTATACTTTAGATAAACACAGTTTGTAGGTACAGTATACGTATCAAACATCTTCTTACAAAAAAATATTCTGTTTTGTACAATGAAAAAACAATATCATTTATAAAACAATTTATAAATACTTCGTGGGTGGATGAGAGGTTGCCATATCTAAATGCACAGAAAGAGAGCATTCGAATGGGGCTTATTCTTTATTCGAAAAATCAGGAGAAGCCGTGCTTCTCCAATTTAAGTAGTAGTATTACAAGTAACAAAAACTTAAATAGAAACCAATGAAATTTGGTTTTCGGCAAAATTATAAACACACAAAACACACGTGTTGGATAGACACAAGTGTAACTATAACTTAAAGGGGCATGATCACGATTTTGGTCAAAGTTTTTTCTTCTATTTTTATTGTTTACAAGGCTTTAGAAATGCATTTCTAATGATCAACCAAAATTTGAGTCAGTCGTAGAGCTATAAGCAAGATTCAGAGCTCAGAAGTCTTTGTCATGTACACAAGGATTGTGCCCTGTTTTTGTTTACATTGGTTCTATATATAGGTCTAAAACTGGAATTTTCATTTCAACATTCAAAATGTAAAAAAAACGAGACGTAAGCTCTGTATCTCGCTTATAACTCGACGACTGACACGCAAATTTTGGTTGACTTTAGAAATGTCTTACTAAAGCATTGTAAACATTAAAACTGAGTAAATAATTTTTGACCAATTCGTGACCATGCCCCTTTGAATAATTACAAGAGGCCAATAGGCCTTAACGGCCACCTGAGTAGCATATAACCCATACACAAACTTGTCGAGGAGTCTCATATATGCATTTAATTAGGTTTTATTCTGGAGTAGAAAAATTATAAATTTGTAATGACGACCACCTCCCTGCCTGAAATCTTTCAAAAAGAACTATGAAACCTATAATTTTGCGAAAACTTAAAGATCTGGTCTACAAAATCATGAATTCAGTTTTCCTTTCAGGTGTGTGGGAGTAAAGAAAATAATTTTTAAACATTATATGCATTAACACCTATACATCCATTTTGGTCCTGCCCTAGAGTCAAAACCTATACTCCTGGGGACATGAAATTTAAAATTTTAGTACAGGACTTCCTGGTAAATATAATTATGAAGTCAGTTTTTCATACAGATGTGTGAGAATAGAGAAGAAGATTTTTAAACATTATATGCATTAACACTATATTGCCATATTGCCCCCCCCCCCTCCCCGAATGTCCTGAACCCCTGACCCAGGGGCCATGAATTTCACAAATTTGGTAGAGGGCTTCATGGACAGTATATCCAGGCATTTAGTTTTTAACAAATATATATGGGAGTAGAGAAGAAGATTTTCTAAGATTTAATACATTTTTACTATATGGCCATATTGGCCCCACCCTAGAGCCAGACCCCCTGACCCAGGGGCCATGAATTTCACAATTTTGGTAGAGGGCTTCATGGACATCATAATCATGCATTTAGTTTTTAACAAATATATATTGGAGTAGAGAAGATGTTCTAAGATTTAATACATTTTAACTATATGGCAATATTGGCCCCACCCTAGAGCCTGAACCCCTGACACAGGGGTCATGAATTTCACAATTTTGGTAGGGGTTCATGGACATCATAATCATGCATTTAGTTTTTAACAAATATATATGGGAGTAGAGAAGAAGATTTTCTAAGATTTAATACATTTTTACTATATGGCCATATTGGCCCCACCCTAGAGCCAGAACCCCTGACCCAGGGGCCATGAATTTCACAATTTTGGTAGAGGGCTTCATGGACATTATAACCATGCAACCAATTTTTTCCTCACATGTGTGGGAGTAGAGAAGAAGATTTTTGAAAATTTGGCTTTTTTTGCATATTTGGCCCCACCTGTAGAGCCATGAATTTCACAATTTAGATTCCTCTTATCATAGAGATGCCTCACACTAAAAATGGTAACAATTAGCATTGTAGTTTTTAAGAAGAAGTTAAAAATGTAAAACTGTTAACGCACGACGCGCAACGCACGACGACGGACGAAAACAGATAGCAATAGGTCACCTGAGTTTACTCAGGTGACCTAAAAATACATATATAAAGAACTGTTAATAAAACATGAAACACCGTTGTCACGTTTGAAGCTAAATGTACCAGTATTATATATAGTTCTGTGTATAAAAATGAAGCATTATGTCTGTAACTAGATGTAATAATATGAAGTACTGTAAATAGAACATGAAACATTTACATGCTTTGTATTTTGCTATTGATAATCATTTTTCGCTTATTTGAAAAAATGACAGGGTTTAAAAAGAACGCTCTTGAATCTGATGGCGAATAAACAGAAACACAAATTGATGAGTTATTGTGTACACTCTTAACAGTATTAAAATATTGTATAAGTATGGAGGGTGGGTTGTTAAGATAACCCGAACAAAAATATCCATTGTATTATCAATGCGAGAATAATCCATGGATGAAAAATGTATGGGCTAAGGTAGGGGATTATTAATGAAAAAGAAAGAGGATTCTTAATGCTAGATGAAATGCAATATAGAAAATTCCAATATTCGTGTTTAGCTCTCCGTAAGCAGAACCAAGATATGGGATACATTTAAAAAGTAAAAATGCAATATCAATAGAGCAGTTCCCCCTGCAACAGAGCACAAATACGAGTAGCAGTTCTGGTTCTTTGCTTATCCTTACACCATACACTCATTTTGCCCTACAATCCATGTTTAGATTGAAGAGCTCTTAAGAATTCAGCATTGTCAATGTAACTATTAATTATTATGTCCAATATTTTTTTAAGCATCATTTGCCATTTTTTAAAGTATTGTATGCTACAAAGACAGTAAACTCCATCCAATTTAAAAAGAAAACAAATACTAGCAATTATGACATTCAATAGTGACTTGGACATGGATGACGTTGACATTTGACATAGAAACAATTTACACAAATGCACTGAGTGGGTGAAAAAAAAGCCAGATTGGCTAACTAAAGGTGAAAGAATATTTGGTTCGGACCTCCTTAAGTTTTAACCTTAAGGAGGCCGATTTGGGGTTTTTTGCGTTAAAACTACAATTATTATAGCACAACTGCTATTTTTTAACCATATGTTATATATACCAATTCTAATATATATATGCGAAGTTTCTTGAAAATCGTTTAGGGACCCTCTCAAAATACAGGTACATTTACTAGAGGAATATATGGGAAATAGTCATTTTCCGCACTTCGAAGCTGATTAAAAAATACTAAAATTATAGCGATTTTCCTTAAATTGTAATGTGTGATTAGTAATATCATTTTGTACCTTATATGTAAAAAATACTAAATTCTACCATCTGGTTTTCAATAGGGGTCATCTCAAAATATCAAAATGCACCAATTTTTGCTATATATATATTTGCTATATATTTGGATTATTACAAATAAAGATTGGTACAATGGATTTATTTAAAATCTAAGAAAAATATCCCTAACCTAATTCTGTTTGTGAAATTTCATAGGCGTTCTCTTTTTTTTTCTTTTATGCTATTTCTTATAACGTACTCCTACAAAGCTTCATATGATCATAACGTCATAAAAGTACAATGGCAACGCTTACCTACCGAACACCCGAAAAATCGTTTAAAAAGTAAACTTTTCCCTAAAAAATATAAATCTTTTTCATATTCATTTCTTATATGATGTCGAAATAAATTCTTAAAAGGTATAAATACACAGTATTTTACTAGATTGCGCAAAAACATGCGCAATGAAAACTAAAGTCGGCCACCTTAAATATGAGTTCAAGGTCAATAAAGCTATCCTGGCAAGTTATATTGGACAACACTCTGATCATTATAGGATGTTCAAAAAGCGTGGTCTTTCTTATTTCCCGAACTGATCTTTCATGGGGCTAAATAATCTGCATCTCAAAATCTATCATAACGAATAGCAATGGAAGAACATTTAAACGTTATTTCTTTTAATAATCCTTACCCTTTGCTAAAACAAGCTGAATGTGTATATAAACATTATACATATGACACTAGTCATATTTATTATGACAAAATCATATTTTATATTTAAAAAAAAATAACCAGATGACGAACACGTAACATCGGACTCAATGTAATCTAGGTTTTATTCAGTATGATAGAGAATTATACATGTACGTCTATTCACATTTCAATTAAATTAAGTTTTGATATAAAAACCTGGTAAAATTTAATAACACGATGGTAGCCTCAATTGAATACGAGACGCCTAAAGATGAAATAATGTTGAATATCATGAAATGCACATATGAATACCACATTTGAAACTTGCTAAACATATACCAGTTGTATGTAAGTAATAGATAAATTGTAACAATATGAATAAGTGCATTTAAAACTCCTTTTAACAAACACTTTCTTACCTTCATAAATCCGAAATGATATAAATATCCAGATTCCATAATGATGGTGCATCTGTGAAAATTAAAAAAATATATACTTTAAGATTTTTTAAAATATAGTAAATTGTACCGAAAATAATGTGAAAAATATTAAATCATTAATAACAGAATTATTCATTTCATTTTCAATTAAAAAAAAAGATTATATATATATATATATATATATAATTTTAATGAAATGTGTATGAAAAAAAGAATACCTTGTATTTCAACCATGCGACAACAGTGCGAAAACTGTTTTCAGGTAAAGCTAGTTATAGCTGCAAATCGATTGCTAATCCATTCATTTCTTAAGCCTTTGAGGTTACGTCAAAACAACTTTGTATTTTCAATAACTTACTATGTACATTTTGAAATTTCACAAACCACAAGAAACTGACCCTTACTTTGTTTTGTACAAACACAAGTTAAATTTTAAGTTCAAGTTAAAAGAGAACGTAGATACATCTTCGATAAAACAATCGTGCTCTTACATTGTATTTTTATAAGTTTATTAAGGCAACTACTAACCTGTCATTTTCCAAAGAATAGAATGCAAATTCAATAAATGACAACCACCGAACACATCCACTTTATTATGATATTGTATACAATGCTTTAATTTTTACATTGCCAAGCAATACAGTATCTGTATTAAAATTTTGGTATGAGTCCATTGCTGTCTACACCATTCATTTGATTCCATGTACTAGCATTTACTGTGTATTAATACGCTGTAAATAATGCCATATGTATAAGATATTAAAATCTTACCTTAAAAAAATGTCAAAGATGCTAGAAGAAAATATATACCTGATTAATGATATATAATCATACAAGAAGCAAATTAACAGATACGTTAAAATAAAGGCTGCAAATAATTTGTTTTACCAAAAGAAAGTGATGTTTAAAATAAGTGGACTTAATAGGTTTACGAATGAAATCTAAAGCCATTCGGGTAAAAGCATTTCATGGAAAATCCTCTCATAGATATCCTAGACAAAATAGTGTTGGCCAACTCTCTCTTTCTCTCTCTCTCTCATGACAAAAGATTAAAAACAACCCGCTTAATTAATATAATGTAATATCGAGAAATCCAAGACAACATGCTCATTTTTGAAAATTAAATGGCATCTATATTCTTGTATTGGGCGTCTAATTGTATTGTTCATTGTAAATTAAGATACTTAAAATACGTTATTCTGTTAGATTTCTGGTATTGAACTAATTATTTGCCCCTTCAACAATCTTTCCTTCTCCTAGTATTTATTTGCTTAGCGGTTATTAATAACTTGTTATACACTTAATATATTTACATCTTACAGGCATTTTCTTCTCTTTTTCTTAAAAAAACAATCGATTGTGATTTATATCGAGATTAAGGAAACTAAAATCAACCTGATCAAGTTATAATTAATATATTTAATTTAAATATTTTCAAGAAAGGAAGTGATGCAAGCAACAAGCAAAAGATCGACCGAAACAAAATTTGTTTCTTTAAACAAAATAGAGAATTGATAAAGGACTTTCACATTTATCTATAGGCATTTGTGGTAAGGCCAAAAGAACAATAGATGTTTTTGAAACACTTATGCCCCCCTCCCTTGGAAACATCCATGAAGAAAATGAACGGAAACTGCAAATAATTGGAATTTTTCTAAGTCCAAGGGGCATAACTCTGTCGAAAATTGCTCGATTGTAACCAAAACGGAACTTGGCCTTGACATTATTATGATAAATCTGTATATCAAATTTCATTTCAATATGTGCAACCTCCTCAAAGAAAATGAACGGAAACTGCAAATAAGTGGAATTTTTCTAAGTCCGAGAGGCATAACTCTGTCAAAAATTGCACGATCGTACCCAAAATCAAACCTGACCTAGATATTATCATAATAAATCTGTACAGTAAATTTCATTTCAATATATCCAACCTCTGCGAAGAAAATGAACGGAAACTGCAAATAAGTAGAATATTACTAAGTCCAAGGGGCATAACTCTGACGAAAATTGCTCGATCATATCCAAAATCGAACTTGACCTAGATATTATCATAATAAATCTGTATATTAAATTTCATCTCAATACGTGCAACCTCTGCGAAGAAAATGAACGGAAACCATTGGTGGACCGACCGACAGAAAGACAGACAGACGGACAGCAGCAAAGCAATATGCCCTCCCTTCTTCGAAGGGGTGCATAAAAATACAAATGTTCAAGACAAGAAGTTATACAAGGAGGTATGTTATGACCTTGACTCCAACCTAGAAACTACGCTCAATGTCAGATCAGAACACCTCTGTATCTAAAAGTACAATAAAACTTCAGTATTGACAATGGAGAGTGACTTTATATATAATTGAATTAACGAGGTGAACTTCAATTAGGTACACTGAATAATTTATGAGTCGAGTCTATATTTGACCATTTTAAAGAATGAAACCTGGATCGAAGAATCAATTCATTTGGCTCAAAGGAAATGATTAAAGTTCACAGACTTTACAAATGTGAATGTTTGTCGTTAATTAAGTAGAAATTAATACTACAATGTAAATGTGTTTCTCGTGTAACACGAATTTGTGCTTTAAATTGAAAATGCTTTTGTTATAAACTATACTTTATTATACTAAACTGACTAAGTTTGCAGTCGATTGTATAATTAAATTCAAATTAACGAAAATGATATTGTTAATTCCAGTTTTAATCTTAATATCCGGATAATTTGTTAGTATGTGTAATATATTAATGTACTGAACTAAAAGTCAATTTTATTACATTACATGTCTGTTTGGAATAACTGAAATCTATCAGAAAACGGAAGGTCAGGGGCATTATGATTCTTTTATCAGTATTAAGTCATAACTTCCAAACCGTGAGCTCTTAAGTTTAGCACATGTTGATGTATACATGTACCTGTTCAAGTACTTTAACCTTTCAAATATACTCAAATCTAAGACCTTAAATTACCTGATCGAGATAGCAAAAAAACTTAACCTCTTTTCATAGAACCTGGAATATCATTTTGAGGTTTTCGATAAGACAGTTAGTAGTGGTTTGACTTAACTAAATATAAACAGTTACTGTATCTTTGCATAAAAATTACAACAATGGTGACTTATAAGGACCGCTATAAATACAAATAAACAATTAGTATCGTTTTCATAACATTTTAACTTGGTATTTTCTATTCAGCACTTAATATGTAAACAAAGACATGGCGTGGCCTTTCTTATGGTATTCCGTTGGGGCCACTCGCACTTTTGCCTTTAGGGCGAACATGCAAGAATGCGAAGGCGAAAGAGCGATAGTGCGAAGATGAGACAGCGACATCGAAGATGCGAAGGAGCGACACTACTATCGCCTACGCTTAGCAACTTCACCCTCTTGCCTTCGCAAACTCGCACTTTCGCCTTCGCCTTTTTATGTGTGTGGAAAACTCTATCGTTCAAAGATAATTTTAGCTATACGAATGGCATTTGCGGCAGATCACAAAAATCAAAAATAGAAATAAATGAAATTTGAAAATTTTTACACAAATTTTGATCATGTCCTGTTAAGCAGGGCACTTCCACAATGATGCACAATCTCAATGATTTTCAGATTTTGCTATTTCTTTTGTTCGTTGTTTAAGTGTTAAAAATTACCCGAATGTATCTGCTCTTAAGACAACAATATAAATTAAATAAATAAATTAATTAAAATGGATCCAACTTACAAAATTGAAAGTTGACAAAGGCAACATTACAGAAAATCAATAATACATGGTGACTAGAATGTAATATTGTATGACGGACATTTGAAAAAATGATTTAGGCCTATAAGGATAGTTCTTTAATTGATGAAACATATGTACATATAGTCAAAATATATTTAATTTAACGGTATACATTATCATGAAGAGATGTAGAAAGATACATCGTGATACTTTTTCATTATATGATGATACTATAACATTATACATATATGCTGATACTTTTATATTATATGCTGATACTCTAACATCATACGTTGATACATGTAAGTATCAACATGTAAATTCGAAGTATTATCACATAATGAAGAAGTATAATAACATGAATATCATCCACATAAGGCAGTTGAGGCGTTTGATAATCATAGCACTAGTACTGTAGTAGTATTGTAGCTTACTCTAAATTTCATTGAGTTTTTCCATCCTTAGAAAAGCAGCCATGTTCGCTTTCGGGGTAAAACAGTATATAAATAGTGCCTGTTTGGGAGAGCAACAGTTGAAATTGACACCCCGAGAAAACCATTGTCAACCGACGCGAAGCGGAGGTTGACAATGGTTTTTGAGGGGTGTCAATTCCAACTGTTGCCCTCCCAAACAGGCACTATTTATTTTACTATACTGAATGTCTTAATTTTAAAGAAAACTTTGCTGCTTTTAATTTTTTGACGTGAATTCTACGGCGAACCGTACGCGCATAATTTACGCGCATGTAACAATTACTGTTGTTACCCGTTGCCAAGTGTGTTGCTAACGCTGAGGGTAATAGAACGGATTATAAACTGCGCCTAAACCAATCAGATTTCAGTATTTAACATGAAAGTATAATAATATAAAAATGTTCACTGCCGTTCTCTTTAACAATAATTAATCTTCACGCCCATGTACGTATTTTACGATTGCCTTCGTTTACTATTTCTAATTGAACAAAATGCTCGCAGACCCAAACATAATTTTTGATTTTTACCAAGATCTCGTTGCACAGATTGCTTTCATTAATTCATTAAATAAATGAAGTAATTGGCAAAATTATCCGCCTGTCATATGTAGCTCCTTCAAGATCAAGGTTTACATTATAAGGCGTACGTGACGGACATTCTAACCGGGTTATCTGGTGCTCTTTGATCGAAGGTTGTGCTGAGCTATAAAAACATGTCCTTTAACAGGTTCCCAACAATTTCATTTTTAATGTTGAACTCTCTTTTGCAAGTATAAGTGTTGCAACTTCATGAACGGTATGTAGTTGGTGATCCCACTGAATTGTTTTTCTCTTTATCAACATTTCATTACTTAAAAAACGATACCTGCTTTTTTCCTCTGATGTGATTTGGCTGATTTTTTGCAATTTCCAAAACTTTTTTTTCCCCAAAATATGTAAGTTTGTTGAGGCATGTAATTTAAAATATTCATACATTAAAATCAGTCTTACTTAGTGTTTATCATGTCGGCACATATTTCTGGTCTTCAAGCAATATTAGAATTCATTTTGCTGTTAATTTTCGCTATTTTATAGCAAATTCAGGTATTTATCTACTCAATCAATATGAACTGCAATTTTCACGTCGGAAAGTATATTAATTGTGATATTGTAATTTTCTACTAAAATCTGTCTGTCAATTTTTGGTGGGAAAGAGCTATTTAGAGGTCCTCATGGAAGCAAAATTTCATTATCGTCGTGCTGTACAAAAATTGATGTTCTATATATATTCCTTAGAAAAGATATCTTTTTTCTGATAAAATTTGATAACTTCTTTCATAAAGGCTTAAGTTACCTGCAGAATTATCATAATAGAAGGTTTTCGCAGGAAAATAAAATTATTTTTAAAAAAATCCAGCTGTAAAAATATTGCTCTAATTTTTTTGGTTTTCTTCCTTTAACGATCTCCGATCCTCAGCAATGTTCGATAACTCTAAATTATCCGGAATTTTTTATTCGTACAATAAATCTGCCTTTTATATAGACACATTTAATCAGTCATAAAGTGTTAATATTACGCTAAGCCATTCAACGAACTGCTTGGCTCAGTGGCTCCACGGAGTCTATTTATAGGTAAAGAGGTTCGAGCCACCAATGCAACGGTACAAACTTTTTTTTCTAATTTGATCTCAATTTATATACGTTATTTATTCCATTATATTCATCGTGGCCAGAATTGCAATAACTTCGTAAAATGCATGGATACCATCAACAAATTTCTTTTTTATTTTATTTCATATATAAAGATTGAAGTATAAATAACATTTTTATGATGAAAAAAATACTTCGAGGCTGAGGATCGGAGAACTTTAATCAGAAGAAAACGCCACGATATCCTAACTTAGACATCTCTCACTACAAATTCGTAAAATGGATTTTTCTTAAAACCATTAGTTGTCTGTGTATTGGTACATCATAATGATTCATGTAAAAGGTGATTTTGAAGTTAAAGCTGAACACCGCTCGTAAATAGGCACCATCACACAGGTACCTGGAATATAAACCCTTCGATTTCGTTACACCCGATTGCACACCTGAAACTCGTGGCCGACATGTAGTATTCCTTTCGTTGTCTTTGGATTTTATGCATTTATTTCTTATTCTATGTGCATATTCTGATTGTAAATAATGCATTGACCAATTTATTTGATGTTAGTATTCGCCTGGCTTGAAAAAAGTGCGTAAAATTTGAAAATTTCATCGCGACCGAGTAACACGGCGAGGCAAGATGTACGTCCACAGGTGAGACCTCTACAGCGAAGTACTTTGAACTGTTTAGAGGTATGTCCCTTATATAAGGGTTGTAGGGACAGCAGGGATGAAAGAGAAATATGGCGGACAGTGCCTATTTACGAGCGGTGTTCAGCTTTAATGAAATGTAAAAGAATCGCAATGAAATCTTTATGATCTTTATGATCTACATATAACTGGTTCAAAATTCGGTTAATGTTTTAAAAAAGTAAAGTTTGACCCCGTAAGAAAATGACTGAAACACTTTTCTAAGTCGTTTCTTTATAAAACTAATCTTTTACTTGTATTAAAACTTGTAGAAAAATTAATGTTGGATTATTGTAAATCTGTACTATCTATTGAAATAATTTAATTACTGTATTATGATAGATGAATAATTCATCTGTTTTACAAATATATTTGCAGCAAATCATAGTGTTCCTTATTTCTTTTTGGGTTGTCCAAAAATAGTCCTGCCTGTTCTTTCCGCCCTCAGAATTATAAAACATACAATTTTCATATTATGGCAGTTTTCGGTGATTTCAATCTGAAAACAGGTCACTTTAAAACATTAGAACATAGTGTCCTAATATTGACAATCTTTACATGTTATGTAATATTTGTTGACTGATCAATTTGCAGTCATCATTGGACAAACAATGGAACCCGGATCAAATTTTTACATGAATTTTAATGATTTTGAACTGTTAATAAACCCATAACTAAGTGATCAGAGCAAGTCGCAGGGTGTTTGACAATGACCAATGCAAAGGCTAATGCGTTTATGTGGATATTTATAAGGACCTTGGCATACATTTATATAGTTCACGGTAAGTCTAAGATATTTATGAAATTAAAACTATATAGTGTGCATTAAAACAAAAGTAAAAAAAAAAGTTTATTTTTTTTTCTAATCACTATTTGATGATAACTAGATTGTTGGGGCTATCTTGAAAAAGAATTATTTTGTGAGAACAATTTCAATCATAATCGTTTATGTTCAAATTACACAAGTTTAATATATTTATATAGATAATTTGGTGGAAAATATAAATTAAAAATCTTTTTTATATATTTTTTTTTATATATTGTTCCATTATCAAATATGATGTCTATATATTTTTAATATGTTTCAATAGACCTTTTCATTTTTGTATTCTTTTTAATATTGCTTTTCCCATGTAAACACTTTCTTCTAACGGTGCATTAGGGATTTCGCCGTGTGATGAACCTTTCGCACCCAGCAAACTTCACGTGTTTCCAGATGAAACAACAGCCTGTTTTTGGTTATCATCTACTGCAAAGAATTTCACAGAACACCAAGCCAGCTGTCGGGCACTCAGTGGGTATCTAGCTTACATTCCTGATGGGGACATTTTCTCTACAGTCCGATATCTGTTAGATATATATGGGTATGAACAGGTTACTATTTGAGGTTTATGTTATGTATCGGTCTATATGTAGTTCGAGACATTGTTACTTTTAAAACCGAAAGAAAACACACATAACTTTACTGAACCAAGAGATCCTGAGATCTGGTCCTTTACTGGAAATCACCTTCTGTTTGGTTGAATTTTGCTCAGATCTTTTGAATTGTTTTGGGTTGCCGATAAAAAAGACGTGGCACTTATAGCAGTAGAAATTAATTTTAAAGTAACATTTTATACAAATTGCCAAATATTTAGAACAATGTCGAGGACGAAATCCACAGTAAACTAAAACTGAGTACAGTTGCAAAAAACAATCTAGATACCAACATTCCAACGGCTCTTACCTGTACGTCCACCACGGTCATTCTGTCCATTTTAAAGGAGCATGGTCACGATTTTGATCAAAATTTATTTTGTCCGTTTTTAGGTCACCTGAGTGACCTAAAAATTGCAATTGCAATTGTTTTTCGTCCGTCGTCGTGCGTCGTGTGTTAACAATTGAACATTTTTAACTTCTTAAAAACTACATGGCCAATCTCTTTCAAATTTAGCATGATGCATCTTTGGAGTAAGGTAAACATAATTGTAAATTCCATGTCTCTTGCCCCATAGGGGCCCTAGAGGCAGGGGAAAATGATCAAAAATTGACTATTTTTCAATAATCTATTTACTCCTACACATCTGTAAGACAAGAGGCCAATAGGCCTTAACGGTCACCTGAGTACCATTGCCCATACACAAACTTGTCGAGGAGTCTCATATATGCATTTATTCAAGTTTTATTCTGGAGTAGAAAAATTATAATATTGTAATGACGATCACCTTCATGCCTGAAATCTTTAAAAAAGGACTATGAAACCTATAATTTTAGCGAAAAACTTACACAGATCATTATAGAGTGCATGACCTGATATTGAAAAGGTACAAGGCTCTGATAGAAAATAATTTTCCCACATTTGTTAACTTTCAAGATAGGTTTTATGTGTATATGTTTTCATAGATAAACTAAAACAAGGTGGCTAGTAGACATGTTTTATTTAAAACAACCTCTTATCCCCCATTCACAGGGGCAGACAGAAGCTCTCCCTGTGGGCATTTGAACGAAACAAAAAAAAACAGCTTTAAAAATATTCCTGACTTCATTGGTTACTCACTTCTGTTTCTATTTTGAACATTCAACCCATAGGAGATTCAAGCCACCATCTGGTATATATACCAAAATTATTTTACTTGGACTGTTTATCAGTGATTTTGGTTAGCCAATTATTACTTTACTATTAATGAGTCTATTTGTTTAATCAAAGAGTTCAAAGACTGTTTTTGTTTCAAATAAAAAAATACTTGCATAGTTGTTTGATCATACAACTTATTAATAACATTATATTTAATGATTAATAACTCTATTATGAAGAAGCAAGGGAAGATAACTCCATTATGAAGAAGCAAGGGAAGATAATTCAATTAACTTTTACAATATCTGAACTTTGATAGACAGATTCATTCTCTCTCTTTTCTAAATATCTGAATTAACCCATTTATTTCATTGAAATTCCTGAGCAGAATAAAATAATAAGACAAATATACACCCCCCTTCCCAGCCATAACCTTGCCTTACATGTAGGTGACATGAAATATTATTAAAGATGACAACTTAATGTTTTTTTCTTCTAAATATGCAGTCAGTTTTTATTCGGTGTCAGTAGACCTTTATTAAACATTCTATATACATTAACACTAAATGACCATTTTGGCCACACCCTGCATTAAGAATCCCTACCCTATACACTATATGAGTGTTTTGGCCCTGCCCTAGATTCAAATCCCTACATTGAGAGACTTATAAAATTTTAAATTTTGATAGATGGCTTTAATTTCTTTCTTTGTATGCAGTCAGTTTTTATTCAGTATCATCAAAAGTATAAAAGAAGACAATTTTTTAAAACATTAATTGCATTAACACTATATGACCATTTTGGCCCCGCCCTAGAGTCAGAACCCCTACCTCGGGGGACATGAAATTTAAAATTTTGGTAGAGGGCTTCCTGGTCTACAAAATTATGAATTCAGTTTTCCCTAAAGGGGTGTGGGAGTAGAGAAGATAATTTTTAAACATTATATGCATTAACACTATACATCCATTTTAGCCCCGCCCTATAGTCAAAACCCATACTCCAGGGGACATAAAAATTTACAATTTAAGTAGAGGACTTCCTTGTTTACATAATTATTAGATCAGTTTTTCTTACAGATGTGTGAGAGTAGAGAAGAAGATTTTTAAACATTATATGCATTAACACTATATTGCCATAATGCCATTCACCCCCCTCCCCTACAGCCTGACCCAGGGGCCATGAATTTCACAATTTCGGTAGAGGAGTTTGTGGACATCATAACCATGCATTCAGTTTTTTTCCCACATGTGTGGGAGTAAAGAAGAAAATGTTCTGAGATTTAATACATTGTTACTATATGGCCATATTGGCCCCACCCTAGAGCCTGAAACCCTGACCCAGGGGCCATGAATTTCACAATTTTGGTAGAGGGCTTCATGGACATCATAACCATGCATTCAGTTTTTTCCTCACATGTGTGGGAGTAGAGAAGAAGATTTTCGAAAATTTGGCTTTTTGGCATATTTGGCCACACCCATGGCGCCCGGGGGGTGGTAGAGCCATGAATTTCACAATTTAGATTCTTCTTACCATAGAGATGCTTCACACCAAAAATGGTAACAATTAGCCTTGTAGTTTTCAAGAAGAAGTTAAAAATGTGAAATTGTTAACGCACGACGCACGACGACGGACGAAGACCAATTGCAATAGGTCACCTGACCTAAAAAAAAACCTCAATTAATAATAATGTAGAGCAGGAAGCCTTCTACCGAAATTATAAATGTCATATCCCCCGAGGTAGGAGTTCTGACTCTAGAGCGGGGCCAAAATGGTCATATAGTGTTAATGCATTAAATGTTTAAAAATCGTCTTCTGTACTCTTACTGGCACTGAATAAAAACTGACTGCATATTTGGAAAGACTATAAAGCCCTCTACCAAGATTTTAAATTTCATGTCCCTCGGGGTAGGGGTTCCAACTCTAGGGCGGTGCCAAATTGGTCATGTAGTGTTTATATATACAATGTTTAAAAATCTTCTTCTTTACCTCAACTGAATCTGAATTGAAACTGACTGCATATTTAGATAGAATATAAAGCCCTCTATCAAAATTGTAAATTTTATGACCCCCAGGGTAGGGGTTTTTACTGCAGGGTGTGGCCAAAATGGTCAAATAGTGTTAATGTATATAATGTTTTAAAAAATTCTTTACGTCTACTTACACAGAACAGAAACTGACTGCATATTTAGAAAGACCATTAAGCTGCCATCTTTAATTAAATTTAATGACACCTAAGCAGGGGTTATGGCTTGGGGTGTGTATATTAGCTAAAAATCTTATTGTTTTATATTTTATATATACATATTTAGAAAAGAGAAAGAATGAAACTTTCCATCAAAGTTAAGATATTGTGAAAGCCTTTTGGCAAGAGTGCTTTTGGGGGTGGGTGGGTGTTGTAGCAGTTAATGGAGTTATCTTCCCTTGCTTGTTAATATTTAATAATTAATCATTGTAAATAATGTAATTAAGAAATTGAATGATTAAAAGAGCTATACAAGTATTGTTATTATATAAAACAAAACAACTAAAAAAGTTTAATATCAAAAAGTTTTTGAAGTTTCTAAATAAACAAATAGACTTGTTAATAGTAAAGTAATAATTAGGTTGCCAAAAACACTGATACTGATGTGTGGTACATGGGTGACCGGTACATGTACAATGATTTTTGATAGATGCTAAATGGTGTCACATTTTCAAAGATTGAATATTGAAAAGCTGGATCATGAGAAGTGAGAAAAGAAGGCAGTTTGCCCATTTTTTGTTAAAATGCCCTAGGGGGAGATTTTCTGTTTGGCCCCTGGGATGGGGGTGGATGGGGGCTGTTTTAACTAAAACATGTAATATACTAGCCATTTTTAGTTTATCTATGAAAACAAATATACATAATATCTATCTTGAAAGTTAACAAATAGGGGAAAATTAATTCCTATCAGAGTCTTGCACCTTTTCAATATCAGGTCATGCACTCTATTATGATCTTAAAGTTTTTTTACCAAAATTATAGGTTTCATAGTCCTTTTTGCAAGATTTCAGGTAGGAAGGGGGTCAGGTCATTACCTTATTTTAATTTTTTTTTACTCCAGAATGAAGCTTATTTAAATACATACATGAGATTCCTCGACAGGTCTGTGTATGGGCTACGGTACTCAGGTGACCGTTAGGGCCTATTGGTCTCCTGTAAATATTTACAATGCTTTAGTAAGGCACAAATTCACACAAAAACTATTTAATTTTAACTAATAAATGTGATAAACCATTTGGAGACCCAACGCTGATGTCTACAAATGCATGGAGTACATGTATGATATATTTATTTTAGTTGCATTTATGGATGAAGAAATATTTAATATTTTCAATAAAAATTGTTTGTCTTACTTAGTGATATTATCATTGTTATTTTCAAAATATAAAAAAACTAGTTATGAGTTATTGGCGATATAGTAATTATTCAATATCATATTGTAGAAGCGCTTATGAGGAATATTATTTAGGCATGACAGAAACTAGTGGCAACCTGTTTACGTTAGAAGGCCTCTCTTTGAATTTTCACAATTTTGCAAGTACGCAACCCAGCAGTGCATCAGAAACTTGCATAACTATATATGGGAGCTCTGGAATCTACTACGATACAATGTGTAGTTCTAAACACTTTGGAGTATGTTCCACTATTCCAAATTCCGCAGGAGTTCAGGGAAGACATATGCAGGGTGAGTATGATACAATGTATAAGAATTGATCAAAAATATAATTGCACTTAAAGTTACTGAAATAGCTGCGCATGATTCTACTGGACTATCAATCAATTATTATTTAAGAAAAAAAGTTTGATAAACGAAACACATTCTTGCTAATGAGACACTTGCTTTTTAAACTTATCTAAAATTATTACTTTAGGTATACAAACAATAAATTTGACCACTTAGTATATAGACACTCTTGATATATGATGACAGACATTGTCAAATACGTAACAGGAAAGTGTCAAGAACAAAGTTTAACGCTTCTAATTTGTTAAAAACGTATTACTTATTTGTTACATGTATATCTGATAAGTTAATGAATAAATGTGTTTTCATCAATATTTGATTAATATCAATTTTCTTGAATTTCGTTGTTGAGATGATCCACGAAATTATATGTTCATTACAGTACTTGTGTATTGTACTGCTAAAATCATTGACCACAATTTACGTATGGTTCATTACAGTGCAATTTCTAATTGTGTATTGTACTGCTAAGATTATTGACCACAAGTATGCTTGACACTATGGTTTTAATAAAATCCCGAAAATTTATTCCCACGAATATTGATGAAACCACAGTAAAACATTTAATGAATGGGGGAGTTGAACTGATTTTGCTGTAAGCGTGTATTTATTGTAGACGTGTTCGCTATTATAATAACAATGTTTTACTGTACATAGAAACCTATCTAATCGTTTGAGCCATTAATATTATAGAAGATCCCTTCAAGACAACCACAGAGTCTTTACTTAGTAATAACTGCCCCTGCCATTGTTCAAAAATCTACCATCCGAATCTGAACATCAATCTAACGGCTGAGGAGGAGGCGGAAATAAACGAAATGAAGAAAAATCTAACTGTGAAGAAATCAACCCTCTCGAGTACTGTACGCAAGCTCATCTGTGCCCAAGATAATCGCCCGTCCTCGCAGACGATTGGAGTTCTCGGCGCATGCTTCCTGGCTGTGACCTTTGGATTAGTAGTAATAGCAGACTTTGCCAGGGTGATTAACTTTGTGAATTGTACCAGAAAATAGCAAAAGTGTATATGTTTCATTTTATTTTTGTTGATAATTCTCGGGGTTTTTTTTACCACAAAACTTTAATGTAATATCCACTTGTTGAAGAGTATCTATTGACATAAATAGTCAAATGGAATCTTTATTTAGTGCTTAAAATATATTGAAATAAAAAAAAAAACAAGTACTAATTCAAAGTAATTAAGTGTAAATTACATTAGACACAGTTATTGTTTTGTTTCCGTTTTTAATTTGCATTAACATATAATATGATTTTATGTAGTGGGTCTATATATATTTTGCTACGGAGAGACTGCATTAAATATTTTATTTAAAAAAGGCATTTTATATATTTACACATACCTGATTGGCGTTTAATCAAAGTTTGTGCAGATTCATTGTATCTAACCAATAAACTTATAGTATGAACAACTAAAACTTCAGTTTATAAGACTTCGTTTATATTTTACTTTTTAAAGATTTTACCTGGATGGTTAGGTTTATACCATTTTTGATTTTATCCACTATAAATTAGCAATTTGCTCTACTACAGGCGCATCTTAGTAGGTCTACTTTTTACAGATTTACCTGGATGTTTGCAATACCCTATTTGTTAGCGGGCCCATCGCATCCACTAATGACATAACGGGTCATATTCATCTATTTATAAGTCTCTTCATTACAAAACAGTTGCTTTTTTATTGCAGCTTATTTCATCACGGCATATTGAATGTACATCAGAAAACATTTTTTCCTTTAATTTTAGCGATAAGTTCCGTAATTGATTTTAGGATAATTGCAACTCCGAGTATATGAGTTATCGATCGTTGCTTTAATCAAAATAAGTTCAAATGCAAATACAACCGAAAATCAAACTTGTGCGTAATGTTTGAACGCAAATTATGCAAACAAATCGTGTTTTGACATTATGTCGAAGAACATCTGATGGCAAATCAAAGACATTTGAAGTTACAGTTAAAATGGTATTTAAACGTACATGCATGGTTATGAACCGTTACCAATAGTTTTATGTCTGTGATTCGTTTGTTTTAGCAAAAGTATCAATTAATGGACAATCTTACACATATTGAATACATAGGTTCTGACAAAATGCATTCATAATTTTGAGAAATAAAATAACGTCTAATCATTTCTTAGCTTTTTCTTATCTTCCTTCTTGCAAGTCTATCAATTTACGAGTTTAATTTTTACTATTAGGTGTGATCAATTTTTACCAATGCTATATATCTTATTCCGGACTCACTTTTTAACCACATTACATTTCACAATAAAAACTTTTGTTATTATTAGTTCGTGGAAACAATAAGACTTTGTGAACAATCTGAGTATCATGAAGCAGACAGACTTAATGAAGTCAAAATTTGTACACAGCCTTATTTTCTTGTGATTGAAAACATCAAAAAATTAAAATGTTACTAAAGTGTGTCTCTACATTACGTTGAAAGTTAAATTTGATGATACATATGGATTTTACGAATGATTGAAATTTGGTTTTAAATATAGAAATGCTTTATGATCCTGAGGTCGCGAAATGATGATCATTAACGATTTTTCGAAACGATCTCAGGGGATCTTTGCGTGAATGATGTACCTTTACAAAAAAAACAAACAAGTGACGTATTCTCCGATTTTCTTTCCCTAAAACTTCCAGCTTTGTCATAGAACCAAATATTTAGTCTACTTTAATTAATGTCAAAGTCAATGATCACCGATGACCTCAACCTTCAGCTTTGTACCTTGTTCGCTTTCTCTTAAATACCCTGAAAGGTTGCAGTAAACAATAAATGGTTAATTGCGTGCATCATTGTCCTCAACCGCTGTTGTATAACGACAAAATTTCACAATGTTTTTAATTGCCTGATGGTGCGTCTACTAATGGAACGGTGCGTCTACCAATAGGTACTGGGTAATAATAATGGTCTTTGTTTTTTACTGTAATATATTAATCATTAAAAAAAATTGTCTAAAGATGTACTACTCTGCAGGACATAAATATCTTATCAGAATGAAACGTTCTTCTAAAAGGAGACGAATTGTGGCAAAGTATTTTGATCCGATCTTTCGGTAGCTGTTGAAAGTTAGGCCTAATGATGTTAATTAAAGGGTACTTCTGACTATGAAACAGTAACCTGCATCCAATTATAGGCGGGAAAAACATTATTTTCTTTTTTCTTCCGAGAACTATGGTAATGCTAGCTTGCGAGTTTGTCATTGGCGTCGCCGTTGCATAAATCATTGGCCGTTTGAAATTTAAAACCTATTACATAATGAACCCCTTCCTTTCTCTCTTCGTCAGTACGTTAGATAGAAATAGCCAATTCTTCTTATACGGGCATACAAGTCTGACATCATCATGATTATTTTGTCTTGCAGATCTTGATATTTTTAGGATGCTGAAGGTCTCGACCAATTGACATACTGGTTATAACTGGATAGTGTATATTTTTAATGTATATTTCCTCTCCAATTCCACTGTAGTGGGAGATAAGCTGAATGCATGAATCTGATGTTCATGAAGCCCTGTACCAAAATTGTGAAATTCTTGGCTCCTGGGTCAGGGGTTCAGGCTCTAGGGCGGGGCCAAAATGGCCTGTATTGAAAATGTTCTTAGAAAATCTTCTTCTTTTCATCCACCGCAAGGGGAGATAAACTGAATCCATGGTTGTGATATTAACGGGGCCCCCTACCTAAATTGTGAAATTCATGACATCTGGGTTAGGTCATCAGGACCCTTGGATATAGCCAATATGGCAACATAGTGAAAATGTATTAGATTTTATATTTTTTCTGCATTTTTAGAGTCGTAGGGAAATAAACTCAATTTAATGCAATGTTATTATGTAGGCCTACATAATGCTCTATTCTTCAGCCCCGTGGGGTTAAGTATTTTTATTTTGGAAAGGGGGGAAGACAACTTGACAAATATGGCCGTATAGTGAACATGTATTTTTTTATGTCATTTCTGTCGCTATGGTAAAATATTAACGTTTGTCGTTCGTTAACAATTTTACATTTTTAACTTTATCTTGAAAACCACAAGGTAAAATGTCACTTGGCCATATTAAATTAAATAAGTGTTCTATTTTAGGAAATCTACTTAATTTCATGTGCATTGTATGCTTGTAGAAATAAACTGTATGCATGTTGTGTGCATTACATATGAAACTGAATATCATAAAAGATTGACCTGCTGGTCTCTTTTTACCAAAGGTTTACAATGTATGGAACCTGGAGCTAGGGTATAGATAATCCGATATTCCTCCGACTCATGACCCGCCCCCTCCCCCCTCTTTTATGAATAAATGTTTTTCAAACATCAAATAATAAAAGGCGAGAGTAACAGTCAGAGGAGTTTCGGTATAGGGTTTAGACTCCAAAATGAAGCTTAAAATGCAAAAATGAGACCCTCTGACAGGTCAATCTAAGGGCTATGGTACTCAGGTGACCGTCAAGGCTTGTAGGCCTCTTGTTTTAGGTTACTGAAGGTTACTGAAGGTTTCGACCGATCGACAGTGGCGTAGCTAGACCAGAAACGAAGTGCATGCTTAAAATGGCAGGGGGTCTGGGGGCCGCCATGAGGCCCCCAGTTGGTCCAGGGTGAAGCCTGGTGGGGGCCCAGGGGGCGACGGCCCCGGAAACTCATGGATTCGGACGATTTTTAACACTAAAAATCATCGCAGAAATTGAGAGGAATGCTCACTATTTAAACATATTTTTAGGCAGTTAAAATTGTTTTGGTTATAGTTCAGGCATAAAATAAAATCACAAAATTTATTAAAAGCTAAAAGAAGAAAAAACTTTTGACGTTTGTTTTTGACCCACTGAAAGCTTTTATTCTTATGAGAAATAAGTGTAGGCACAAAGATTCCGGATAAAGTAGGACCGGGTGACGGAAACGGATTGATGGAGTAACTAAGTATGGACCTTAATACTTCAATTCTTTTTTTTAATTTTTTTTTCCTTATTTATTTTTTTACTGAGTTTCTTCCTTTTTTCCCAAATGATGTGCATGCTCAGGCATATAAGCATACATGGTAGCTACGCCACTGATCGATAACTGGATCATGTAGATTTCAGTCCTGTCAGTTTCAATAGAGCTATGAATAACAATTAATATACATAAGAAATAGAGGGAATCATTCCTAGTGGATGTAAGTCTTTCTTAACATTAACATTTTCCAGTGTCTTTGTCTGTGATAACACTACGAATCAAATTTGTCAAATTTAGTCCAATACATTTCATCAATGATGCAATTGACGTAGTGTGGGGCGCAAGCGGGGTTTGCATGATTTTACGAAATAAAAATAAAGTAAAATGTCAATAATTTAATATTTGATCGTAGAATTGCTGAAAATTATATACATTTAAAAGTAATAAGGAATCAATCGTTGAATATTATCAGGTGACCAAATACAGTCGAGTGTGATCAAATATATCATAAAGCCCTTCGGGCTTTATTGGGTTTGATGACCCCTGACCATATTTGATCACCTCATAATACTAAAAGAATGATTCCTTATTCCTTATTTGCTGTGAGAGGACAATTTTACAACCTGCTGATTAATCATTTTTGAAGGAAATGATTTTATTTCATGTCTAATAGATGGATAACAATCCAACAATTTTAAAAAAAAGGTATACGACAGTTAAAATTTGTCGTATCATGAAAAATTCGTTGTGAAGATTCCGCTGATGAGATATTTATAATAATCGATCGACTACAAGCCAGGCCTTAAAGACTTGATGAACAGACAAAAGCTTATCCTATATAAAAAAAAAAAAAAAAAACCGTTGCCAATAAATTCCGATTTGTGAAAGGTGTGTACTCGATAATGATATTTATTGGAAGGTGCATGTAAAGGCACATAGGCATATGTCAAAGAACATAGGACGTTAGATATTGTTGGGGATGAATAATTCTACGAAGATCTTAGATTGGAACCAGACCACGATAAATTTGTGTCATCAGTGCCACTTTGATCTATCAAAAGCCGAGCTCCCAATTGTTCTCTTGTTAACTTTAGTTTTGAACGCAGCGGCTGTCTACATTTTAATCAAAATCCGTCCTAAGTGCGTTAGTGTGGACCATACCTGTGTTATAGTTCTGGCCATCAACGACTTTGTAACAGCGCTCCTTTATTCCGTTATGTGGATCGGGGGATGGATAAAATGTGGATGCCTCATGGGGCGAAATCTATGTAACGTCCTCGGCTGGTTTGCAACTTCCATGATGATTTGGTCGGCTTGGGTTGTCATTATTCTAGCAGGATGTAGATATTTAGCCACCATCAAACCCCTGTATTACCGAGCCCATGTATCAAGCTCCTCAATTCACGTCTTCATGGTTGCCACACTGTGTCTTACATTACTACAGCTAATTTTTCCTTTCTTCGGAGTTGCTGCCGAATACAAGTTTTATCCTGGAAACAGGATTTGTGCCTACGACTTCTCCCCCGGAGTTGGAGGGGTCATGCATAGAAACCTATTAGGATTTCTGTCAGCTGAAGGGCTCCTTGCTTCCCTGGTTGTGCTATACCTTAATTTCCGTGTTATCTATAAGGTAAAGTACCAGTGATTTGAATGTTCTTTTACCAGTATTTCAGAATGTAATGCTAAGGTTGAACTGTTTCTTTCAATCTTTCTTTATAAAAAGTTTTTTTTTAAACGCATTATTGATGGTTCATACAGGTATGAAAGTAGTGAAGATTTCAGAACACCCGCCTTTGCTTGTTTGGTGTTTTTAATTATACTGAGACTAATTCATCTACTGAGTACTAGTACCCGTTTAATATACTGTATATACTGTGTTGTAAATAGTATTACTTATCAATACAAGTTTTTCCATGATGTTGTGGGGTTTTTACCCCGAAATTTGGCGAGCAGGTAGAAAGTAAACAACGTGTGGGATCATAACATCATTTCGACAATTTTTCCGGAAAATCTATTCTGACGTCATATCAGTGTAGGTATATCAAAATATTTATCAAATAACTAATTACCGCCGCATATTTAGGCAAACATTTGCTGAAAAGAATCTAATATAAAAGGAAACTAATATTAGATTCGCGTTAATGACATGGGTGACTCTCAGTTTGTAGTGATCGCACCTATTGGAAACCGCAATGCGTCATGCAATTATTACGTATAGGTATACTTGTGGACAGGACCGAACACTACTCTCCACCCTACCCTTTTACCCTCGTATTTTTTCAAATTATTTTTTTTTCCCGTTTTTAACTCTAACAACCTCTTGTATGAATCTTAAGTCGAGAATAAACGAAATTTCATGACTCTATGGCATTTTCTATTCACACTCGTTTCCCGTGTGTGTGTGTATATATATATAATATAAACGAGTGTGAAAATATCATTTGATCGCAATGCAAGCTACATGAATGATTTTCTTGAAATGAAACTAAAAATACTAAAAATATCATTGTATCATTTCTAAAATCTTGCAGTAATCATTCATTCTGCCGGTTGCAAATAGAAAGTGATTAATAAAAAAAAATCAAAGTGTAATACATGTGAAACAATGTTCTTCCGGTAACTATAACGAAAAACGGATTGAATCCATGTGGCAATGAAAACTACTTGACTATTGTAATGATTTCCAAACGTCTTACATCCAACTGATCGACTGGTTGGGTAGTTTACATGATTAAAAGGTTTTCTAAGGGATGCCGGTAATGGTCTGTATTAATCACTTATCTCTGAAAGCAATAAATATCGATTCGAGCTTTATTATATTACAATCAGCGCCCTGATTGCTGCTAGATTAATTTGAAAAGTTGAAAAAAGATTGTAGGTTATTGATTTCTCAAATGATCTTGGAATTTTGATCTTTAGAAAGGAGATATCTTGTTACACATGATACATGTACAAGTTATATGTAGAAAACAAGCCTTTCGTATAGCGCGCTCACTTTAGTCATGAATGTCAGTGTTTTCACTTCTTTCAACCAAATATTGCTTCCAACATAAACGAAAATGTCTAGTAAGAATGAAAATTGTCATTTATTTAGTATATGACGAAAAAATATATACAAAACAGGGGGGAATTCATAAACATGTTACATAGTAATAAAACATGTGATGCTGAATGCAATCATGCTCCCCCCCCCCCCCCCCCCCTCCCCCCCGTTTTGTATATATTTATTCGTCATATACTAAATAAAACAACAAAAAAACAAAAAGA